>CM053783.1:331180661-331745661 GCA_028749045.1 Cupressus sempervirens
ATGTAACCCTAATTTTCACGTTATTATAGGCATTGGAATCATGATTTGATTACCTTTATTTTAAAGTACATTTAGGATAATTTTGGGTTTATATTGAGATATTTCAAAGGCTAATTGTCATCACATCCCATCTTCATTTTTTTTTATAGTAAACACATTTCCTTGTTTCACCTTTTTTAACTGAGAAAGTCAAAACTGGGGAGGGATAGCTACCCATGAACTTCACCACCCTTCTTAAGTAAGTTTTAGGTGATTTTGGATTATGACTAACTCATTGTTTTTTAGGGTACAATTACTAATGTTTTCCTATCGAAATTGCATGAATGAACTTAGCTATATCCTTTTTTCAGTTATGCTTATACTTTCTTACTTTATCTTTCATATGCATGTAGTTTCATATACCATTAAAGTGGGGGCTTTAAAATGTACCATCTTAAATAGGACACACATTAATTTATGACCTTTTAGCTCCTCTTTAGTGTTTACTATTACATTTTAGGATTGTATGTTCAAGACATATTTTTCCTCTTTCCTCTTCTTTTTCCTAGATGAAATAAAGGTGGGACCTAATAAGTGCTCCTTGATTTCCCTTTCTCTCATACATTAGCCAAGGTAGGATCTAATATCTAAAAATCATCCTCTTTATAGACCTCATATCTTAGATCTAGTTCAAGATTATTAAACTTTGACATATATTACACCTAGAACCTTTGTAATCCTTGAAGCTAGAACACTAGGATCCAAGAATATAACCACCTTGGTAATAAGCCAACCTCTTCTTGGACTAGGTCAACCTATTATATTAAAGGGTCTTGTGATTTTAGGCCTAAACCTATTTTACTCTCCCTATAAAATCTTGCTCATTGTTGTTAGCTCATGTGATGTAATTTCAAAAAAATCACTATAAAAGGACATCAAATCCCTCATTTTCACATGAAGGAAGCAAGCAGAAAGAACACATGGATACCTCAATCTAACATAGAGAAATTGCAAGGTGAAATAAAGGAGCTAGTTGCTTTTTCTTCATTGCAAAGTAAGGTTATCATTCTACATCAAGTATTCAAGTACGATATATCATCATGGAGATGCAAGGGGATCATGAAGATGGTTAGAGAACTTTAGACTTGATGACTTGGTATGATTTTTATACTATATTCAGATCTGATTCTTCACTCCTTCATACATTCTACCTACATTTATACACATGCACATTTACAATATAAGATACAAAAACACTACATACACACACAAATTATCTCCTAAAAAATATTTGTGGAGGTGGAAATCACCAAAATGGGAGGTTGACTAAGGAAAACCCCTTTATAACCATCCACACACACCAGATCTATTATGGGATAACAAGATATACAATTGGAAATTTTAGATTTGAAAACTACTCCTCAAGACATATTTGGAGAAGTAAGGTTGACCTTTTTGTAGTATGTTGGGATCACTTTGACATTGCAAGAATCTTTTGAGAATGATTACCACTAGGTCAACCTATTCTCTATGCCTTGGCCAAAAAATCAATTTATAGGATTTTCTATAAAAAAAAAATTTATTAGGGAATCTATAGTTAGATATTTATAAATAAGTCTAGATATACATTTTTTTGAGAAAAAAGTTAGTCCTCCAAGCACAATTCAAGGTGAGTATTTCATCCATTAGCATTTACTTATTTTCATATCTATATTGTGTTGTTTATGTATATTTAACATCTATAGTTATCTTGCATACATCATTTAAGTCATTTTTTATTTTAATTAATTACATAAACATTACACGAAAGAGGCCTTGTTAGTGTATTTCCTTGATTAGTCTTTAGGTTTTGTATTGGTATCCCTCTATCACACTTGGGTTTTTCTAATCAAACCTAGGTCTTATTGATAGTTATTCTTGGAAGCCCCTCTTTCTATTGTATTGAATGGTTTAGGGAAAAAGTGCTAAACTTATTACATCTAGTTTGCATTGTTACCATTGATACTATTTCCCCCCTAAATAATTCAAACTCTTAATGACCTTGTTCCAACATATAAATAAGGATTGTATAAATAAATCTAACAATAACATAATTAAACAAACAAGAAACATAACACAAGGGAATAATTTTAGGAACAAGTAAACACACAAGAATCCAAGTTGTACAAGAAGGGCTAGTCAGGCGTATCATTTGCCAACCTTTCTTATTGAACATTTTTTATGGAAGGTGGAGAACATGTGAGAGGAGAAGTGTGGAGAAAAGTAGATGAAGCTAATGGAATTTCCACACAAGGACCATGCTCTAATGATGAGCCACCTTATTTGATGAAAGAATGTGAATATATTATTTGATGAATGCTATATTTTATTAATGGAGGATTGAATGAATTTGTTATATGTTATTAAAAATGAAACAATGATTAGTGTTATTTGATTAGGTATGAGGAATTGAGAGTGTTGTGTGTGTGTGTGTGTGTGTGGAGTTGGGGGGGACAAATGAGCTACTACCTTCAACTAGTTGGCCTTGTTAAGTAGAGAACATTTAACTATTCTCAAAACAAAGAGAAGCTCAATAAGGCATTCACTTTTCAATATTTGATTATTCTACAAATTTAAGATTATGCGATTTTCATTAGTTCTATCTATTTCAATATGTTACCCTCTATGCTTATTTTAGTTTTAAGAAAGTTTCATATGTTACCCTTGATGAAACCTTTTGAAGGGGAAGCTACCCATAAATGGATCCCACTTTAAACATATTCCTTCAAGATATTGTGTAAGGTAGGTCCTTGCAAGCTTAAAAAATGAGTTAGCTCATTTTTTGTATGGTTTGCCTAGATTTAAAAGAATGGAAATGGTAGGATTGATATAAAAAACTTATGGAGCATACATATTTTGGAGTTAATTTTTGAAAGCCATGTATGCTCTTTATAAGTATGACAACTACTATTTAACTGAATTGTGTGCAATAAACATAGAAATAAAATTTCATACAAGCTTTTAGTAATTAGATATTCATATAAGTGGATTTTTCATTTATCTTTATGAAGAATATCTCATTATTAACCTTTAAAATATATTAGAGCATAATTCCTACTCTAAAAAATAACTACTTGTTATCAATAATGGCAAGCGAGAGCGGGATTGGTCAGGGGAAAGGATAGGGTAGTGTGCCTTTTCAAAATTTGAAACCTGTTCTGGGTGGGATTCCACAAGGAGGAGGAAATTGAAAACCAAGAATGAAGAGGGGGGGGGGGGGGGGTTTGCAGAGTGTCTAAGGACAACAGAGATTGGAGATACAATAGATAATGGGGATGGGGACCCATGTGACAAGAGTAGAGGTCTAGACAAACATATTCCACCACCCAAGGTCGATTGGTCTAGGATTCCTCTAGTGAAATGGTCATCTCTTTTTGGTGTTAAACCCTCTGGTAAGTCTTCCTTCCTATTGGTTAAGACTCTTTCTAGCTTGGAAAAGGATCTTGTGTGATTGTTATTCTGGATGAGCTGGTAGACCATAGTATTGCCTCAATGACCTCCACTCTAGTGGGAAATTTTATTGGGAAGAGGTCAAACATAGACATAGTGAGATCTTTCAATAGAAGAAATGATATCTTAAATGGAAAATCAATGTTATGGTTATGGATTTAAAGGCTTCTTGTCTTTTGATTTTACCTACAAAGAGGATTTTTCTAACATCCTTTGTGAAGGACCTTAGAGTATAGATCGATCTACCCTCATGGTTCAAAAATGGTCATCAAAACTAGATTTGAATAAAGCTTTCTTTGTGCAAGCATCAGTTTGGGTCAGACTTCCAGAGTTGCCCTTGGAATTCTAGAATGAGGATGTGTTTGTGGGAGTAGCTAACTCCTTTGGGAAACTTTTGTCAATAGACTCAATAACAACTTCAAGAATAAAATTAACATATGCAAGGATTTGTATCAGTGTTAGGGAAGGAGATGACATGCCAGAAGTTGTGAGCTATTACTCTAAGATGGGAACACATACTCAACAATTGGTTTATGAAAGTATCCCTTTTGCTTGCTTTTATTGTCTAAAATATGGACATAAGGCGAATTAATGCCTAAAGGTTAAAGTGGAAAAGAAGAAGATTCTATCTTTTTCCCAAGGAAAGGAGAAAAAGATCTGGAAAAGGAAGGACATCAAGGGTGGCCAAAAGGCTGAGGTGTTAAACACTCCTATTAAAGGCAGGAATAAACTAGCCAACATGCCTTCTACAGTAGATAAGGATGTACTATTTGGACCAAAGATTAACGTGTAGGCTCAACTAGCAATAAAGATTAATGAGACTATAGTTCCAGCAAGGATAGTAGAAGAACCATAAAAGATAGTAGAAGTCTCTACTAATGGAAGAAAAGAGATAGTCCTCAAAGACTCAAACGAAGATGAGATAGTGGTTTCATCTATTAGAGAGGACGAAGATTTGTCAATGAATCCTAGATTCTCAGAAGAGGAGGTTAACCCTAGAGTTTTAAAAGCCAAGAAGGAAAATGGAGTAAATTTGGTTACTACTCAAGAGGAGACTAGGAGAAAGGTGGAAAGCCAACCTTAGGATATAATGATGCTAGAAACTCAAATGCAAGAAGTGAGGGAACAAGTCTCTTTTGAAGGGGAGTTAGTGTGGAAAAATCAAGAAGATGTCATGGTTATCCCCTTGTCTTCTAAGAAGGATCCAAATGTTTTGTGTAATTTGGAAAATGGATTAGAGAGGGAAAATTCCTTATCTCCAAAGCATAAAAAGAAAAGTAATTAGCAACCCTCCCTGGTTTCACCAGCTGAGACCAGGAGTAATAGTAAATCAGACTTGGGTATAAGGTCAAGATTGAGAGGAAGGAGACATGCTAGCCAAGTTAGAGAAGATGAGACCATAAGATGCTGGGTAGATGGGAGCAAAAGAACACTTTTGGAGTGTTCCCCTAGTTTTAAATGAAGATAATCTCTTGATATATAAGGGGCCTTAATGGAGTCCATAAGAAAGAAATTATTAAGAATATGATTAGAGATCAGAGACTTGATATTTTGATGATACAAGAAACTAAGATGAAGAAAGAGAGTTTGAGTAAGATATATTTTAGTAATAGCATGAGTGGGGAAGCCTCGAATTCTAAAGGAGTGTCTAGAGGATTGTTGACCCTTTTCAATAATAAGTAGTTTAGATTCACTACCTTGTATAATGAAGGTAATATCCTTTTTTCTAAAGTGTTCCATATGTACTTCAATGATTTTTGGTTCATTTTGAATATTTATGCTCCTAATTCTAAAAGGGAGAGGAATAATTATTGGTCCAAAATCTATGATTTGGTTCAGACCAGTAGCATAAAAAAAGGGATTATTATGGGAGATTTTAATACTTCGTTAGTGGATGAGGAGAAGAAGGGAGGTTTGGTGCCTAACTAGGAAAGTAAAAAGGACCTCTCCAATTTCATAAATAGCCTAGCTTATTTGGACTTGGATCTATTAGGAGGAGCTTTTACTTGGTCAAATAAAAGAACTAGAAGGGAGTGTATTCAGTTTCAGTTGGATAGAGCTCTTATCTCTCCAGATTGGTTGCAGTCTTTTTTCTATAAGCTATCGTTGCTTCCTAGATTTGGCTTTGATCACTCCCCTATATCTCTCTCGATTGTCTCTATAGAACCAAGAAAGAACTTCCCTTTTTAGTTTGAAAAGATGTGGACTTCACATCCTAATTTACTAAATAAGGTTTATCACTAGTGGGGGATAGAAGTGGAAGGTACTGCCATGTTTAGAGTAGTGAAGAAGTTGAGTAATGTGAAGAGAATGATAAAAGTCTGGAATAAGATGGATTTTGGTCATATTTTTCATGATAAAGAGGATTTGTCTGTCAAACTTACCTCTATTTAGGATACTATTCAACAAGAAGGGTACAATGATTTGAATAGAAATGTTGAGTTGTCTATTTTGTCTAACTTGCATAAGATTATAAGGAAGAGAAGTTCTAGAAGCAAAGATCTAGAATTAACTAGTTGAAAGAGGGGGATTAGAACACAAGGTTTTTCCACATTTCTACTCTAAAGCATAGAGCTAATAACATAATTTCTGGTTAAAAAAAGGGGCAGGAAATGTTGACAAAAGAGAATGAAATTGTTGTTGAGGCTGTTTCCTATTTCTCCTCTCTTCTATCCTAGGACCCCATGTTATTGAAGTTGGATCAGACTAAAATTATCTCATGTATTCCACATATTATTCAACCTCATCACAATAAAATATTGACGGCTATATCAAATGCTCAAGAAGTTACAAAAGCTCTTTTTTCCCTACCAATAGATAAGTCCCTGGGCCCAGATGGATTTCCTACCTTCTTCTTCCAAATTTATTGGCAAGTGGTTATGGAAGATGTTTTGAAGGTTGTTCAAGAATTCTTTGGAGCTAGAATTATTTTAAAAGATATTAACTCTACTTTTTTGGTCCTCATTCCTAAAACTCCTAGAGCTAACTCTTTGGATAAATTTAGACCAATCAACCTGTGTAACTCCTACAAGATTATCTCAATGGTGCCAACCTCTAGAATGATTAGAATTCTCCCTCTAATCATATCTCAACAAAAAATGGGATTTGTCCTTGGAAGATAGATTTTGAATTTGATCATGATGGTGCATGAAGTTATCCATTCAATGGAAGCTAGGAAGAGAGATGGAATGCTCCTCAAACTAGATCTTTCAAAAGCTTATGATCGGGTCGACTGGACTTTTCTTGGTTTGGTGCTCTAGGCTTTTTGCTTTGATCAAAAAGTTTGTAAGATTATATCTCAATTAATTTCAACTTCTTCTCTTTCTATTTTGGTTAATGGTGATCCTTCTGATTTTTTCAAGCCTACGAGAGGTCTTAGACAAGGAGACCCCCTCTTGCCTATTTTGTTCATTATTTTGGTGGAATGTATTGGAAGGTTAATTGAGAAGAACAAACAAGTTGGAAGGCTAAAAGGGTTTAAATAGTCTTCTAGAGGTGATCCTTTCTCTCATCAATAGTTTTTGAATGATACAATTATGGGAGGGGAAGCTTCAGTCAAGGAGGCTAAGGTTATGAAGGAGATTCTAGATTTGTACACTAGAGGATTTGGACAACTTATTAATTGGAAAAAAGCTTGAATTTCTTTATTAATACTCCAAAGGACAGGTAGAGGAAAATTGTGAGGACCCTTGGATGTGGAGTGGGAAAGCTTCCTTCTACTTATCTTAGACTCCCTTTGGGTGCTAAGCCTATTGATTCCTTCTGGAATGGGATCACTGACAAGTTTAGTAAGAATCTAGTGGGTTGGAAAGGGACTTCTCTTTCTCAAGTAGGAAAATGTCTTTTATTTAAATCTACTCTTCAGAAACTCCCAATGTATGCCTTGAGCCTTTTTGGGATTCCAATTAAATTTGCAGAGAAAATGGAAAAGATTCAGAGGGATTTCTTGTGGTCGGGTCTTGAAGGGCAGAATAGATATCCCCTTATGGCTTGTGATAATGTTTTTCTTCCAAAGTGCTATGGAGGATTGGGTATTAGGAAACTTTTAAGCATCTTAATATGGCTCTCCTAGCCAAATAGATCTAGCACATCTTTAATAGTACTAGGGAATGGAGAGATATCTTTGTTAATAAGTACCTTAGAAGACATAGAATCCAATTTTTGCTAGACAATGATGACATCCTGAGCGAGTTTGTTATTTGGAATGGTATACTTAAAGCAAGAGAGCTAGCCAAGGAAAAGGTAGTTTGGAAAGTGGGGAATGTGAAGGACATTCTCTTCTAGACTGATCATTGGTTGCTGCAAGGACCTTTTATTAATAATCCCACTTTTGAAATGTTGACTAATGATTGTATTAGGCAATTTGGTTTGAAAGTTAATGATTATAGAAATGACCAGGATGGAAAGACCTATCTTTCATCTTAGAGGACCTCAAGCTAATCATGACTATGTTGAATTCTATGGTTATTAATAATAAGAGGGATGAAGTTATATGGGGTGAAAATCCTAATGCTCATTACTCGATAGCTTTAGGCTACAATTCTCTTTGGAGCCTAAAAGAGAAACCCCCTTGGGCAAAAGCTTGGTTACCTAGTCTTACCCCAAAGATCAATATTTTTTACTGGCTAGCCTTGCAAGACAAAATTCTTACACAGGATAATTTAATAAAAAGAGGTCATATTAGGCCTAATAAGTGTATCCTTTGTAAGAATAAGATGGAATCGATCAATCATATGTTTATACATTGTTCTTTCTCAAGGGAGTTCTGGGATAACATTACAAAAAAATTTGGGGTAAGTTGGTGCAAACTAGGTAATCTTCTAGATTTCTTTTTTCATTGGATATGCATGTTCAAGGGTTCAGACTTGTTGGATTTAAGTACCTAGACTTTGCCTCATTTTTGTTGGGGAATTTGGAAGGAAAGAAACAATAGAATTTTTAGAGATAGAGAGGAACCTACTTATGTTCTTGGAGAGAAGATTTATAGAAGCATAAAGGAAAACTATGAGGTAAGGAAGGGGGGAGTTATTGAAAATGATGGTAATAAGAGGGAGAAAGAAAAGGACAGGAGGACAAAAAGATAGGATGTGAAATGGTTGGTCCCTCTTGAGGGATGGCATAAAGAAAGTTTTGATGGGGCATCAAAGGGTAACCCTAGACCTTCAAGTTGTGGAGGAATCATAAGAAATAATTATAGTGGAGGGGTGATGTCTTTTTCTCATCCATTTGATTTTCAAATGAATCATTTTGCAGAAGCCAATGCTTCTTGCCATACAATTAATCTAGCCTTTGACATGGGGATTAAAAAATTGTGGTTGGAGGGGGACTCTAATAACATTATAAAATGTATTAAAGGAATCACTCGACCTTCATGGTCTATTGCTAATTTAATTGAAGAGACCCAAAATCTCCTTCAAAATTTTGAATGTGTCCACGTCACCCATGTTTATAGGGAAACTAACCTCGTGGCAGGCTAGTTCACCAATGAAGCAGTTAGGCAAGATAAGATGATGACTTAGAATTTAGGCAGGAGTATTCTAGAAGTGAGGAGTCTTATCGAACTGGAAAAAATCCAGGGTAGTACGGTGGAGATTTTATTGTAATTATGTTCATTTATGGAAGCTGGGGTGTGAGTTATTGTAATAATGGCATTTATGGAAATTGCAGTCACGAGGTGAGGTTATCAGTGTCATATCGACATGTTTTGTGGGTAAATTTTTTCATCTACATTTTTTCCTAGGGTATAGAATTTTTTTGGGTGCTTTTCAGAGACATGAAAACTAGAGCTTGCAAAGGGTTGAGTAGGATTTGTAGAAGTTGATGTTTATGAGAATTGTAGGGGTGGAGAGCGTAGATATGGTGAGGGAACAGAGTAGAAAGGAGCCTATGGGGGAAGTGGAAAAATGGAAAGAAAGGGCAAAAGAAGGGGAGAAATTAGAGAAGGGAGGTATAGCAAATTACATCACTAAACTCAATGGCTTCGATCTAGATGTAACTAATAGTATGGTCAACTCTTGGAAGGATGGGAGAGTTAAAGTGAATGGAGTTTCATTTTAGATTATAGAGGAAGTCATTACTCTTATGTCTAAAATTCTAGTAGAGGGCTTCAAATTTTACAAAGACAAGAAGTTGTCAATGAATACGGTCAAGGATTTTTTTTTAAAAATGGAGGAGAGGAATGCCCTGGTAAAATGCAAAATGTACTATGAAATGGATTCCATCAAAAAACTTTGGAGGTATGTTTTACGAGTTGTTATAGAGTATATTTCATTGGATACTATATTTGACTAGGTGAGAACCCATCACTTTGTTTTTCTCAACCATTTCCTCCATGGCATCAAGATGTCTTTCCCCTTTTATTTTCTTACTTCTATGAGCAAGGCTATCACATGTTACAAGAAAAAACCCTCTATGAATCCTTCCCTGCATGAGAGATTATTGCTATTAATTTATGAGAATTTTAAAGCCCAGACTTTAAGAAAATCTCCTCAACCTAGTGTGGATTCCTCTAAGGACTCGGGTAGCTCTAGCCTTTCCTTTGATTCAGGGGATATTGAAAGAATCAATTCAGAGGGGGTGGAGAACTTTTCCTTTGGAAAGAAGGTCAATGAGTCTGAGAAAAAATTGCCTTCATCCACTACCCCAAGCAGGAAGAGCCCTAGAGGACATGGACCTAAAATTATAGGCTATGGTGATGAAGGAACTAATGAGGAAGGGGAGGAAAGGAAATTTGATGAGCAGGAGGAGGAGGAGACAGGAATTAAAAGGGAGGAACTAGTTGCTAAGAAAAGGAAGAGGGAAAACTAGATGGATGCTGAGGAGGTTTTGGGGTTAGGGCCGAATATCTCAACTATTCCTCTTTCCCCCATTCATTCCTAGGAGCAGGAGAAGGAGAAAATTGGAGGAGAGGGTGTTAAGGATAGACAAAGTGCATGGAGAAATTTCAATGTTAGAACTTCCAAGATGGGGATTGCAAAAGAGACAATGAATCCCAAAATTCTAGAAGAAAAATAGGGCCAGCCCCAATTTGAAGAACTCATCAATCCTACTATGGTGGCAATTAATGGATAATGCTAGGGAAATGGGCATGAATCTGTTGAATAATGCTCGCAATAACATGATTGATAATTTCAGGTCGATCTCAATCAAATTGCTTTACCATGAATTGGAAGAGGTCAAGGAAAAAATTGGCCAAATGCAAAACAATAGGAAGGAGCCAGGTCAGGGAATTTAGAAGAATAAGAAGGATAGAATCAGTTTAGCTGAGAAGAGAATCTTGAACCTAGAAAACTATAATCACAGTCTAGAAAATCAGATGATCTTCGTCCTCAATTCTATCAATGATAACATTCTGATCCTTACTGGAATGTTAAAAGCCAAAGGCCACCTAGACGAGAGTGAGGACAGGACATAGAAAGAGCCAGGGTGGAAAAGGATGTAGCGACAGAAATTACTTTCAGTAGCCTAGACTAGGAAGTCCAGAAGAGTCAAGAGCAGATAGCCAAGGAAACTCACAAAGTGTAGGAAGTAGCTCAAATGATGTAGGAGCTTGAGTGAAAGATAGAAGAGTAATCATGGCTTATTATTTCCTGTCTTTTTCTATTAGTTTTCTGCTATTTTTTGTCAAGTTGGCTTTTTCTTGTTCTAGCTTTTTGGATGTAAGTTGAACTGGCCTTTTTGTTGGCCTTTGTTTTGGCTGGGCTTTCATGCTTATTATTGGCCTGGTGATTTTTCTTTGTATGGCTAGGCTTTATACACTTATTATCAGTCTTGATTTTTGTATTAACTTTTGGATTTCAGGGTCCTTGTAAAACCTATTTTTTTTTTTATCAAAAACAAATAACTACTTTCTTTGAGCACTTTGATAAAGATTTTGAAGTTAAGATGATGATAAAGTCATAAAGAAAAAAATCCCCACCTTTTATTTACCCTCACTCCTCTCCTACCATATGATTTTTTCCATTTGTATCATTCATTAAAATTTTAAAAGTTGTTTGAGAAAGAAATGTTTGATGCATGGGGAAATTTTAAGAATTTGTGCTTATCTTGGTGTCATATTGGTTGAATCATACAAGTTCTTGTAACACCTTTTGGAAAGAGTAATAGGTTATGCATGGTATATTATCATTATTGGAAACTAGTTCTCGTTTACTCTTTCTTGTATTGTAGATTAGACACTTTACCAAAGGTTTTAATACTTATCAATTATCTATTTATTGGAGATAGAGTTTAGGACAATTAGTTAGATCATTTTGGATTGGAAAGATTTTGAAGAGTTAGAAAATGTGACTGCAAAGCATGAAGAAAAATATATGCTATGTTTAACCTGATCATCATTGGCCTTCAATTTATGGCATGCAAGAGATATTCACTTAGATAGAGTATCATGTTGACAATATTTTGTGAGGAACATAATAGTTTAGAAAAAAAATTAATGTTATGGTTGATTAATTAGAGTTAAGTTTCAAATAACTAATATATTTTGGTTGAGCTGACGTAACATTTAATTACTCTTAGTTAGCAAGATTTTATTTGTTTGACTACATGTTTCATTTTGGAAGTTGATACGGTAAAAGGTCAAACCTATGTCACCTTATAAAGAAAAAGGAACTTAGAACTTAAACAATTCAACTTTAATGACATAAAAGTGTCATTCATGTTTAGATTTGAAGATGATGTAAACTAATGGAATGTCCGAAATTCGATGAAGATTATGTGTATGATTTTTTACTAAAAAAATGAGAAGGAAGTTTTGCATTAAAAAATAAAATTAAAGTCCATTTTTTAATTTTTAAAAAATGCTAAAAATATAGAGTTTTGTTCCAGCCAAAAAAAAATGCAAATTATCACATTTTGCTCCAATTTTTCTAATATGTTATAGTTGACATGTATATCTAGTGGATAATTTATTTATTTTTTAAAATGATGTATATTTTTTGGTTATAAGTGTTCAAAGTTGAACTTATTAGAAATTGTCAATTTTTTTCCTGCCAAACTTTTCCTATCAAATCTACATATTTTTTAAAGCAAGTTACATATTCTTGAAGAGGACTCTCTCCTCTAGAGGTAGATATAAAGTTTTAATTTTTTGAACATGATTACTAATTTTTTCCTTTTCTAAAGTGACATCTTCTTGAGTCTTAAAATACCTACTTGCAATATTATAAAAGTATAGCATATTATCGCTACTCAAAACATAATAAATTTTATATGACCATAATCTTGACTCTGAGATCCACAAAAGCTTATTTTTAGTTTTTAAAGAAACTTCAATTTTTATGGAGAAATCAGCCTTAGAAGTGAGAAGTTTAAACTCAAAACTGTATTCTTTACTTGTGGCTACCACAGAAGATGCCACATAGATAGTTTCGATAGAAAGGGTTACAACCAAAACACTTTTAGTCGTAACCTCTTTTATCAAAACGCAAGGTAGATTTTTATACACACTTACCCCTCCTCATATAAGAGAAATACTTTTCTTCATTGATTTTCAAATAATAATTCTAACTGAAAGTGTTCCAGATGAAAGTATTATGGCTGAAATTGTTTCGGTCATAACCATTATACTACCTTTGTGCCATGTCAATGCCTCTTGGCACTACATGGGTTCAATTGTAATTCTTTTAGGTGTAACCCCATCGGATATCCTCAAGGGTGACACAACTTTGTGCATTTACTTGATGGGATTATATAATTTAGCTATGAATTCATAACTAAAATTGTGAAGAACATGCATGATGTGTGGATACAAAATATGATGCGAACATGCAAATTATGAGATCAAATATTATTATATATATAAAGAAAGAAATGGGATCTAGGTGGCTACCTAATGCAAACTTGCATTTCTATATTTTGTAGTTATGCCTTTAATATGACACTTATTACTATAGTAGTGGGATTATTTATGATCACCATCTCACTAGGGTTTTCTTCAAAAATAAATATGATATTATGATTTCTTTTATTGATTTTGAGTTTTGTTTTAGTTTACTTTATATATGCTTTATACAATACTATAATTTTGAGAGAAAAATAGTTTATCTTACATAATTAGGAAAATCACTAAGAATCAAATATAATTTCATGACCATTTCAGGAAAAAGACATTAAAAGTAATAGATGATTGAAATTTCAAACATAATTTTTTCCTTGAGTGTAACCTTTCCCTTAAATGCATACATCCATGTGTCATTTGCAGAAGTATTTTCATAATGAATAATGCTCATATTAGCAGCCTTTTAATAACATTAAGGTTTTTATTCCCAAGAGGAAATATTGCTTATCCAATCTTTTGTATTAAAAATATAACTTTATAGTGGTATTTTGACCTCTTGATAATAGTGCATGAGTATTTTTATACAATACAAAATAAATTTGATTAAGCTTCAACTCAGTGTTAAGCATTTTTTTAGAGTTGGTGATAATCTAAACAATACTTAGGTGCATGTTTACATGCACAAACGTAAGTGTATTCTTGTTTTATTCCCTTACATAAGGAAGTAAATACTTCAACTCTTCCTCTATCTATGCATAGATTATAACCATATCTGCTTTGAGACCCTATCATGGAAAGAACAATGAAATTTTTCATTGGTTCCTTAATTGCTATAACTTGCAATAGTTTCTACTAAATATACTATTATTTTGCTTCGTAAGTCATTACTAATAGAGGGATATGAAAATCATATGGTATAAATTTATAAACCCACCCCAATTTCATATCAAAAAGAAAGAAAGTATTCTTTTATTTGTTTACTATTTAGCATAGTCTTGGATTAAATTTGGAATACTAAGTAATTATTGCCATGTTCATGGAAAATAATTCAAATTTGTAAACTTTTATGTCAAATATAATTAAGTTCATCTTTCTTCAAGTGTCCCATTCAAGTTTATTAACTCTAGAAATATAACAATGTTTACAAATATCCTTTAAGGTACTTCCTTGACTATGATATTAATATATATTTTTATTATAGAATCAAAGATTTCTTGCAAAAGTCAATCTTATTCTTGATGAAATGAATGCATTCAGTTGAGAAGGAAAAGAACAAGGGTTGCACGAGTAGTTGGAGCTCCCGCCTATGCTGGGAAAGTATGGAAGTTGGAAAAAGAGAGTGCAATTCACCATCAAGTCAGTTATAAGATAAGCTAAGAAGAGGTGGGTAATGGATTTCATAAGCATGAATTTTTTTGAAAAAGAACACCTACAACATAATAAAAAAATTGTTTGATGCATTAAATGAGCTGTGGAAGGAGAGTGTGAAGCATAGTCTATGAATACATACGGAGAATAAAATGGAAAAGTAGCAATTAATATACAATAGAAAAGGGTGGATAGATGCATATTTAAGAGGAAGATGTATGAATGCATAAAACATCTATTATGCCAATCGTATGAAGAAAGTGGGTAAATCTAGAGGAAACTACTATAGTACATCTAATTGCATATAGGAATTAGAAATAACCTAAGATTTTACTTTAAATTGATCAATACCTAGAGATATTCTTAAGCATAAAAGACTACTTTTATAGATTAAAATAACTTGGTTGCTCTTAGAAAATTTTCATGATAATCATTTTATTTCATGATGTACTAAATTAAATTTATGATATGCTAAGTGTCACATCTAAAGTCTATTTATTAGATGATATTGCAATAAATGCTCAAATTAACTTGTGTAGAATTCTAACTAAAATCTAGATGTTCAACAATTGTAAACTTATGATATGTTAAGTGTCACATCTAAAGTCTATTTATTAGATGATATTGCAATAAATGCTCAAATTAACTTGTGTAGAATTCTAACTAAAATCTAGATGTTCAGCAATTGTAAACTTCAATGATAGACTTAACATCTGGGTGTTTAGCAACTCTAAAGCACTAAAATGAAGAAAATTCCTATTTCTACCAAACCAAACATAGAACAGAGAATTTCAACACCCCATCTATATCACACATTGGGTGAGTTAATAATTAAGGAGGTATGAACTTTACAACTCCACATTTGACCGTTATGTAGCATACTACATTAAATAAAAAACCTGTGTAGAAACATAAAGAATCATATTAAATAAATATAGGTAAGTTGAACTGAGCGAGCATGTATGGTGCACCTTATTGAAATACCCATTGCAAATTGCAAAGTTGCATGCTCATTCCTTGAAATTTTCAAGTTTTTCTAAGATTTCCTCACAATTGATGTATAAAACAACTATGGGGCTTAAGGATAAATCATTTGGCCACATCTATTGAATGCAACACAAATTTAAAACTAAGTAATTCCTCCTACCAAATAGAAATGACTGAAGGAGTTCCTAGCATGAGTAATTTTAAAACATAAGTACCCTAGGACAAAACATATATCTACATAATCTAAATATCATTCCTTGACAATATCAATTGCATAGAAGCCAAATATCCAATTACTCTGTTGTAGGAACTTTACGTGTATGTCAACTTATTCAAATATATTTCTCTCAGGTAGACAATAATAATCTAAAATCACATCAAACCCAATAATGCATTAAATAGTCACTATAATAGATGCAATCCCTATTAAAGTATTAAACTAAACAAAAATCAAATAAATTTTTGAAATTAAACTGATGCTAAGAACAAAAATTGGTACCAATGAAAGCCAATTGTTTAATTTAATTAAAAACCAAATCATGTACATACTATATATTAAAAGTGCATATAACCACATACTAATTTCAAACCATATTCATAATTAGTCATTTTTTCAAATGCAAAACTCTTCTCTCTAAAACTTGATAGGTATTGAAGTCAAAATGATGTAGGAGCATCATGGGTTACATTGTTATCCAACATGTTTCTTGTTTCTTAGTTGTTGTTGAGTTCCTTGTTGTTGTCAAGTTCTTTTTTTATGTTGAGTTTGTAGTTAATTTCGAGTTTGTGGTTGATGTCAATTTCATAGTTGGCGTTGAGTTCTCAGTACATGTCGAGTGCTTATTGGTGCCAAATATCTATTAGTGTCAAGTTTGTGTAAGTTCGAGCATTGTCGAGTGCCAGTATTTTCCCTATTCCTTCTTTGGCCTAACTCTTTGTATCTAGTTCTAGTTTGAGCTGACCTTGCACTTTAATTTTGTATTTGAATTTAATATTTATTGAGATCTATCTAGTGGCTTGGTTATGCATTTAATGTAAGGATTTATTTAGATGAAAATTTGTAACAAGTCAACTTTTGGCCATGTATGTATTTAAGGGGGTCTTGGGTAGAGTCTTGGGGATAAAGAGGGGAGAGTTTGATTAGGAAGAGTAAGAAGGAGGGTTAGAATGTGAAGATAATCATTGAAGGTCAAGTTTGAATTGTAATGTTGGTTGTAACCTGGAAGGCCTCATAGCTAGGCATGCATTTAGTAATTTGATGAATCAATAAATTATTTTTCTCTTCTATATCCTTTGGTTGTTGTTCTCTCTACTGTGTTTTTGTTGTGTTTACTCTTGTAGGTGGTTTTGGTAGCTGGGTGTGCCTTTGGCCCTAGTTTCCATTGTCCTCTCTACGTCAGGTGGTATTATAGATAGGTTTGTCCTTGTTGAGATTGGATCATGTAGAACCCTGAGTTGATTTGGTTATGGGTTAGTAGTTCTAAGGATTTGACCTACAACTTGCAAAAGGTTACGATCCTTCATGAACCTAATTGTAAAGATAGTTTGAGGTAGAGGAAATGTTAATAATACCATAATGGATACATTGAGAAAAATTGTAGCCAAATTAGATGTTGTAGAGATAGCCAAGAGGAGAGGAGAAAATCTTGATGATGTGAGTGATAATGAAGCAGTAGCACCAAACCCTAATCCAAAACCTAAACAAGAACAAGATGAGGGAATATTGTTGAGAGTATTTTCTAGGGGAAATTCAAAGCATGTTGCATAAGTTGTTTCTTATATGGAAAAATGGATACCAATGTTGTTTTGGATTAGATCTCTAATATGAAGAAGTTCTTTGAGTATGAAAATACTTCTAATAATAGGAAGGTGAAAATTGTAGTTACTAGGTTGAAGGGTCATGCCTCACCATGGTGGGAGCATTTGCAAACTGATAGAAAAATGAGAGGAAGTGAGAAGATCAAGACTTGGTTGAAAATGGTAAACAAGGTGAAGAACAAGTTCCTTCCTACTAATGACCAAATTAGCTTGTTAAGAAAGATGCAAAATTTGAGACAAAGGGACATGATTGTGAAGGAGTATACTAAAGAATTTTATAGATTGGACATTATATCTTGACATGTAGATGATGATGTTGTGAAAATTTCAAGATATATAAATGGATTAAGATCTTGGATTTAAGATGAGATAAGGTTTTTGAAATTGGAAAGTGTTGAGGAAGCATATCATTATGCCTTGAAGGTTGAGGAGATCTTGAAAAAGAAACATAAACAAAGACAAAGATGCCAAGATGGTAGATATAGAAGAGGCAGAGGTGGATCTTATGGAAAAAGGTGGTAGATCTAACAATTCTGTACAAGATAAGGGAAAATATGAATGGAAGAATGATGAAAAAGGCAAGCCTAAGTGGAAAGGTGGTGGTTCTTGTCGAGGAGGTACTATTTCTTATCAAGGAAGAGGTAATTCTTATTCTAGAGGTAGTTTACATGGTAATTATTTCAGATGTCGTAAAGAAGGACATAGATCCTTTGAGTGTAGATCCTCTAAAAATGGGCAAGGTAACATAAATGTTCTGGTTCAATGACACATTGAGGGTTCACTAAGTAGACCTGAGGTTGGATAAAATTAGATGGTAAGAAGAACCTTATATAATAAGGGAATGATGAGGAACCTATCCTAAGGAGAAGTATTTTCAAGACCAGATGTAAGATGGCTAGAAAATGTTGCAAAGTGATCATTGAAAGTGGAATTTCTACAAATTTTTCATCTAAGGAGTTGGTTACAAAGTTGCAGTTGTAGAGGCTAAAGCATCCTAAATCCTATCATGTTTCATAGACCAAAGATGAGCATACGATATTGATAAGTGAGCAATCGTTTGTGAAGTTAGAGATTAGAGATTTATTTGATGAAGTTCTATGTGATATTATGCCTATGGATTGTTGTCATATTTTTTTGGGTAGACCTTGGCAATATGATAGTATTCTATACATGATGGAAGATTGAATCAATATATTCTTTGGGTGAATGGGAGAAAGAAAATATTGTTTCCTTTGATTGAAATTTCAGATGATGTTAATTAAACTATTGTGAGAATTTGCATGGTTAATGGGAAGCAATTTGAAAAAGAAATGAAGAAGAATCAAGTCTATTTTGCTATAATTCCTAGGAGGTCAAGTTGTACTAATAGCAATCGAGTGACAAAAAATAGTGGTGACCAAGTAACAACTAGTGATGGTCAAGCAACATAAACCGATAGAAGTCAAGTACCAACACAAATTGACAACTTCTTAAATGAGTATAAAGATATTATTATAGAGGATATTTGTGATGGTTTACTAGAATAAGAAGTATAAGTCATTTTATGGATCTAATTCCTAGAGCTAGTTTGCCAAATAAAGTCACCATGTAGGTTGACACCTACAAAGAATGAATAACTTAATAGACAAGTGCATGAGTTGCTGTAGAAAGGTTTGATAAGAGAAAGTTTGAGTCCATGTGTTGTACCTACTATATTAGCACCTAAGAAGAATGGAGAATGAAGAGTGTGTACTAATTCCAGAGCTATAATTAACAAGATCATAGTGAAATATAGGTTTCCTATGCCGAGCATGGATGACATAATGGATTGTTTGAGTGGATAAAAATATTTTACCAAGATTGATTTGAAGAGTGCTTATCATCATATTAGAATAAAAAAAAGTGATGAGTTGAAGATTTATTTCAAGAAAAAACATGGTTTCTATGAATGGTTGGTAATACATTTTGGTTTGAATAATGCACCTAGTACTTTCATGAGGTTGATGAATGAGGTTCTTAAGAGATTTTTGGGTAAGTTTGTGATTGTTTATTTGTATGATATTTTGATATTCAATAAGACTAAGGAAGAATATCTTGAGCATCCCAGATAAGTATTGTAGAGATTTGAAAGAGGAGAAATTGATGATTAACCTAAAAAAGTGATCTTTTATGCAAGAGGAGATTGTGAATTTGGGATTTGTGATTTTAGCTGATGATTTGAGAATGGATCCAAAGAAGGTTAAAGCAATTTTGGAATGGCCTACACCTAAAAATGTGGGTGATGTAAGATAATTTCATGGTTTGGCTAGATTTTACAAGAAGTTTATAAAGAATTTCAATTATGTTTGTAATGTTGAGATGGTGAGAGGAAATAAAAATGATTTCAAGTGGACACATGGAGCTGATAAAAATTTTGAGACTTTAAAAGAAAAGGTTGTTGAGTTACCTATATTGTCTTTTCCTGATCTCAATAAGGTATTTCAAGTTGAATGTGGTGCAAGTGGTACTACAATAGGAGTTATATAGAGTTAGGAAGGTAAACCTGTTGCTTTCTTTAGTGAGAAGTTGAATGATGCTAGAAGGAAGTCTTATGTGTATGATCAAGATTTTTATACAATTGTTCAAGCCTTGAAGAAGTGGATATTTTATATGATTCCTAAGGAGTTTGTATTGTACATTGATCATAAAGCTTTACAGAACTTGGAAAGTCAACACAAATTAAATCATTGACATATGAAGTGGGTTGAGTACTTGCAGAGTTTCACATTTGTGATTAACCATAAGAGTGGAGTCACTAACCAAGTTGTTGTTAGATTGAGTAGAAGACACTCTTTGTTGACCAAGATGAAGGTTGAAGTTATTGGTTTTGATGAAATCAAAGAGTTGTATGATACCTATCCTAATTTTTCTGAGGCATAGAGAGAGTCCAAAGCACCACATCTATTAGGTCACGAGTAAGTATGATGAGTATTTTATTCAAGAAGATATGTTGTTCAAAGGAATTTAGTTGTGTATACCTAGAAGTGATATGAGAGTTAATCTAATTAAGAACAAACATAGTGGTGAATTGGCTGGACATTTTGGAATTGATAAGACATTGAGTTTGTTGAAGGATAAGTATTATTGGCCACCGCTATATAAAGATGTTCAAAAATTTTGTGGAGTTTGTCAAGTTGCAAAAGGACTAAGAATACTAGTTTGTATACACCTATCTCTATTCCTGAGAAACCTTAGGGTGACATCAGTATGGATTTTGTTCTTGGATTACCTGAGACAATAAAGGGGTATGATCCTATATTTGTTGTTGTAGATAGATTTTCTAAAATGGCTCATTAAATACCATGTAAGAAGACATCAGATGTCAAGCATATGGCTGAGATTTTCTTTAAAGAGATTGGTAGACTGCATGGATTACAAGGAAGTATTATTTTTGATTGGATAATAAGTTTTTTGGTTAGTTTTGGAAGACTTTCTGGAAGAAGATGGGCACTGAGTTGAAGTTTAATTATACATTCCATCCACAGATTGATTTATAGACAAAGGCTATGAATGGAAGCTTGGGTAATTTGCTGAGATGTTTAGTTGGAGACAAACCACATAATTGGGAGTTGGTGTTGACACAAGCTAAGTTTTCATATAATAATCTATGAATAGGAGTATAGGGAAAATGCCTTTTGAGAGTGTTACTAGAATGTAACCTAGAGGAATATTAGAATTAAGGGATGTTGCTAATGAAGAAAAGAGAAGTGTTGTAAGGGTACAAGTTGCTGATTTTATGGATTCTTTGCATAAGAAAGTGAAGTTGAGGTTGGAACAAAGTAATCAAAAGTATAAGGAGAATGTTGATAAGTATAGAAGACATCATGTTTTTGAAGTTGGTGATGAGGTGATGGTTCATTTGAAAAAAGGTAGATTTTCTAGTGGAACATACAATAAACTGATGATGAAGAAGTTTGGACCTTGTAAGATCTTGAGGAAGTTTGATAGGGTAATGCTTACAAAGTTGAGTTAGTTGATGACATGGATATGTCTCCTATATTCAATGTTGCTGATTTGTATAAGAACCATGAGTCAAATGATGATTTTTTTGTATCAAATGATTATCCTAAGAAGTAGATTGAAGAGGTTAAATAGGTACTAAACTAGAGAGTTGGTAAAAGCATAAGAGGAAAGGATTATTATAAGTATTTGGTAAAGTGGAAGAATAGACTAGTTGAAGATGCTACATGGATTTTTCAATCTAAGTTGGATTCAACTTAGGTTGTGACACATACATGATTCAAGATAATCATTTCTTTCAACCTTGGTTATTTGATGCAAGAGCATACTGGGTTGCATTTCTATCCTGCATGTTTCTTTTTTCTTAGTTTTTGTTGAGTTCCTTTTTATTGTCAAGTTCTTTGTTGATGTTAAGTTCATAGTTGATGCCGAGTTTGTAGTTGATGTTGAGTTCATGGTTGATGCCAATTTCATAGTTGGTGTCGAGTTCTCAATATATGCAGAGTGCCTATTGGTTCCAAATGTCTATTGGTGTCAAGTTCATGTATGTGTTGAGTGTTGCTGAATGCTAGTATTTTCCTTGGTCCTTCTTTGGACGAGCTATCTATGTCTGGTTCTAGTTTGAGCTGACCTTGTATGTTAATTTTGTATTTGCATTTAATATATTTTGAGAGACAATTGGTGGCTTGGTTATGCATTTAATGTGAGGGTTTATTTAGTTGGTAATTTGTAACAAGTCGAATTGTGGCTGTGCAAGTATTCAAGGGAGTCTTGGGTAGAGTCTTGGGGATTAGTAAGGGAGAGTTCAATCGAGAAGAGTAAGAAGGAGGGTTAGAATGTGAAGATCATCATTGAAGATCAAAGTCTGAATTCTAATGTTGGCCATATTCCAAAAGGCCTCATAGCTAGGCATGTATTTGGTAATTTGATGAATGAATAAAGTGTTTTGCTCTTCTATCTCCTTTGGTTTCTTTTCTCTATATTGTGTTTCCACTGTCTTTACTCTTACAAGTGGCTTTGCTAGTTGGGTGTGCCTTTGGCCCTATTTTCCATTGTCCTTCCTACATCACAAAACTAAAAACCAAATCAATTGGGATAAATAGATTTTCAAAATTTAAACTAAAAAAGAGCACCCAAAATAAAAATGTTCAATCAATTTTGATGATAAATAAATTAAAACTGACATTTCATAACCAACTCATAGTGCCTACAAAATGGAATTCAACTGACACAAGATTTATACATAAAATCCAATTTTTGTAATTTCTATTCTTGAAACAATGTTTCTTGCTTTCTTAATCGTACAAGATGACAGCTAGAGGCTCTTAAACAATAATTTTTTTACCTTCCTCTTCTATGTCTTTCTCCATCTATTTCCAACCCATTTATAATAAGTTTGAGTAGTTATAAACTTTAGTTATCATGGCTTCCTGAATTCTTTAATTGTACAATTTGCAAAATATTTTATTTTGCAAAGTTATGCATTTTCAATTTGGACTCAAAATAGAAATAAGTAACCCAGGTTCAATCATAGTATATAAAATATTAATTAGATCTAGGAGAATAAATTTTTGTAGGCTTCTTGACTCAAGAAACTCACAAAAAAAATATGGCCATCTTAACTGATGTCATTCTACCATAAATGCTAAACATGATAAAAGTACTTACTCCAACTATAACTTCTTGCACAAATATTTGTTTAAAGAGATCGCTAAAACCCGATATCATGTAATAAAACATCTACAACTGATGTAGGAGCAGCCTTGGTTGGCTTACAATTCTACAAGATGGTGTGGTTTGGCTTTGGAGTTTGGGAACTCGGTTGAAGAATGAAGTGTGACTTGGTTGATACTGATTTGGTTTGGTTGTTGTGTTAACCGAGCAACTTGATTAATAAAGATGTTTGGAAAATTTTGGGGCACTAAGTGGATATTGGGAGCTTAGTTTGCACTAGGAGCTAGTTGATAGTGTTTCTTGAGTTAGCTCAATCATTGAAAGGAGCTTGAAAATTACTATGAGCTTGGCATACATTGTGGTGTTTGGCATGCACTGGGAGCTCAATATACACTGTGGTGCTCGACAATGCTCTGAGAGCTCAACAATGCTTGGGAATTTGTTGATACTTGGCTTGGTCTTGGTTCTTGTTGGTGCTAATTTTTCTATGAGCCAACTTTGGGTATTTAGTTTGTGTCATGGCTGACTTGTGGCTCAACATATATTTAATGTGAGGGAATGAATTTAATTTGTAATGAACTAAGTTGACTTGTGGCTTAGTTGGGTATAAGTAGGGGATTTGGTGGAGTCTTTAGGCATAATCATCTAGCTTGGAGAAGAGGATGAATGGTAGATGTGAACTTTGAAGAGCTAGCACTAGTTAATTTGACCTCATTTTTCAACCAATATTGGTCAAAATTTTGATGCAAGTTGGTCGAAATGTCAACCAACCAATTCATGAAAAATTTCCTTGTCAAAATTTTGACCAGCTCACTAGTTTGTCAAAATTTTGACCAATCCATTGGTCAAAATATTTCAAAAGCCTTGGCACAATTTCTACCAGGCATTGGTTGAAATTTCAACCAATGCTTGGTATAAAACTACCAGGCATTGGTTAAATTTTGACCAATGCTTGGTAGAAAACTTCTAGGCATTGGTCAAAAACTGCTAGGCATTGGTCAAATATATTTTTGAGGCATTCTAAAAAATATTTCACATGCCTTGCCTATGATTTGACATTTTGCATATATCCTACACTCTCTCATCCTGATGATGGATTATAGAGAGTGATCAGAAATGATGATGCTAAAAAATACACACAATTAAATCCAAAATGAACTTGCATTACAAATAGATTGTGGAAATCTCATATTGTTAATTTTCCATGCATGTCTACCAGGGCAATCACAACTTAAACATATATATAATAGATTTGATGAGATTATATATATTTTTAAGTTGTGATTGTCCTGGTAGACATGCATGCAAAATTAACAATATCAAATTTCCACAATCCATTTGTAATGCAAGTTCATTTTGGATTTGATTGTGTATGTTTTTTAGCATCATCATTTTAGATCACTCTCTGTAATCCATCATCAGGATGAGAGAGTGTGGGATGGATGCAAAATGTCAAATCATAGGTAAGGCATGAGAACTATTTTATAGAATGCCTCAAAGAAATGTGGTCTCTTAGCAAGCCATGATTGCAGGATACACAAAAAATGGATTAAGAACTCCTCCTCCTCGCTGATTAACTTGCACCACAGACCAATAGTCTTCATCTTTGTTGTGGGCTCCTCTCCCCTTTGTGAGTGTTGATGTAGAAGCTGAAGTAGAAAAAATAAGTGAAAGAATGTTGAATAAGGTGTCTAATCTCAAGATGCATTTGGTATAAATATGGCTCTATAGACATCATATTTAGACCCTACTTCTCACTAATTAGTTGAAGAGAAGGATTAGCATGTGTACAATGCTAGGTCATATAGATTGGATGATAAAATACACTTGGTAAAAGGCACTTAAATTTTAATGTTCATGTGAAATACTATAACTTTCAACTAACAAGAAAGAAGTAATGGCATGAGGATGAAAACTAGGGGATCATATGGGGACAAATAAGCTTTTATCATTTGGTCAAATGCCCATAGTGCATGTTTTAGTTGCTTAGGAGGAATGCATTTCTTCTATGATGAAAACTTGAAAACACAACAAAAATATTAGAAATGGAAGACACCTAGATTCAAGACAAGAATATATGTTTCCCACCACAATTGCTTGCACTTATAGAGCAACCATAGGCCTACTTTCGGTGTACAAGAGGTCTAGTTTTAGTTTACTAAAGCACTATAGCCACTTCAGGAAAAAGTTGGTACTTAGAAAGGACTAATTTCTTCCTCTATTTCTCTCCGTCTATAAGCCAAAATCAATTTTAAAAAAAATTGTTACTCTTTCCATAAATGGATTCTAGAAGAAAAGACTACAGTACAAGTAAATTTATCACTACTCGATCTAGAAAAATGTTTAGTACCATTCCAACAGCCAAGAATATTACAAAGATTATCATTTTGAACAAAAAGTGGGTAAATATTAAAAATAAGTTAAAGTTGTCATAGTTTTTACTTTCTAGTAAAAAATACAATATTTTTTACTACACTCCTCTATCTAAGAAAAGGAGAGATTCAAAAAATTGAATTGATCCCTCTTTTAGGAGGGTTCCAAAATAAATGCTCATTGGTTCAATTCTATCAAAAGCATGAACAATTAAAGATTTACCATTGTAGCTTTATAATTACACTTTCCAAATTAAGCTAGTTGTGCACAACATTTGCATCTTGAGAGTTTTGAATCAAGATGACATCTAAAAAAACTCTGTAAAGCATCCTATCTATTCACAACTTTTTTTTCTATGTATGAAGCACATGGCATCAAAAAGATCTAAATGATTATTGACTAGGGCATAGACTTATTTAAGGTAGTTCTAAAAACTTTTCCTTACATGGGGGAAAGTATTAAAATATTAACACCTAAGGCTTTCTTTCTAGATACCAGGAAAAGAGGAACGAGAGAAGTAAAGAAGAAAAAGTCCACTCCTTACCTGCCAACCTATACCTTAGCTTAGGATAGATGGAGGAGGAGTTGTGGAACTTGTGTACCTTGACACAACATAAAATACACTACTAGACTGAAAATTCAAAGCACAACAATCAAGACACTTTGCAATATATGGATAATTAACAAAGTAGTCAGCAACTACAAAAACAATTAAATATGAAGACCTGAATTTGGAATTTGACAAGCTAACCTCAATGAGTGAGACAAAAGCAGCAACCATCATTGCAAATTCTTGTCCTACATCAAATATGGGAGCTCCCCATTGGAATGGATAAGGAATCATTATCCTGCAGAATAACAAGAATGAGTGAAAACTATTTTGAAAAATGTGATTTAACATGACAAATTTGTTAGTCTATACCATGGGGCATGTGTGTCCAATCTAGAACTGTCTGTCTTGCAATGAAGTTGGGTTTTTTGAGGGCTATGTTTGTATGCTCCACCTACTATGTGAAAATAAGCATAAAGCTAAATAATTGTGATAGCAATGATGATAGTAATCGCTCGAAAATAGGTTTCTTTCCAAGCTTGATATGTCAAGCATATTGAAATGATAGAAAAGGGATTCAATTAGTTACTGTGCCTACTATACCTCAAGAAAATATCATACTTTTTTCCAACTACAAAACATTATTTGTATACCCAAGTACAAGGTTAAAACACCATGTATACTCTCAATACTAGAAGCATAAAATCAAACCTATAAATCTTTAAATTTGAACCTAAGGACCCAATCTCCTAAAGAGGTAAGAATGTTTTCAGGAACCCAACCAAAATAAATGCTCATTTTGTAAATTTTAAAATCATATATTTAATATTTTGAATTAGTAGCTCTTGGTTTAGATTGTGTATGAGTTTTTAAACTAGAAGCTACTAGTTCAAAATTTAAAAATGATAAACTAACATATTTAATAGTCTCATTCAAAATTCTGATGGTTTTACCTGTGAAAAAAAGACCAATGCGATAAGTTGTGGAAGTCCTATCTCTATGCATTTAGCCACCTACAAATAACATTATAAAATGAACAAGAGACTTAATTTGACTTCAACATATGGAAGTGTTAACATAAATAAAATCATGCGATTCAACATGGTTGTACTGAATTAAAAAAGAAGTTAACCATTCATGCCCTACAATTACAAATGTATAAAACACTTTGTAAAACCATAACTTCCAAAGAAAGCTCTTAATAATAAGGAAATCCAAAAAAATTGATGTACTACATATAGGTTAGGCCAAGTTCATATTTGGAATGTAGAAATTTAAACAAAGATAGGATTCAAAACCTCGAAAACCATAGATCAAGTTCATCTAGTGAAAAATCCCAATTGGCATGAATAAGGAGATTTACAAGTTCAATAGCCCAATAATTAATTGGCTTAAAGTTCTCTAAATATTCTACTAATAAAAAATTTCAATGAGATGCTCTCCAAATTCAAGCTTAATTAGTATCCTAATAAACTCGAGAAGAGAAAGACCATCAACATAATAATGCCAAGCCTTAAAGACTGTAAAATGATGAAATCTAAGACAATTTTATAGCCTATGGATTAGATAATGTTGGAATATTAATTGCAGTTGACGTTTGCCCCTGGAGCCAAATGCCCACCTACCACCCCTGACGAATTGCAGAACAGACAGAAAACATGAATGTGGTAGGTGAGTTTTTGAAATTTTGAAAAGAGGGGGAAAATATTTTGCCAAAGACAAAAAGGAATGTTTGATTCATTCATTTTGTGAGATAGAGAGAGAAAGTTTAGTAGAGTAGAGAAGAGAGAAGTTGCAGAGAAAAGAAAAGTAGAAAGAAAGTAATCAGCAGATCCAATCATTGTAGAGATAGAAGGAAGCTTGTTATGTGACTGTAGTTGCACGTACTTCTTTGTGTCATTCTATAAGATTTTAGTTTATTGTTTGATTCGACCTGTGAAGTAGTGATTGCTCCAGGCACTATTGTTTGTAGCCAATAAAGCTACAAGTTTAAAGTTTTTTTTGAAGTATTGAAGTATTTTAAAGTTTTAGGGTTATTTTAGGGTTTTCTAGTTGAAGCTGAATGCTCCCAAATTTTGTAATGATTTAATCAAAGTTGAATAGAAAGCAAAAAGACATACTTGAATGCATTGTTCTTCTTCTATTCATTTCATTTGAAAAATTTATTTAGAAGCTTCATACTTTGGATCTCTAATTTTTAATGGTGAAAATATTCACATTATAAATCTTCACTCGTCAAGTCTTGTTGAAGTTTTTATCTCTGCAATGGCTACCGAGTTCACTCGGTACCTTCTTCTACCAAGCTTCACCCTCCAGTGGCTACCGAGTTCAATTCGCATCCACACTACCAAGCTCACTCAACATCTATTGGTGTTGAGTTGTTCTTCATTTGTCAAGATCACTCAGTACTCTCCTGCCACTCAGCTCCTTAAGGTGTCGAGCAAAACTGACACTTGGCAATAGTTTTTGCTAAGCATTATTTAGGGTTGTGAAATTGATTTTTAGGGTTGGTAATATAATTCTCACATGGTATTAGAGCTTTGAGGCCCCACATCCATAGTGAGTTTGGGAAAAATTTTCTGGGATATTTATCATGACAGGAGATGTAGGAAAGATATGGCAGTAGCCACCACCCTTCAATGGACAAAATTACGATACATGGTCAAAGAAGATGAAAACCATAATGGTTGCAAATGATTTGTGGGATTTTGTAGTTAATGGGTTCAATGATGTGACATACCCAGCTCAGTATGTTGCTCTTACCAATAATCAAAAGACTCATTTGAAAGAGTCAAGGAGAAAGGATGCTAAGGCATTAAGTCTTATTCAAGTAGCAATGACATAGATAGTATTTCCCAAGATTGCAATAGAAAATTATGCAAAGGAAGCATGGGATATCCTTGAGATGAATTTCAAGGGGACTGATAAAGTCCATAAAGTAAAGCTACAGAATATAAGGAGGGAGTTTGAGAAGCTTCAGATGAAGGAAAATGAATCAATTATAGATTTCAGTTCAAGGACCTCCAATGTGATTAATCAACTGAAATAAAATGGAGAAGCCTATCAAGAGCAGAGGATAGTGGAAAAGATATTGAAGAGTTTGCCTCATAAATATGAAAATTTGGTCATGACCATAGAAGAGCCAAAAGACCTCACTGTTTTGACAATGGATGAGTTGATGGGTACTCTTCAAACCCATGAGCATAGGACCAACATATCTGCATCTTCTTCTTCCCAAGAGAAAGCATTCGAGGCTTAGTCAAATCTAAGAGAAAGGGGAAGAGGAAGAAATAGCTCAAGAAGAAACTCTAGAGGTAGAGGCCGAGGTAATGGAGGACAAAGAAATGCTACAATAGAAAGCTCAGGAAGAGCAGATGGAGCAAGTAGCTCACAAAATACTTCAAGAGGAGGTAAGAAAAACTACAACTCAAATAGGAGTAATGTAGAATGCTACTACTATCATAAATATGGGCATTATGTGAGTGAATGTTGGAAGAAACAAAATGATCAGTCAAGACAAGCAAATGTGGCTGATGTGAATATGGGAAGTGGAAACAATGCCACTACCTTCATTATGTGTAATGTTGGTGAAGAAGGAAGCCCTGAGGTTTGGTACCTTGATAGTGGATGTAGCAACCACATGAGTGGTAAGGAAACCTTGTTTTCATTCATTAACAAGAGTTTCAAATCTAAGATTAAAATGGGTAACAATGGAACCCTACCAGTAGTGGGTAAAGGATCTATAATGGTCCGCACCAAGCAAGGAGAGAAGAAAGAAATACAAAATGTGTAATGTTTCCCCTGGTATGAAGCACAATTTGATGAGCATTGGTTAGCTCATTCAAAATGGATACAAAGTGATGATGGAGAATGACACGTGTGTCATTCATGAAAAGGATGGGAGCAAGAACTTACTTGCAATAGTTCAAATGACAAAGAACAAAATGTTTCCCTTGAGGATAGAGACATGTTTCTCATCTCAAGTTGGTGTTGCACCTCCCACACAATTAGCTCTAAGGAGTGTGATTGAAGACCCCTCATGGCTATGGCACCTCAGGTATGGTCATCTCGACTATGCTGGTTTAAATTTTTTGTCAAATAAAAGAATGGTAGAAGGTTTTCCACATATAAGAAATTCATGTGACAAGTGTGAGACTTGTATTTTGGATAAGCAACATAGGCTTCCTTTTAATTCTAAAAATTCTAGGAGGGCTAGATATCCATTAGAGTTAGTGCATACTGACCTAGTCGGTCCTATGCAAGTTACTTCTATTGGGGGGAGTACTTATTTTATGACATTTATTGATGATTTTAGTCATAGGACATGAGTTTATTTTTTAAAATCTAAATTTGAAGCATTTGATAAGTTTCTTGAGTTTAAAGCCCAGGCTAAAAGAGAATGTGGAAACTATATCAAGGTCCTAAGATCATATACAGGAGGGGAGTATAGATCCAATTATTTTGTAAATTTTTGTAGGAAACATAGCATAAAGAAAGAACTCACAACCAGCTATAAACCACAATAGAATGGAGTGGCTAAAAGAAAGAATAGGACCATTGTTGAAATGGCAAGGAGCATGATGAAAGAGAAAGGTCTCCCAACTAAATTTTGGGGAGAGGTTGTGGCAACAACAATTTACCTAATCAATAGGTGTCCTACAAAGGTAGTCCATGATATAATTCCAATGGAAGCATGGTCACAAGGAAGATGGATAGTTGAACACCTAAAGGTGTTTGGATGTGTTGCATATGCACACGTACCTAAAGAGAAAAGGCAAAAATTGGATGAAAAAAGTATCAAGTGCATCTTCACAAGGTACAACTCAAAATCAAAAGCATATAGATTCTATGACCCATTGAACAAAAAGATGATTCTCTCAAGAGATGTGGAATTTCTTGAAAATTAGTCATGGTATGGACCAACTGATGAATCACCGAGTACCTCAAGTAAAGTGCCAATTATGAGTGAAGAAGGTGCTAATGAACAACAAGAAGGAGAAAATAAAAGAAAATGCAAGTAGCTTCAGTCATTACCAAGCTCCTCTAGGCATGACCAAGTGTTAGTGCCGAGTAACAATGAAAACCGAGCTAGTCGGCAAAGCAGTAACAGTGAAGATTCTAATCCCACACTCTCCTCCCTATTACCAAGAAAGACCAAGAGTCTTAGGGAGATATACCAAGACGACAGGTATGAAAATTATGATGAGAGTGTTAATTTTGTATTATTTTCTCATAGTCATCCAATATATTTTGAAGAAGCTATTAAGGAGAAGAAATGGTGTAAGGCCATGGATGAGGAGATATATGCTATAGAAAGGAATGAGACATGGGAGCTAACTGATTTGCCTTCCAAGAAGCAAGTGATTGGAGTGAAGTGGGTCTACAAGACCAAATGCAATGTTGAAGGCAAGATTGATAGGCATAAGGAAAGGCTAGTAGTCAAGGGCTACAAATAGTAGTATGGCAGAGATTATGATGAGACATATGCCCTGATTGCAAGAATGGAAATCGTGTGTGTAGTCATAGCAATTGTAGCTCAGCACAAATGGAAGGTATACCAAATGGATGTGAAGTCTGCCTTCCTAAATGGTGTATTGAAGGAAGAAGTATATGTGGAGCAGCCACGTGGTTATGAAGTAGCAGGTGAAGAGAAAAAAGTATATAGATTGAAGAGAGCTCTTTATGGGCTCAAGCATTCTCCAAGGGCATGGTATAGTAGGATTGACTCATATTTGATGAGCAATGATTTTAGCAAAAGAAATGGTGAGCCTACTTTCTACATCAAGGTAGGAAATGGAAATGTGTTGATTGATGTCTTGTACGTAGATGATTTGATTTTTATTGGTAATGACAAGGCTCTAATTTGTGAGTCCAAAGAGGCCATGAAAAACAAATTTGAAATGATAGACCTAGGTCTCTTGAAGTACTTTCTAGGCATAGAAGTAAAACAAATGCATAATGGCATTTTCAACTCTCATGAAAAATATGCAGGGTAGATCTTGGAAAGATTCAAAATGCAGAACAGTAAGCCAACCCCCACACCAACAACAATAGGTTTGAAGTTGAGCAAGGAAGACTCTAGCAAGAGAGTGGATCCAATACCATACAAGAGTATGGTTGGAAGTTTAATGTATTTGACTGCAACTCAGCCAGACCTAATGCATGCAGTAAGTTTGATTTCTAGATTTATGGAAACACCAAAGGATTCTCATTGGCAAGCGGGAAACAGGATCCTAAGGTATGTGAAAAGTACCAAGGGATTTGGGATTTTGTATACTACATCAAATGATTTCAAGTTGGTTGGTTACATAGATAGTGATTGGGCTAGAAGTATAGAGTATAGGAATAGCACTTCTAGATATGTATTCCATATGGGATCAAGTGCAATTTCATGGGCATCCAAGAAGCAACCTATTGTTGCTCAATCTACAATAGAGGCTAAGTATATAGCAGCAAATGCAGTAGCATGTCAAGCTATGTGGTTAAGAAGGATCTTGATAGATTTGAATGAAAGGCAAGAGGATGGAACCACAATTTATTGTGACATATCATCTATTGCATTGTCCAAGAATCCAGGCTTCCATAGGAGAAGCAAACATATAGAGATCATATATCACTTCATCAGAGAGTTAGTGGAGAATGGAGATATCAAAATGGAATTTTGTAAGTCTGAGCAGCAGCTAGCAGCCATTTTCACAAAGCCATTAAGCATATAAGCTTTTGTACACCTAAGAGAGTGTCTTGGTGTAGTTGATGTGGATCGGCAGTGATCCTTGTTTGTTTGGCTCAGGACAAAGGGAGAGTGTTGGAATATTAATTGAAGTTAACGTTTACCCCTAGAGCCAAATGCCCACCTACCACCCCTGACAGATTACAGAATAGACAAAAAACATGAATGTGGTAGGTGAGTTTTTGAAATTCTGAAAAGAGGGGGAAAATATTTTTCCAAAGACAAAAAGGAATGTTTGATTCGTTCATTCTGTGAGACAGAGAGAGAAAGTTCAGCAGAGTAGAGAAGAGAGAAGTTGTAGAGAAAAGAAAAGTAGAAAGGAAGTGATCAGTAGATCCAGTCATTGCAGAGACAGAAGGAAGCTTGTTATGTGACTGTAGTTGCACGTACTTCTTTGTGTCATTCTATAAGTTTGTAGTTTATTGTTTGATTCGACCTGTGAAGCGGTGATTGCTCTAGGCACTATTGTTTGCAACCATTAGAGCTGCAAGTTTAAAGTTTTTTTTTGAAGTATTGAAGTTGTTTAAAGTTTTAGGGTTATTTTAGGGTTTTCTAGTTGAAGCCAAATGCTCCCAGATTTTGTAATGATTTAATCAAAGTTGAATAGAAAGCAAGCAAGCATACTTTAATCCATTGTTCTTCTTCTATTCATTGCATTTGAAAAGTTTATTTAGAAGCTTCATACTTTGGCTCTCTAATTTTTAATGGTGAAAATATTCACGTTATAAATCTTCACTCGGTTAAGTCTTGCTGAAGTTTTTATCTCTACAGTGGCTACCGAGTTCACTCGGTACCTTCTTCTACTAAGCTCCACCCTCTAGTGGCTATCAAGTTCACTTAGCATCCACACTACTGAGCTCACTCAACATCCATTGGTGCCGAGTTGTTTTTCATTTGTCGAGCTCACTCGGCGCTCTCCTGCGACTCGGCTCCTTAAGGTGCTGAGCAAAACTAGCACTCAACAATAGTTTTTGCCAAGCATTATTTAGGGTCGTGAAATTGATTTTTAGGGTTGGTAATATATTTCTCATAGATAAGATGCATAAAATAAATAGACCTCACACAATAGCCCAAAGATCATTGAATCAAACAATAATTTATAAACTGGATGCAACAATGAGTGCAACCTACACTTCTCACATTGAATGCATAAATCTCTACAGACAAGGATTCATAGATTAGTAAAGACTAATAAACCATATACGTTTCCAAATCAAGTTTGAAGAATACTCAATGTACCAATTTCCTTATGTACATCATGTGGGTCTATTATTTTAAAAAAAATTCTAGAACCAACAATGGAAATAGTTGGAAGAAAGAAAACATAGGATCCTCCTATACCAGCAGGAAGCCTAGTCCCAAAGTACGATTGTAAAAGGGTGTTAAGACCTGCTATAGACAGTAATGTCTGGATAACTTTGGTTTTGTTATCCTACATGGATATTTAATTTATTTAATTGAGAGATATAAACTCCTCATTGAAGCTATCAAACATACCTTCCACTAAATTAACAAAAATTAGGATTCCATTGGTAGCAAAACCCTCAAATCTTTTTTTAAGATATATGAAGCATAGGAAGCTCCAGAATGGACTATTATTAGAGTTTTTGAGACTGTGGAAGTGTGTAACATTTTTAGCTTACATTTGAGCCACCCATTTGAGGAACAAAGAATGAGGGGATGAATATAGTGGTGCCCAACATAACTAGATAGTGTTGAAAACCAAGTAGGATAGCTTCTGCCATAGAAGCCAAGACAATAATTAGCTCCGTACTATGTCAAACCTATAAGCAAATAAATGAAGCACTTTAATTAGTCTTGAGCAACCTCTTAATCAAAAAACTCAACTAGACAGGTAACCTGTGGTGGGTCTTTGGCGTTACATGAAAATTTGAAATACAACACGAATTAGTTGCCAAATTGAATATAAACATGTCGGATAATGGCTTGCTCCGGTTGACTAATAATGAAATTACAATAAGAGGGATGCCAAAAAAAGGGAAAAAATAATAAAGAAACACAATGTACATAGGTTATAGACAAAGTACACTTCAAAAAAATTGGGATCCAAATATGAGATATATATAAACAATTGCCCTAAAATAGTATTAAAGCAAGATATTGATATCAACTATTCGAAGAATTCTAGAAGAGGATGTGGAGAAGGTTCTAGAGTAAAATGGTCTAATTGATTATATATGAATCAGTAGTAAATGTCTTGAAAATAGTTTTATGTTTGGGTTACCAATAGAGCCGTTAACCCTCATATGACTAAGATATTCAAATTCATCATAGATAGTATGCATTTGAATAGGTTTTTGAGAAAAATGTACAGTTTAATTGTTGATAAATACTAATATGTGCGTTTTTAGATCACTCTTACTTATAATCTTCAACAGAAAGCAACCAATCGACATTTTCAGATTTGTGGTTGTTGTTTACAATTTGAGGACATCACGTAAACTTGGGACAACCAAAAGAAGGTTTACTCAAATTAGGTTTCACACGACCATTATTTGAATTAAGGTAGATATGGTGTGGCAAGGTTAAAAAATATATTATATTTTTTTATTCTAAGGATATTGTTATAAATTCTTATATTTGGAGACTATGTTGGACAAACATTTTTAATGTGACTGGTGATACTTATGAGTACATTGTGGTATGGATGGGGATTAAGAATTTCACTCAAATTTTTCTAAATTTTAATATTTGGTGTATATTTTTGAGATTTTATTAGCAAATTTTATTTTTTTAAAGATTGTAAAATTCAATATGTGTGAGATCTTTTTTTAGCATTGCCAACAATACTATTATAAAATGTCTTTAGCACACGAACTTGGGGATTGAAATTCATTTAGTTTTCTTAGTACTTATAGTATATATTTTTTTGTATGAATTATAATACAAATTGTATATAAAATTTTTGGTAGATATGTTGATAGGATTGAGAATATTTTTTGTTGAGAGGACTATTTTGTTTAATTTGTGTTGGTGAACAAATTTGTTGATGCATTTGTTTCCTCGAACCAATTCCTATTTTCCTTGTGGCGGTGACAACTATGCTAATAGTTAGAGATATTGTAGTTGGATCCTGATAAAATAGCAATCTTCCTTTGTCTTTGAGAGGGGAAACTCCATTGTATGATAAGGGTATTTATACTTTTGTGTACTTCTCACTTGAAAGTTTGGCTAGTTTTTACAAGAAGTTTATAAAGAATTTCAATTATGTTTGTAATGCTGAGATGGTGAGAGGAAACAAAAATGATTTCAAGTGGACACATGAAGCTGATAACAATTTTGAGACTTTAAAAGAAAAGGTTGTTGAGTTACCTATATTGGCTTTGCCTAATTTCAATAAGGTATTTCAAGTTGAATGTGAAGCAAGTGGTACTACAATAGGAGTTATATTCAGTCAGGAAGGTAAACCTGTTTCTTTCTTTAGTAAGAAGTTGAATGATGCTAGAAGGAAGTCTTAAGTGTATGATCAAGATTTTTATACAATTGTTCTAGCGTTGAAGCAGTGGAGACATTATTTGATTCCTAAGGATTTTGTATTGTACATTGATCATAAAGCTTTACAGAACTTAGGAAGTCAACACAAATTAAATCATTGACATATGAAGTGGGTTGAGTACTTGCAGAGTTTCACATTTGTGATTAACCATAAGAGTGGTGTCACTAACCGAGTTGTTGTTAGATTGAGTAGAAGACACTCTTTGTTGACCAAGATGAAGGTTGAAGTTATTGGTTTTGATTAAATAAAAGAGTTGTATGATACGGATCCTAATTTTTTTGAAGCATAGAGAGAGTGCAGAGCACTAAATCTATTAGATTACATGAGTAAGTATGATGATTATTTTATTCAAGAAGGTATGTTGTTCTAAGGAATTTAGTTGTGTATACCTAGAAGTGATATGAGAGTTAATCTAATTAACAAAAAACATAGTGGTGGATTGGCTGGACATTTTAGAATTGATAAGACATTGAGTTTATTGAAGGATAACTATTATTGGCCACAACTGTATAAGGATGTTCAAAAATTTATAAAGAGTTGTGGACTTCGGCAAGTTGCAAAAGGACTAAGTCAGAATACTAGTTTGTACACACCTATCTCTATTCTCGAGAAACCTTAGAGTGACATTAGTATGGATTTGGTTCTTGGATTACCTAAGACAGTAAAGGGATATGATTCTATATTTGTTGTTGTAGATAGATTTTCTTAAATGGCTTATTAAATACCATGTAAGAAGACATCAGATGTCAAGCATATGGCTGAGATTTTCTTCAAAGAGATTGGTAGACTACATGGATTACCAAGAAGTATTATTTTTGACTAGACAATAATTTTTTTGGTTACTTTTGGAAGACTTTATGGAAGAAGATGGGTACTGAGCTGAAGTTTAGTTCTACATTCCATCCACATATTGATTGATAGACAAAGGCTATGAATAGAAGCTTGGGTAATTTCCTGAGATGTTTAGTTGGAGACAAACCACATAATTGGGAGTTGGTGTTGACACAAGCTAAGTTTGCATATAATAATTTTTGAATAGGAGTCTAGGAAAAATGTCTTTTGAGATTGTTACTAGAATGTAACCTAGAGGAATATTAGAATTGAGGGATGTTGCTGATGAAAAAAAGAGAAGTATTGCAAGGTTACAAGTTGCTGATTTTATGGATTCTTTGCATAAGGAAGTGAATTTGAGGTTGGAAAAAAGTAATCAAAAGTATAAGGAGAATGTTGATAAGTCTAGAAGACATCATGTTTTTGAAGTTGGTGATGAGGTGATGGTTCATTTGAAAAAAGGTAGATTTCCTAGTAGAACATACAATAAGCTAAAGATGAAGAAGTTTGGACCCTGTAAGATCTTGAGGAAGTTGGACAGGGGAATGCTTATGAAGTTGAGTTAGCTGATGACATGGATATATCTTCTATATTCAATGTTGCTGATTTGTATAAGTACCATGAGTCAGATGATGAATTTGTTGTATCAAATGATTATCCTAAGAAGTAGATTGAAGAGGTTAAGTAGGTACTGAACCAGAGAGTTGGTAAAAGCATAAGAGGAAAGGATTATTATGAGTACTATTGGTAAAGTGGAAGAATAAACTAGTTGAAGAGGCTACATGGATTTTTTAATCTGAGTTGGATTCAACTTAGGTTGTGACACATGCATGATTTAGGAGAATCATTTCTTTCAACCTTGGTTATTTGATGTAGGTGCATATTGGGTTGCATTACTATCCTGCATGTTTCTTGTTTCTTAATTTTTGTTGAGTTCCTTTTTATTGTCAAGTTCTTTGTTGATGTCAAGTTTGTAGTTGATGCCAATTTCATAGTTGGTGTCGAGTTCTCAGTATGTGCAGAGTGCCTATTGGTTCCAAATGTCTATTGGTGTTGAGTTCATGTATGTGTTGAGTGTTGTCAAATACTAGTATTTTTCTTGGTCCTTCATTGGCTGAGCTATCTATGTCCGATTCTAGTTTTAGCTGACATTGCATGTTAATTTTGTATTTTCATTTAATATTTGTTGAGAGATGATTGGTGGCTTGGTTATGCATTTAATGTGAGGGTTTATTTAGTTGGTAATTTGTAACAAGTTAACTTGTGGCCATGCAAGTATTTAATGGATTCTTGGGTAGAGTCTTTGGGATAAGGAAGGGAGAGTTTGATCAAGAAGAGTAATCTAAGGAGGGTTAGAATGCAAAGATAATCATTGAAGATCAAAGTTTGAATTGTGATGTTGGCCATAACCCAAAAGGCCTTATAGCTAGGCATGCATTTGGTAATTTGATGAATCAATAAAGTGTGTTTCTCTTCTATCACCTTTTGTTTTTTTCCTCTATGTTGCATTTCCACTGTGTTTACTCTTACAAGTGGCTTTGGTAGTTGGGTGTGCCTTTGGCCCTATTTTCCTTTGTCCTCCCTACATCACAAAACTACAAACCAAATCAATTGGGCTAAATAGATTTATAAAATTTAAACTAAAACTTAACATATAAACCAGAAATGTTCAATCAATTTTGATGATAAATAAATTAAAACCTACGTTTCATAACCAACTCATAGTGCCTACAAAATGGAATTTAACTGACACAAGATTCATACATAAAAACCAATTTTTTTAATTTCTATTCTTGAAACAATGTTTCCTACTTTCTTAATCCTACAAGATGATAGCTAGAGGCTCTTAAACAATTAATTTTTTTACCTTCCCCTTCTATGTATTTCTCCATCTATTTCCAACCCATTTATAATAACTTTGATAGTTATAAATTTTAGTTATCATGGCTTCTTGAACTCTCTAATTGTACAATTTGCAAAATATTTTATTTTGCAAAGTTATGCATTTTCACTTTGTACTCAAAATACAAATAAGTAACCTAGGCTCAATCATACTATATAACATATTAATTATATCTAGGAAAATGAATTTTGTAGGCTTCTTGATTCAAGAAACTCACAAAAAAGATAGGGCCATCTTAACTGATGTCATTCTACCATAAATGTGAAACATGATAAAAGTACTTACTCCAACCACAACTACTTGCACAAATATTTATTTAAAGAGATCTCTAAAATCTAATATCATCTAATAAAACATGTACAATTGATGCAGGAGCAGCCCTAGTTGGCTTGCAATCCTATAGGATGGTGTGGTTTGGTTTTGGAGTTTGGGAACTGGGTTGAGGAATGAAGTATGACTTGGTTGATACTAAGTTGGTTTGGTTGTTGTGTTAACTGAGTGACATAGTTAATGAAGATGTTTAGAAAATCTTGGAGCACTAAGTGGATATTGGGAGCTCAATTTGCACTAGGAGCTTGTCAGTAGTGTTGCCATAGTTAGCTCAATCATTGAAAGGAGCTTGAAATATTCTATGAGCTTGGCATACACTATGGTGCTTGGCATGGACAGGGAGCTCGATGTACATTCTGGTGCTCAACAATGCTCTAAGAGCTTGACAATGCTTGGGAATTTTTTGATGCTTGGCTTGGTCTTGGTTCTTGTTGGTGCTAAGTTTTCTATGAGCCAACTTTGGGTATTTAATTTGTGTTGTGACTGACTTGTGGCTCAACATATATTTAATGTGAGGGATTGAATTTAATTTTTAATAAACTAGGGTGACTTGTGGCTTAGTTGGGTATGAGTAGGGGATTTGGTGGTGTCTTTAGGCATAATCATCTAGCTTGGAGAAGAGGATGAATGGTATATTTGAACTTTGAAGAGCTACTAACTATGACTTGAGAACCAGAGGATCACTTGGTTGACTTGAGGGTAGAAGTGTGGATTCTTCTTGGTGTTCTTATCCATTTGTGGTTCTAGACTTGTAGGGGTTGGGTTTGGTAGTTGGATCTTGCAATACTATTATTGTAATTGTTGTTGTATTTGGCCCTAACCTAGAAGGCCTTATAGCCAAGCATATTGCATGTAATCAGTTATTTTATGAAAAAAGAGTTGAAGTTTGGTATTAGATCTTGCATTGTTGTTGTGTTTCCTTTGTGTGGTTATTTTTTGGGGGACAAGACATATCCTTTGTGGAATTTCCTACCTTACACTATGTCAGGTGGTATCAGAGAGAAGGTTTCCCTAAGTGTGTGGATATATTGCTAAAGCTGAGGTAGTTTGCACTAGGACTGGAAGTGAAGGTTGATCTAGTGGAGTTGGTTGATCTTTTGGATTTGTGGATCTATTTCTTTGGGTTTACAAATTTTTTAGAAGATGCCTCCAATAAGATTGGACCATAGGGAAATTGATGATCTTAGTGATGTTGTGGAAGGAAGGATCTTAGAGAAGATTAGAGTAGAAATCAGATATGAAATTGCATTGATGAAGAGTGACATGATTGCTAAAATTTTGAGTGCTTTAAGTGGTATTCATAGGCATGTGGGTAATGAAGATGGCTATGTGGAAGTTGCTAAAGAATTTGAAGTCATTGGATCTAGTGGTGAGGACAAAATTGATCGTGTGGAGAGACCTATTGGAACTAGAGATGGTCAGTTTTCTAGGCTTGGATCTCAGTTGAAGCTGAAGCATAAGATGGAGGTTTCTAATTTCTTAGGTACTTTAACTCCTAAAGACATAATTGATTGGATTTGTGAATTGGAAAACTACTTTGAGCTTAAGGATATTGAGGATCCACTCAAAGTGAGGTTGGCACAAACTAAGCTGAAAGAACATGCTGCTCTTTGGTGGAAAGAACTATAAAGAGACAGAGGAGAAGAAGGTGAAATGAAGATCACTAGATGGAGGTTGATGGTGATTAAATTGAAAGCTAAGTTCATTCCTACTGATTATGAGCTTGAGTTGTTTAAGAGCTTTCAGAATCTAAAGTAGAAAGATATGACTATGAAGGATTATACCTAGGAGTCCTACAAGTTGACTATTTGGTCTGGGCATAGAGAATTGTCAAAGGAGAATGTAGCTCATTACATTAATAGTTTGAGATTCAATATTCAAGATGAGATTGGTATGTTGAATATTTCTTTAGTTGAGGATGCTTATCAATATTCTCTAAAGGAAGAAGATAAGTTGAAGAGGAAAATTCAAGGTAATGCTAGCGGGACGAAGAAGTAGGATAACTTGGCAAAGGCTAAACTAAGTGTTGAAGGTGAACCAAAACCTATTGATTAGAAGAGAAGGACAAGTCGAGGTGGTTTTAGTGGTACAATTGTTTTAGATGTGGTGAAGAAGGGCATAGATCTTTTGAATGTCCTCTTGGTAGGAAAGTTGCTATTGTGAATGAGGTTCTAGTCCAAGACAGTCAACTTGAGCAAGGAGAGAGTTTTATGGTTTGTTAGAAGACACTGGATTCTTGTTAGAGGACTAGTTTTTTCATGACTTGTTGTAAAGTAGTGGTAAAGTCTACAAGGTCATTGTGGATGGTGGTAGTATTGATAACCTTGTTGCTGAGGAGATGGTTCAAAAACTTGGTTTGAAGAGAGTGAGACACCCTTATACTTATAGGATTGGTTGGTTGCAAGGCGAGAATTCTTTGGAAGTGAGGGAGCAATGCCTCCTTGATTTCCAGATTGGGCAATATAAGGAACAATTGTTGTGTGGTATTGTGGACATGAAAAATTGTCATGTGTTGCTTGGTAGACCTTGGCAGTATGATTGTAAGTTGTGCATGATTGTATCAAGAATGTGTTTATTGTTGAGAAAGGTGGCAGGAAGTATTCCCAGATTCCTTTGCAGAATGAAGAGCTCGGTAGGAGGAACCTAAATATTGGTAGCCAAGTTGATTTGGTAGATTCTAAGAAGGTTGGAGTTCAATATAGAAAGATGACCTATAGCACACCAAGGATGGATATGAAGAAGCAAAAGAAGAACAAGGGAAAGAGTGTACAAGTTGAAGACTTGAAGGATATGTATGTGAAGAACCAGTTTGGGATTTATGTGTTGAATCCCAAAAGATGTTCATCCAACTATTAAGAGCATCTTTTCAAACCTAGGGTGTTTGATGCAGGAGCATCCCTGGTTGGCTTGCAATCCTACAGGATGGTGTGGTTTGGATTTGGAGTTTGGGAACTCGATTCAAGAATGAAGTGTGATTCAGTTGATACTAAGTTGGTTTGGTTTTTGTGTTAACTGAGTGACTTAGTTAATGAAGACATTTAAAAAATATTGAGGCACTCGGTAGATATTGGGAGCTTAGTTTGCACTATAAGTTGGTAGTGTTGTCCAAATTAGCTTGGTAATTGAAGGGAGCTCAAAAGATACTAGGAGATTGACATATATTGTGGTGCTTGGCATGCACTGGGAGCTTGGCAATGCTTGGGAATTTTTTGATGCTCAGCTTGGTCTTGGTTCCTATTGGTGACGAGTTGTCTATGTGCTGACTTTGGGTATTTAATTTTATGTTGTGGCCAACTTGTGGCTCATCACATATTTGATGTGAGGGATTTAATTTAATTTGTAATGAACTAGGCTAACTTGGGCCTTAGTTGGGTATAAGTAGTGGGTTTTGTGGAGTCTTTAGACATAATCCTTTAGCTTGGAGAAGAGGATGAAGGGTAGATGAAAATTTTGAAGAGCTAGTAACTATGACTTGAGAACTAGAGGATTGCTTGGTGGACCTGAGGGTACAAGTGTGGATTCTTCTTGGTGTTCTTATCAGGTTGTAGTTTTGGACTAGTAGAGATTAGGTTTGTAAGTTGGATCTTGTAGAACTATTATTGTAATTGTTGTTGTATTTGGCCATAACCTGGAAGGCCGTATAGTCAGGCATATTGCATATAATCAATTATTTTATGAATAAGGAGTTGTGATTTGGTATCAGATCTTGCATTGTTGTTGTAGTTCTATTGTGTGATTATTTTCTTGGGGCCAAGACATCTCCTTTGGGGAATTTCTTGCCTTGCACTATGTCAACAAAAAATATTTTAGTGGATAAATCTACTCCCATTAAAAAAAATTCAGTCTTTTGACTTTTAAACAAATTCCTAGAAATTTGACATTCTATCTAATGTGACCCAAATGTAGCCATCACATCTTCAAATTTCAACTTAGTCATTGAATATAGAATTCACCAAAAAGGTGTAACAACTAAAAATATTTCAAAAAAAAAAATCAATAGAAACGTAAATTCTAGAAATTTAAGCCCACAAAATTTTAAACTTTATAGGATTAAGTTACTTACAAGCCCACATTTTGGACATTTTGTTAGTTGAAATGTATAAATTTATGTTTAAAAGTTTAACAAATTCAAAGGATTTTGAAGGGCATATAGAGCCACTTTCCAAAGTGTTTCGAGTAGATCAAGCCTCAATTTTTAAAAAAAAACTAAGAAAAGCTTCAATTGCGCATTCAAAATATGATGCTCGTATAGGAAATCATGAACACAGTTTTGAAATTATGGGTACAATAGGTGCAGGGAATGAGCCAATGTCTATGAAAATCATGAGCAAGGAGAAGGAAATCTAGGCAGATTTTACAAAATATAGGTATTTCAAACCTTCAAAATAGAAACAAAAAGATAGATTTTTTTTCTCTCCAATAAAAATGGTATCTGTCACATGTGGAAGCTACTTTTCTCTTAAAAATAACCTCAGCAAAATATCTTCTTGATCTACAAGTTCAACTATTTTGATAAATTTTGAAAGTAAGTGCTTTTTTTTTAAACAAAGAAAATATTTTCAACTTTAAAAAAATAATAGACAACACAAATCCAGTGGAACAAGACTTTTATGTCATAGTCTTTATCTTATAATGTGTAACCTACACCTCACTGCATGCACAAAATGCCTGTTGTACAAGATGTGTTCTTTAGTAATAGTTATATGCTTCAAGAATTGTAATAATAGACACGTAACCTTCCTAAAACAATGACAATTGTTGCATTCAAATTATTGAGAAGGAAAAAGAAAAGAATGCTTGCATAAATAAGAAGAGCTAGTAGGATAAAATCTTATTTAATATATGATGACATATAAATTTCAATATATCTTCCAACTATAGTGCAGATGGTATTATTTGAAAAAGCACGATTTTCAATCAACTAACTAATATTTTGCAAGCCATTGAAAACTTTAGTCTCCTGCCTTAGGAATTTCTAGAACTATGTAGCTCTTGTTAGAATTCTTTATAATAATTGAGAGGGGAGGCGAATCAGTTATCCAAGGTCCAATGATGTCCAATTCAACTTTTTCTTCTAATCCTTAATGGCACATAATTGAGATATCATGCATGCAATTAAACATTAAACAATCCTGAAAAGTAAACATGCATCACACCATAACACTAAGGATTTTGATGACCCATAAACCCTCCAGAAATAAGAAGGTAAAATTGGGGTGGGGATGATACCCACAAAATAATTGCGCAATTAATTTCAACCACTTCTAATGGTTTTCCCTGTTAAAGGCCTACCCTGTTAAAGGCTACAACACATTGTTAAATGCGACCCTGTTAAAGGATTTCTACACCCTATTGGGAGTGTGTCCTATTAGAGGACTTAAGAACATTCAACTTGGAATGTCACCCTATTAAAGGATTTACATAGAGTTGTTAGGCTCACCCAAGTCCATGGGATTTACAGTCACCTTCTCAAAAGAATCTTTAATCCCTCTCTAAGGATCTCCTATCCTCCTCCTAAGGATCTCCTATCCTTCTCCCAAGGATCTCTTTATCCTTCTCTTGAGGATCTCTTTATTCTTCTCCTGGGGATCTTCTATCCTTTTCCTGAGGCTTATCCACCTAGCTGTTAAGCTAACCTAGCAATGTAGGGTTTCAATATCTAATACAATGGTAAGAGAGTATTAGAAGGATTTTGACCTGATAAAGATTGCAACCCTAACTATGTAGATTTCATATCACTCTTCAGTTCTTTTCTTTTCTTGGCTTTCCTCCCTTGCAGTGTAGACAGCTTGTTCACCCTTCAAGATTTGTCTCCTTAAATTCTTTAACTCGTCATGCCAATGCACTCTATGGTCACTTGATCAACTTAGAGTCTTGATGCTCTATTCTTACTCCTCTTTGGCTTCTTCGCATGATCATACTTATGACCAACTCCCTCTCATACATGTGCTCATGATCTCTGACCTGTAACTCCTTATAAAGAAGTTTTGTTCTTTATTTCCCACTCAAATCTTGATTTGATCTTGAGAAAATGGTATTGTTTTCCCTCCAAATTGCTTCTTTTAGAAACTTCATGATAAATCCATTAGCATTCGCCTTGAATTGGTTTGCATAGAATTATGTAACATCTACTCATCATCCTTATCATCCAATTAATTCACAAAATTTGATATAACAAACTTATCGCTACTGATCTGGTGAATCTTTGACTAAACAAATAATGCAGCAACTTGGCATCATTAGTTTATTGATGCTCGACACCTAAATATCACTTGGCTCTTGTATCATGCTCGGCACTCAAAGTCACTCAACACTTGATCTTCACTTGACACCTAAAGGCTGCTCGGCACTTGAAGATCACTCAACACTTGATCTTCACTCGGCACCTGAAGGCTGCTCAACACTTGAAGATCACTTGGCTCTCGATCTTCACTCAGCACCTGAAGGCTACTCAGCACCTGAAGATCACTCGACACACACTAAAGTTGAATTTTCTCAGCTCTCTCCAATGAACTTAGTTAGGTTTTACAAATGACTTAGGTAAACCTTACATCTTTGATGTGTCTTAGTGTGTCCAACTTCTTGGAGTATGTCATCAATACACTATTTCATCAATGGCTTAGCTAATCCTTATATTTCATTACAACATCATAACTTCAACCTCTCTCTAGGTATTTTAGTTACATCTTATTGATTGCCACCTCATTGACAATCAACCAATTGATAGCATTTGGATCACTTAAGCAATTGTCATTCCTACAAGTAGCAAGTTTGACATCAATGACAAAATAATGATTGAAAACATTCTTTACCAGTTCTATTATTCTTCATTCATAATAATTTCAATCATTTCCAACAATCTATCTCTTTGGCATTGATGGCAAACCAAACTGATCAATTGATTAAGTTGATCAACTTAGTTACCACCAAAATTATATATGTTTTCTATTTCTCCCTCTTGACTGTTGCATCCTTACTACTGATCCCATACATCTCCATAAATTTACCATTTATTGATTAGTTTCTCATAAATCTCCCTCTTTGACATAAATGCCAAAGATGTAGTATCTTCAACATGCTAAATATAAGCTTTGCATCTCATGTTTTCTCCCTCTATCACCATGCTTGTGACTAATCTAGAATTTATGTTTCTGTTGATATCCTCTACATCACTCTTCTGATATTTCAATGATTTGTTCCTGTTGATGTAGGGGAGCTTCTTTGTTGCTTTAGACTGCTTAAGTTAGGGGAATTACCCCCAACTTGCCTCTAAGATGTTCATAAGAATCCTTGGGCAATGGTTTGGTGAAGATATCTTCAATTTGTTCCTTTGTGTGAATGTACTCCATCTTCACTTGTTTGTCTTCCACCAATTCTTTGACATAGTGATACTTGATTGTAATATGCTTGGTTTTTGCATGCATAACTGGGTTCTTGGATATGTTTATAGCACTTGTATTATCACAATATAGTATCACAAGTTTGGTTACCTCTTCTTTCATTCCTTTCAATAGATGTTTAAGCCACACAATGTTTGTGTGATTGATTGCTGCTGCCACATATTCTGCTTCTGCAGTGGACTGAGATGTGCATGTTTGTTTCTTGCTAGTAACTAGTCTTTTACCTAAGAATAATGCTCCTCCACTTTTACTTTTCCTGTCATCAATGTTGCCTCCCCAATCTGCGTCTGTGTATGCATTGAGCTCAAACTTCTCATTCTTTTTGTAATATAGGCCAAAATCATCAGTTCTTTTGAGATACCTCATTATCCTTTTTAATGCCATGAGATGATTTTCTCTAGGATTAGTAGAAAATCTAGCCACTATTCCAACTGCTAGTGCTATGTCTGGTCTTCTATGTACAACATATTGTAGTTTTCCAATCATAGATCTTTACATTGTTTGATTGAATTTAGCTAATTCATCATTTTTAGATAGCTTATCTCCTCTTGCCATTGGTGTGCTGATTGGTTTGGAGTCTTCCAATCCAAACTTCTTGAGTATCTCCTTGATGTATTTTGATTGTGTCACAAATATGCCATATTTTAGTTGATGTACTTGCATTTCTAAAAAGAAATTGATTTCTCTAAACATAGACATTTCAAACTCATGTTTTATTTTGTCAGCAAAATTTTTGCAAAGCACTTCCTTTCTTCCAAAAACTATGTCATCCACAAATATTTCAGATACAAGAATATCCTTACCTTCTTCTGATTTGATGTACATGTCGCTATTATCATCTATTCTTTCAAATTCTATTTGCACTAGATACTTGTGAAGTCTCTCATACCAAGCTCTAGGGGCTTGCTTTAATCCATATAGAGCCTTATGCAATTTACATACATTGTTTTTGTTATCTTTATCAACAAATCCTTCTAGTTGCTCTATGTAGATTTCCTCTTCAAGTATACCATTTAGAAATGTAGATTTGACATCCATTTGATAGACTTTGAATCCTTTGAAGGTTGCATATGCCAGTAAGGTCCTTACTCCTTCCATTATGGCAACTGGAGAAAAAGTTTCTCCATAGTCTAGTCCTTCTTCTTGTGCATACCCTTTATAGACTAGTCTTGCCTTGTTCCTTGTGATTTCACCATTCTCATCTAACTTGTTTCTAAACACCCACTTGGTTCCAGTTACATTCTTGTCAGTTGGTCTTGAGACTAAGGTCCATGTCTTGTTCTTCTCAATTTGTTCTATTTCTTCTTTCATAGCATTGTACCAGCCATCATCTGTTATGGCTTCACTTACTATTTTTTGTTCCATTTTGTTAAGAAGACATGTCTCACTTCTGAGTCTATTCCTTGTCATTGGTCCTGCCTCTTTGTTTCCAATAATTTGATCTACAGGATGATTTCTTCTTACATACTTTTCCATTACTGGTTCTTTCCTTGTTTGCATATTGTTTCTTTCAAAATCTGAATCCTAATGCATATTTTCATTAGGTATTTGTTCATTTTCTTCATGTTGGCTATTCTCAAAATTTGAATGAACATTTTTTGTATTCTACAACTCGGCTTCTTAATGTGTCTACTGTTCGGCATTCACTATCTGTGACTCGACAGATGTTGGATTTTGTTGTTGATTGTCATTTTGAGTTGCGATTTGACCATTATTAGGTATACCTTCATAAAAGTATACAAAGGTCTTGTATTCTTCTACTTTCTTGGTGTTCTCAACATTTTGAACTTCTACAAGCTCATCAAATTTCACATTTGTGCTTTCTACTACTTTGCTAGTGTTAACATTCAAGCACTTATAAGCTTTGCTTCTAGTAGAATAACCAAGAAATGTGCCTTCCTCACTCTTTGCATCAAACTTTCCATTTCTAGATTCATCCAAATATTTTGAAATTTTTTACATTAGGAGAATGCCCATACCATAATTCAAAAGGTGTTGCATTTGTACCTTTCTTGACTTACACTCTATTGAGTGTGTAGACTGCAGTACTTACAGCTTCTCTCCAGTACTTGAGTGCAACATTTTTCTCCATCATTAAGGTCCTGGCATAGTCAATAAATAATCTATTTCTCCTTTTTGCTATACCATTCTGAGGTGGAGTCCTTGGTGCTGATGTTTGTCTTTTGATTCCTCTTTCATTGCAGAATTCTTCGAATTCTCTTAATGTGAATTCACCTCCTCTATTAGATCTGAGACATTTTAGACTCTTCCCAGTCTCTTTCTCAACTCTAGCCAAGTACCATTTGAACATTTGGAATGCATCTTATTTTTATTTCAAGAACATGACTGTCATCATCCTTGAATAGTCATCTACAAATAGCTTTATGTATCTATCACCTTTGTAGCTGTGTACTTCAATAGGACCGCACAAGTCAATATGAACTAGCTCTAATACTTCATTAGAAGTATAAGTCTTGCTTTTGAAAGTTGACTTTGTCATCTTCCCTAGTTGGCATTGTTTGCACATGATGTTATCAGGCTTTTTCAACTTTGGTAGACCTCTAACTTTCCTCATTTTTCTGATGCTTATCAAATTGTCAAAATTTACATGACATAGCATCATGTGCCATAACCACACACCATCAGTTTGAACAATGAGACAAGAAGCATCTTCCATGTCTAGGTAAAATAATTCAACCTTATATCCTATGTTGCCTAACTGTGAGACACTTAACACGTTATAATTCAGGCCTTCAACATAGTATACATTATCACATGTTATCTTTTCAATAAGCTTGATACTACCTTTCCCTTTGATCTAACATGGTGCATTGTTACCAAATCTAACACTATTTCCTTCATATTGAGTAAAGGAAATGAACTTACTTTTTATCTCCAGTCATGTGATGAGAGCATCCACTATCTATGATCCATTTGTCATTCTTGTTCATGTAGGTTACCAGGGTAGTTGCTTCATCTTCATCTGATTCATCTTTCATAGCCACATAGACTACTTCATCATCATTCTCGTCAGAGTCTTCTTTAACAATCTAGCATCTTTTGCCTTTACCTCTATAGTCCTTGTTGTCCTCTTTCTTGTTCTTGAAGTTGCCTCCATCCTTGTAATTTTTCTTTTGTGTGCATCTGGCTACAATGTGACAAACTTCATTACAATTGAAACAAATGATTAGTAGCTTACCTTTGAATTTGCCTCTTCCTCTGTGAAATCTTCTTGCTAGTAATGCCTCCAATTGGTCCACATCTTCTTCATCAGTGCTTCTGTCACTGGATACATACTTTCCTTTTCCACTCTTTTTCGTTGTTTGCACCTCCTCGTTGTCTTTTATTGTCATCTTGGCTTTGAATGCAGATTCAAAATTTTTTGGCTTGTAGTTGTCAAAGTTGGATAGCTCAAAAGCAGCGAGTCTTCCAATTATTTCTTCAAATGACAATGTGTTTCCTGGTACACACCTTAGCTCTTGGATGGCTGATAATCTTATAGCATAGATAGGAAGCAAAGCTCTCAAGTATTTGCTACATACTATTTCTTCGGCTAACTGTCCTCCTAGGCTTCTTATGGCACTTAGTACTTCCTTAATCCTTGCACCATATTGGGCATCATTCTCTCCTTCTTCCATTTTCATGTCATCAAACTTTCCTCTTAGGCTCTCTCTTTTGGCTCTCTTGACATTATCATCTCCTCCATAGATTCTTGATAATGTTTCCCACATCTGATGTGCAGTACCACATCTTTGATGTCATCATACTCGGCATAGCTTAGTGCTGAAGCAATATCTAACATCGCTTGATTGTGCTCTTTCTTCTTGCTCATGTCATCTGCAGTGAGGGGTCCTGCAGGGTCTACATGATCAACTGTGATTGAGGTCTATGCATAATCACTGATTGATCCAAGGTGTAGCTTCATCAAAATTTTCCATGCAACAAAGTTGTCTTTGTTTAGCTTGGGAACTTCTCTCTTGGACATCTTGATCTTCCTACTGCTAGTACCTTGAATCAAATCAGCAATGAGCTCTAATACCAATTATTAGAATTCTTTAGAATAACTGAGAGGGGAGGTGAATCAGTTATCCAAGGTCCAATGATGTCTAATTCAACTTTTTCTTCTAATCCTTAATGGCACATAACTGAGATATCATGCATGCAATTAAACATTAAACAATCATGAATTTAAGTAAACATGCATCACACCATAACACTAAGGATTTTGATGACCCAGAAACCCTCCAAGAATAAGAAGGTAAAATTGGGGTGGGGATGATACCCACAAAATAATTGCGTAGTTGATTTCAACCACTTCTGATGGTTTTCCCTATTAAAGGCTACAACACATTGTTAAATGCGACCTTGTTAAAAGATTTCTACACCCTATTAGGAGTGATCCTTGTTAGAGGACTTAAGAACATTCAACTTGGAATGTCACCCTGTTAAAGGATTTACATAGAGCTATTAGGCTCACCCAAGTCCATGGAATTTACAGTCACCTTCTCAAAAAAACCTTTAATCCCTCTCTAAGGATCTCCTATCCTCCTCCTAAGGATCTCCTATCCTTCTCCTAAGAATCTCTTTATCCTTCTCCTAAGGATCTCTTTATCCTTCTCCTGGGGATCTTCAATCCTTTTCCTAAGGCTTATCCACTTCGCTGTTAAGCTAACCCTGTGATGTAGGGTTTCAATATCTAATACAATGGTAAGAGAGTATTAGAAGGGTTTTGACCTAATAAAGATTGCAACCCTAATTGTGCAGATTTCATATCACTCTTCAGTTCTTTTCTTTGCTTGGCTTTCCTCCCTTGCAGTGCAGACAACTTGTTCACCCTTCAAGATCTGTCTCCTTGAATTCTTTAACTCATCATGCTAATGCACTCTATGGTCACTTGATCAACTCAGAGTCTTGATGCTCTTTTCTTACTCCTCTTTGGCTTTTTCGTACAATCATACTTATGACCAGCTCTCTCTCATACATGCGCTCATGATCTCTGACCTGTAACTCCTTATAAAGAAGTTTTGTTCTTTATTTCCCGCTCAAATCTTAATTTGATCTTGAGAAAATGATATTGTTTTCCCTCCAAATTGCTTCTTCTAAAAACTTCATGATAAATCCATTAGCATTCGCCTTGAATTGGTTTGCATAGAATTCAGTGGCATCTACTCATCATCCTTATCATCCAACTAATTCACAAAATTTGATGTAACAAACTTATCGCTACTGATCTGGCGAATCTTTGACTAAACAAATAATGCAACAACTCAGCATCATTGGTTTACTGATGCTCAGCACCTAAATATCACTCGGCTCCTGTATCATGCTCAGCACCCAAAGTCACTTGGCACTTGATCTTCACTCAGCACTTGAAGGCTGCTCAGCACCTGAAGATCACTCGGCACTTGATCTTCACTTGGCACCTGAAGGCTGCTCGGCACTTGAAGATCACTCAGCACTTGTTCTTCACTCGGCACCTGAAGGCTTCTCAACACCTAAAGATCACTCAGCACACACTAAAGTTGAATTTGCTCAACTTCAACTGAGAATCTATTTGGCTCTAACTAGCTTTTTGGGCTCTCTCCAATGAACTTAGTTAGGTTTTACAAATGACTTAGTTAAACCTTACATCTTTGATGTGTCTTAGTATGTCCAACTTCTTGGAGTATGTCATCAATACACTATTTCATCAATGGCTTAGCTGATTCTTATACTTCATTACAACATCATAACTTCAACCTCTCTCTAGGTACTTTAGTTACATCTTATTGATTGCCACCTCATTGACAATCAACCAATTGATAGCATTTGGATCACTTAAGCAATTTTCATTCTTGAAAGTAGCAAGTTTGACATCAATGACAAAACAATGATTGAAAACATTCTTTACCAGTTCCATTTTTCTTCATTCATGATCATTTCAATCATTTCCAATAGCTCTCACTACCTACCGCAAGTTCTAATCCATGTTTTTGAATATCCAAGAATATTATTCTTCACCAACATCTCCACCCATATATGTCCAACTAAAAAATGCCCCACATTCTATTTTTGACTTAGGATGTGGTGTCCTAGGTTAAGGGAAAACATTATTAAAGATTCTTTTTGTTGTCCTGACAGTTGGGGTATCACTTGTTCTTAGTCATTGAATGAACTCCAAATCTAGTACTCTTTTACCAACATCCTTTAAGGATATGTAGTAAAAAATCTTGAATAAACCCCAAAGTGTCTCATATAGTCCATCTACAAATAAGACATGGAGCCTCCTATGTCACATGTGTAACTATAATGGATCTTATTCGAGCTTTATGGAATACTCATCCATTTTTCCATGTTGTCTCAATTGGGCCAGCTCCTTGAAGCATATCTTGCATTCCTTCCTCTAAGATTTATCCTTACTCTTTGTATAAAATCAACATAGGTGATAATGTGGTTCTATGTTCTTGGGTGATTTTTTTAATGCCATCACCAAATGGGCAATTTTTAAATTTGGTATCTTCTTTCAACAGAGGCTAAGTGAGAGATAGGTTTATAACTTTTGGATGCAAGCTTGTGCAAAATTTATTAATGTTGCATCAAAAGGGAGAAGTGTTAGTATGCTCAACTTTTGTTGTAAGCTCTTTGGGACTGAGGTGTAAGCCTTCTATCTACTCTCGGTCCACTCTAGATTTAAGATTACAATAGTTTATAAATGTAAGTTGATTATAAGTTAATTTTTCATATTTAGATCAAGGCCCATGCAAGTAGAAATATAAACATTGATGTCACATGTTGTTGGATCTTGTAGTTCTATTTCAGATAAAATCTCTTTCTTGAAAATAAAGTTAAGTTAAAAAAGATCTAACTCCTAATCCAGTTGAAGCTTTGCTATGGTTGCTTGAATTTTAAATCACTTTAGTTATGCTTCACTATTGTGATTTAACGTGGTTTGGTGGTTCTTATAGAATATTTAATTTCTTGTATATTTGAATTAGTACCTACATTGTTTGATATTGTTTCTAGATCAAAGTGCCATCACATGGGCTCCTAATCCATCTGGATCAATTGATTATCATCCTTGGACTGGTAGGTGTGCTTCTTTGATACTAATGGAATAACACGAACAATAACTGTGATGTGAATATCAGGATTTAACTGTGTGATTTTTGAGTCAAACTCGATGACCCATAACATTAACGAACAATAACATTAACACGTTAGGCGGGGAAAATGTTTGAATAAATAATTACTTTTTATAAAAAAAATGCAAGTTTTCGTCAACATTTTGACAAACATAGCGCGGAGAATCACAAAATTTGGGACAAGGTTGTTGTACAGACGAAGTAGTTGTTGTCGTTTTGACATTAAAACGTTTGCTCCACCTCATTGAAAAATAGTAAAAATTGGTGTTTTTTCAATGAGTTCAAATGGGCATTTTGTAAAGTCTTCTGGGTTTTTTTAGCATCGATAGATGGACGGAGTTATGCCTAGGGTTTGACAAGTGATTATTAATAAGATTGAGATCAAAGTTGATGATATTAGAAAATAATATTTGATCTTTTTTTAACAATATTGATATTTATAATAAATATTAAAAAATTAGTAAAAAGAATTTTCTTGACAAAGTAAATTGCTAATTTAAATATCAAGAAACATTATTAAAGTCTTTCAAAAATTTAACTATAAATCTTACTTAAATAGTAATATAATATTTGTTCACAGAAAAGAAATACATAAAAATAAGTTCTTAATAAAATTAATAGAACCATATATCCTTACTGGAAGTCAATTTCTTTAATGCTTTTAATTATATAAATATATAAATAACAATTTAAATATATTTTTAATTAAAATTTGTACTATCAAAACCCCACATTAAATGAAATCTATCACATTATTCAAATGCAAATGATGTGAAGAATTGTAAAACAAAAACTTACAATGAACCATTGCACCAACCACACATTAAGAAACACCATCTGAATATGATTACCAAAAACAATGTTTATAACAAAACGAACAATAATTAACACCATACACATTTTAGTTGAGCCTACAATAGCAGAACTCCCTTGACCTTCGGAAAAACTAACTTTTAAATAACACACCATTTGTAACTATCTACTCTTATGATCATATACGAATTTTTTTTTAATTGATCTGAATGCCTGAATCATATAAAGAGCCAGCCTTCCAATTAGCAGGTATAACATTTGGAGCAGATATCCATTGGCCACCATAGGACTCATCACTGACCAGAAAACGAACAGCAATATTTTCACAAGGTGGTGGTGCAATGTCCCATACACCTCCATAGCTTCTTCTCATTGCTTTCCAATCCAATACTTTCTCCTACAATTTTAACCATATAAAGTGATCAGAAGACACCCACACAACCAAAAGTAAGTTAGGGAAATTTATTTGAAGTGTAGAAATGTTTAGAAACAAATAGAAAACAATCTAAACAAAGATTTGATGAGGTGCTGTACTATTTTGGCCTGAAATAACTTCAAAATCATCTTAGTATTGATTTGAAACCAAATGAGAGTAATAGCATCTCAAAATAAATACATACCTGAGAAAGTTCCACTGCCACTATATCTCTTTGGCCTCCTGTATACCAAAAGACTAAAGACAAATAGTAGGGATAATCACTGCTTTCATTGATCTTGAACATAATGTTGTATCCAGGATATTGGCATGGCACTCTGGTGATTAATCAGATAATGTCAATTCTTTTGCAAAGTTTTGGTAAGTATGAATGAGAAGAAATCTTTTAAGGAAGAAACAAGCTACCTTTTGTAGTTAATGTCAACAACACCTAGAGATAGAAGATACTTGTCTTTTCCATTCTTGGCCATTGTTGTGAAAGCATGGTGACTCATGATGAAATCAGTTCCATCACCTTCTCCATGATCGGTTGCCACTATTTTCACTCCTCTACCACTGCACAAGTCCTCATTCTTGCACTTCACCTGTTCAGTCAGTCATACAACAATACCCATTTGCCTTAGTAAAATCATTAAGTCAATAATAATAGAAATCAATTCTTGAATCAGACAGAAACCTTTTGGTAGAACTAATGGAGTCTAGGATTTGGAGTATACATGGTGAGATTCAGTGCAAACAACAATGGATTTGCATAGCAATTCATTTTTAAAATTTCAGAGTAGAACTATAAGATTATATGTAATTCATACTAACTTGATAGCAAGCACCACACCCTGCACCATCCCTGAACAACCTCCCAACTGCTGCCACATCTCCATAGTTGAGTTCTCTCCCAAAATCTCCATATCCACAGCCGCCACCTACATATTATGGGCCAATAGTATACACCATGAATTCATGTATCATGTTAACAAAAAAATAAACAAGACAAAACTGAAATATAAAGAATACATCTAAAGTTCAATTGGGTAATGTTCGAACAATCAAGAAAAATGTATTACTTGAAGTTCCTAGGCCATCTTGACTGTAATAGTAAGCTGCCCTAGATTTAACAAACTGAGAATCTCCCTTGTAAAGCAGTATCAGTAGGGGCAAGATAAACAATAGAACAGAAATGCATGAAGAAGCAGCCATTTTGAGTAGAATCAAGAAAGACAATAACAATCTTATCTGCAATAGAACATAAAATCACAAGTTTGAAACTATGAAGTGAAATCAAAAGGATTGCTTGTGGGTATTTATGATTGGAAAGTTCTGAGACAATCAACTCTATGCTAATTTTTCATTGGACCATTTTATTCTTGTTCGTTACTTCAACACTTATCCAATGTCTTCTCTTCTTCCTCTGGTGCACAAGCATGCTTGCTTCTTGTTTATTATTTATTTATTCTCTGGTTTGTATTTATATGTTGTTTATTATTTATTTATTCTCTGGTTTGTTTTTATATGTTGTTTATTATTTATTTATTCTCTGGTTTGTTTTTATATGTTCAGATTGTAACGAGCGTTCCACTCGCCTGCTTTGTGGGCTTTTTCAGAATTCACTCATCTAATCGAGGCAATAAAGCTGTTCTTATGTTATGCAAGTTTCAATGGGCCTAGGACTTTGAAAACAACCATCCATTATGTGAGTTGAGTAATATGCTCAGAAAATTTATTGTATAGAGACGTTTGTCATGATACCTTGTCTAGAGAATGCTTTAATTATACCATGGTTTGACTAGATGAATGCATCAACCCTTTAAAAATGTTTTTCAATATGTTGAAAAAAAATTTAAAATTATATATTTTAAAAACATTTGCTTCACGTACAATCCAAGCTAAACTTATAAAAACTCCAAATTCATAGGGATTCAAATGTCTATGATATCCTTAACTTTTAGTAGTTGAAATTTCTTAAATTGCATTGAGTGAATCTAAGTCTAGTGTGTTTTTATGAGGTAAGCTTGTTTTTAATAGTAATTAAATTTAAAATTTAATAATTATGTTCACAGCTTTTATTTTATCTAATTTTAGGATATAATGGTGCATATATGTTGAAATATATAAATATAAAAAATATTAATATTAATATTTTGTTGAAGTTATTAATAAAATTATTATATGTATAACAAAATTTATTTTATCATGTATAAATACAAAATAAAATTTAATTGAAATAATGAATGATATTTTTTGAAAAATTGAAAACTAATTTTTATACTAAACATATCATTTTTAATATTTCTTGACATACAATCATATCACTAAAATGAAAGCTATGTACTATGAATCATAGTTACAAATACTCAACAAATACTCTACAAAATACCAGCAAAAACTTGACAATCTAGAAAGTACTAAGAATTAAAATCTTCTAAAGAGACCCATTTTAAAATAAAGATCAAGTAGAAAATGTTTTTTAAATTGAAAATTGTCATCTTGATAGAGAAAGTACTTATAATATTATAGCAAAAGCTACACATGAAACATGCATTCTAGCCGTAGATATTTTTACCCACATTTTTTGTACTTATAAAAACAACAAATTTAAACTTATGAAAACTAGCTCAATCAAAAAATCAAAGAGTGTTGAAAATATTAAAGAGTTTACAATCTATACTAAAGTATCATTCATCACAAATCAACACCAAGCCAAATTTGTTATAAAGTAAGTCTCATAAACAATATGGAATATAACATCACTGTTGGTAGCAAGATATTCCCATGATCAACATCCCCGTCTCTTAGAATTATCATACCTACATAATGGAAATAGAAAAGGAGAGATGGAAAATTCAAAATGAATCATTCTTTCATTTTTGAAAATAAGCCTTGTTAAGTGGGAAATTGTATGTAGACATAAAAATGAGGGAGACCTTGGCTTACACTATGCTATTTTAAATGGGAAAGTTATTGTTGTTAAGTTATATTGGCATTGATGCATTAGTCAGCATCAATTGTGGGTTTGTATTCCCACCTATAGTCTTCCGGGTGGCTTAAACATCACACACTACGGCTTCATTTCTAGGCTACAAGTGTTAAATAGTCAAAGTCAACTTATCTTTTCAAACTTACTTTCTTCCTTAGTGTGTGATGTTTAAGGGTGGCGCTAATCTTCTTTCCAGTGTAAATGTGTTTGATGTTCCCTACTCTTCTTTGTTGGGAAGAGGTTTTATTATCTTGAATACTTTGAAACTTGGAGCCCAAAATGGATTCTTTTGGATTTGTCATTCAAGAACTCAAGCTCATTTTTGGATGGATTCTTGGGATGACCATCTTTCTATTCTTTCTACTCATCCCCACCTTTAGGCCCTTTATAATATTTTTATTGTGGTTGGATGGGATATATTGTTGACCATTATATGACTACATAATTTTGGTTTGGCGAAACTTCCTTTTCAATGGCCTCCAATAGGATTTGACGAAGACGGGCAAGAGCTTGCTCAAATTCTAGAGTCTAGGGAGTGGACTACAAGTTCTCATGGCCCAAGACATTTTTTTTATGTGGTTGGTAATTCAAAATCAATGTCTAACTTGGGATAATCTTTCTAAGTATGGCTTTTAGGACCTATTGTTGTGTGTGTTGTGTTATACTAGTGACGAAACTCTCTTAGCTCTCTCTTTTTTTTTGGATGGAGGATCCAAACCTATGAGACAACCCAATGAAGGCATGAGGCCTACGACCTATCAACCAGCAAAGGCCACCACTAAAGTGATTTAGGAACCCAATATGGGTCCACCCATGCCTGAAACCTCTTCATCTTAGAGCAAAGGATTGAGGGGCATCCATGCCATCAAAATCATGAGGGCATGATCTCGGCCTCATCCCTTATGACGTTGGAACCTTGCATTCAACAAGACTTGATCCTTTGTGGGCTCTTTGTGAGACATTCAACTGACCAAGGGCCCATTGAAGAGTACTCTTATCTCTTTTTTGAATGCTCTTTCACTGGAATTTTTTGGCACTTTTTGTTGGATGTTTGGAATCAAGCTTGTTGTCATGTCTCTTCTTTGGATATTCTTTGCCCAATGTGGTAAGGCTCTTCTCAATACTTATTTTCTTTAGATTGCTTGGGCTCTTGGTTCGTCTTTTATTATTTGTCATATCTAATTGGAGAGGAATCATTTGATCTTTCAAGATGTGTTGTTAGAGATTCACCATCTATAGTAGATTTTTTTTTTTTAGAGAAATTGTTTTGGTTGTTTGTGATTTGTCAAAGGCTGAGGATCCTAGTATTGTTATTTACTATAATTGTCTCCATATTCCTCCTTAATAGGGCTCATTCTAGAGGAAAAGATGTAGACACTCTCTTTGAAATATTAATACAATGGAGAGATGGAGACCACCTCTGTAGGGTATTCTAAAATCCAACATAGATGAGTCTTCTCAAGGAAACTCAAGTTCTGTTGGTATTGGTGGAGTTAGTAGAGATAGTGTGGGGATTATTGAGTTTATGTTATCTGTTTATAAAGGTCATCCTACGAATAATTTGATGAAGGCCACTTCTAGATTGTATGTTGCGGAGCATGCTTGTACTCTTGAATGGAACATGATTATTTGTAAATCTATTTTGCATGTGGTGGTGCATTGGTGCATATGTTGACTCAGCAAAATTCTAAGAATGCTAGTTGGTAGTTAGCTTTGGTTGTTAACGAGAACTTTGATTTGTGTGTTTCTTTAGTTTTTGTTACTTTCACTCACATTTCCAAGGAGTGGAATGGTGTAGCAGATTGTCTGGTTAAACGGGCTTCCAATCTTATACAAAATTATTTAATATTATAGATAAAAGTCAATTACATCTGAGTTTGTCTCACTAATTTGACAACTTGAAAAATCTTGATAGAGCTATTTGATGTCCTTGCTTTGTATTTCTTCTGGTTTAGATAAATTTTGACCCCTCTTTTATTTCCAAACCCAAAGTCTTGAGGATAAAATATCTAGTACCAAGAACATTGAATAAGAAATATAAGAAAATTACATAGCCTTACACAGATAAAAAGATAGTAAGGGAAGTAGAAAGAAAGGAATAAACAAATTTCACACAATTAATCATTTTCATCTTCAATAAGATCAAAATCCAGCTGCCACAAGCTCGAGCTAGCCTCAAGAGGAGAGCCAATAGCAGACCGAATGGAAAGAAAGTTTTGAAACTTTCTTCTTCAAAGGAAGCAGCATATAGATGCCTATGAAGCAATAAGGAAGTAACCACTATATTCTCTACAAGTTCTCCAATCTTTATAGTATCCCGGCGATGGTCACAAATCACACAAAACTTTATAGCTGTTTGAAATTGTACAAGAATATCATATGCAGCAGTATCCAAGAAAGCATTTAAACACCCCCCAAAAGGGAGAAAACAATATAAATCTTGAATTGAGACAATTTTGAATCGAGAACAGGGGGATGGACATGAATATGAGCACGAGCATATGTTGTGGAATCCATTAACCAAGAAGCAATTCTAAAAGAGGTGCATACAAATTGTTAAAAATCTTGTGACAACCTCCACAAACAAGGTTTTTGAATTCAGTTTGAGCCAATGCTTGTCTAGAATCAAAACAATTACTTTTTCAATCTCTAAATAGTGAAATTAGAAAACTGATTTAAGCTTTTGAGAGTCATATGCCAAAAAAACACCCATATGTGCCCAATGCCATCAAACTAAACACTCAGAAATCCATAGGAAAGTTTGAGCCATCTGATATAGAACTTCAAATAACCATATTATCATTGTAAAAACATAAGCCAACAGCACATAATCAGAAAATGTTGGCTAAATTAGATAGGATTATACCACACCAACATCAAACCCAAGAATATCTCATATACCGAGTAATGTATGCCTAAACTTCAAAGGAAAGGACAAAGCTAAGCTACTAAAGAGACCATTGCTAATTGGAGTCTTCCAAGATAGAGGAATCAACAAAATAAAATTTTAAGTTTTAAAAGTTTGAAAATCAAACCATTGGGACACCCAAGAGATAGACAAAATAGAGGGGCCAACGAAAATTGCGAAAGGAAGAGGGAAAACTTGAGAAAAATGATATACACAACAAATAATATAAGAGGATTTAAAAACTTAAACTAGGAGAATATTATCTGCCAACCCTTGGATTTCTTTTTCTTCGAAGAAATGAATTGGTTCATTTCCTTCGACAAATTTACTGGCCAACAAATCAGCCACATCTTTCACCTCTGCCTAACAACGTGAGGAAATGTATTAAATTAATTAATCTTTCTTAAAAGAAAAACAAGTAGATAATGGATGTGGTTGTCCTCTCTCTATAAAAAAAAAAAAAAAAACTTGAAAATGTGAAAAATATAATATTTTTTTCTGAAAATTTCAAGATATCATGATTTGCATCTTTTATATTGTAAATCTATAAGAAAATTGCTTTTAAAAAAACCTATTTTTTCTATCTTTAGGTTTCCCCTTTTTTTCCTTTATCTTACATTCTTTTAAAAACTTAGCCTGCACTATAGACAATTGAGATACTACAACTTTCTTTTTTTAAGTTCATTATAAACCTAACATTGAATTTCTTTTAATGTGAAGGTCTTTGATATTTAAATTAAGGATCTGATTTGGTCCTAAGTTCAAAGCTTCAAATTCATATTTATTATTAATTCTAGTAAATGACTAGGGTATGTTTGATTAATTCAATAATCAACCATTCGAAGAAAGGGGTACTATAATGAATTTTTTACAACTAGTTGTATTAAAGAGCTATAATAATTAAGTTAAATTTAGCCTGTACTATAGACAATTAAGATACTACAACTTTCTTTTTTAAAGTTCATTATAAACCTAACATTGAATTTCTTTTAATGTGAAGGTCTTTGATATTTAAATTAAGGATCTAATTTGGTCCTAAGTTCAAAGCTTCAAATTCATCTTTATTATTAATTCTAGTAAATGACTAGGGTATGTTTGATTAATTCAATAATCAACCATTCGAAGAAAGGGGTACTATAATGAATTTTTTACAACTAGTTATATTAAACAGCTATAATAATTAAGTTAAATTTAATGAATTCTAAGGTAAAGAATAATAGTTAGCTAATAGAAATCAATAAATTTATAAAAGTGAATTTAGGAAGTCTAGATTTTCCTCTCTTTGATATAGCATCATGAAATGATGCAATGATACTATTGTATACTATGACATTTTTCAATTTCTAAACAGAAAATATTCCTTATGCTATCTCACTTCTACTTTTGTTTAGGATCTCCGTTGTTAAAATATTAAAAGCATATAATAACTACAAACTAATCAAATAAATGAATACCTAGAAATACTAAAGCTTAAGGAGAATGCAAATGATAGCTATGTCTATAACTTATTCTATGTACTATAATAGAATAGTATTCAATATCTATGTCTTTTCAACAAATACAAGTATCCTAGTTACACAATCGTAAAATATAGATAGATAGTGGCCTACTTGACAATATTGGATTTCTTGACCTTAGAATAATGTGTACCACAAGGATACCTACACAATGTATTGTTTTCCTTTTGCTAGTAAAATAGAGAGCATTTCAAGCTCTTTAATAATCTAGATTTCTCATGTTCCTAGAACCTATTTGTCACTATGTACATTGAGATGAATTTTTTTTTTTTGAAGTTACCAAAGTCAAAAGCTCATTTTGGTGTTCCTACTTCCATGGACAAACAAGTAAATAAAACACAATAAAACTATATATGAAGACAAATAATAAATAAATGCTTTCTTAATGGAGGATAATCCGTACTATGCAAGATAATCAATAAAAACAAACCTTGGTTGAGGGAGAAACACGCTTATCACCCAAGTAGACATAATGTTAAAATAAATATAAAAAATGAGATGTATTTAAGAAGGATATTCCCTAATAAAATAATAGATCAATGATACAGATATGAAAGAAGCAATAGATCAACTTGATTAAGCTAAAATGTTACATTCAAAAGAATGCATGAGAGATAGTGTTATGCAATATAGCCCCCTCTCCACATATGATGAGAAGAATAGATTGTTTGAATTGTCATGGAGAGATTCACTTTGAGTGATCAAGAGTAATCATGTAAGTTTTGAGTGCTAGGGAGAGAATTAAAGAAAAGGTTCATATGGCTTAGGATGGCTGGTGGTAGTCATTTTGTACATGCCCATGAGAACAAACACATGTCAAAAGTAGTCTTTGATGTGAATTTTCTCTTTTTTAAATTATGAATTTCACATGGAAAGTCTTTCTACATGGATGTCTATGCATCACACTACTAGATGACCACGTTGAGTGCAAATTTGGACAAGTGATCATGAAAATTGTGCTTTAGAGGTTATGATGTTTGAATTATAAATTTTTTTATTATAGATCTTAGTCATAAATACATGAGGTATGATGTATAAGTGTCATATAAATGTAGAGGGTGTGATTTTAGGATACTACATTTTCCTTCACTTTAGTGAGACAATTATCATGAGGGGCTAGGTATATTAAAGTTTCTCAGTAGTTGAAATCACTAAGTATATGTAGTTCTTTAAATTCATTTATTATCATGAAAAAAATACTTAGTAGTTATTCCAAAATCAATTGATTGTATTTGAGTAATGCCCTTAACATTCAATGTGAGCTACACTACAAAATAAAATAAAAAATTAGTTATAAAAATGGAAGAAGGTATACAACAAAAATAATACTTGAAGGATGTTCGTTGATGTCAAAAAGGAAAATTAGTTATAGGGGAAATGAATGCCTCGTATGTCTTTTCTATTGGTATGTGGGAAAATATAGTAAAGAATTTAGTGTGAGATATTTTGCAAAACAATTTCACATTGTTGAGACCATTCTAAGCTATACTTTCATGGAATGGGCCCCTAGAAGGATTATTTTCACTATTTACTATGAGGATTTCAATGATTTTTCATAGCATCTCAATGAAAATGCCTTGCAAATGAGATTTATGAGTGAACAAAATTGAGGAGCTACATGTCAAGATAGAGAAGGATGAGTCATAAGATAGGCTAGGCTTCATTTGATCCTTTTTGGTCATTTTTTTTAGAATTATCTTTTGATCATTTTTTATTTCAACACAACACATCCATTTGATCCCACACATTCATCATAGAGGGACTTCCACCCTAACATCTAGTATCTTCCCTTGTGTCTAGGTTTCACACTTACATCCCTAGGTACTATTTTTTCTAGCATCCTCTAGTCGTGTGTGCATTAAGAATACTTAAAACATTTGAAAAGTTTAGTATTTTGTGATAGATAATATTATCAAATTAGTTTTATTCAGTATAGTGAATTTTTTTTTGTAGAGGTTCAAGATCATACATCAACATACATATTATTGATGGTTCGAGATCGTAATATGGAGCTCATGGTGTAAGAGAAAGTGAGACTCAAAAAGTAGGCCTAAGGTGGGTCTACTAGTGACTAGAGATGTGGTTATGTGTGTGAGCCAAAAAGTGTGGCCACTTCTATAAACCCTTATATCCAAGAGGTCCAATAAATTTGGTCTCTTAGAAGGCATTTTATAGCTTCCTAGTCATAACACCAAGAATTAAGTAGATGACGATATAGGCTCTTAAATGATCACAATAAGTAAGATCCCTGCAAGATGCCCCATGAAATAGAAGATTCAAATAGATAGTATGCAATAAGAGTGTAAATATCCAAAGATCTTCATGAATGCAATGTAAAGTAATCTAAATGAGATGCAAGAATGCAAACAAGCCAAGAAAAAGTAAGTCTAAACTAACATGGATGGAGAATTGGTATTCCATTCTAACTAAGCTAGGTTTTCTATTCTAAATAAAAGAAAGGAAATAGTAATGCTAAGCTGAAATGATGTTGCAAAGTACTCAGGAAGTAAAATGACAAATCTATAAAGTAACAATAGCATGAACTCTAGATGCCTCAAGAGCAAGGAGAGAACCTTCTTTTAAAGAGATTAGGAAATGACAAGATGGTCAAAATTAAGAGGCAAACAAATGAGAGATATGAAGATTGAGTCTTGGTTGATACATGTTCTCATGTCTCAAGAGGCAAAGGAATTGGCTTGGATTAAGTGCAAAAACAATTAGTGGTTGAGATAAAGAGACAAAAAGCCTTTTTTAAAATTTAAAAGATTTTATTTCATTGGAAAGCACACCTTTAAGAGGGTAAAATTTTCTTTTCTTTTATATTTTAGAAAAAAAAAAAAATCATGTGCACTTAGGATTTTTTATTTAATTAAAAGTGGCATGTTCTTTTAATTAAATAAACTTAGAATAAAGTGGTCTAGACCTATTATTTTGGGCTAAGTTTGACCACTAGAAATAAAACATTACCCTAGTTTGACTAGATTGATCAAGGTCTGGAATGATGTAGCATTGATATTAGGTCAATTTAGGTTATTCTAAAGAAACTTTAATGATTTTGCCTCAATTTGATGAAAAGATGTGCCTTAGAAGAGTAGAAAATTGCATTTGATTAGAGGAACTTTAAATCATGATTTTGACAAACAAGATCAATCTGGATTTCAATGTTGATCCTAAAAGTGGATTCAAAGAATTGAAATTAGTCAAGAGTATAATTGTTGGACTAAGTTTGACCACCTGGGGATAAAATTTTGACCCAATTTGACTATTTTAATCAAGGTTGAGTGGAATGATGTAGCATTGATATTAGGTCAATTTAGGTGACTATCAAGAAATTTGACTGATTTTTCCTTAGTTTGATGAAAAGATATGCCTCAGAAGAGTAGACAACTACATATGAATAGAGGAATTTTAAATCATGATTTTGACAAACAAGATGAATTTGGATTTCAATTTTGATCTTGAAAATGGATTCATAGCATTGAAATTATTTAAGAGTACATTTTTTTGCAGAAATTCAAGATAGTTGAAAATCAAGTCAAAATCTATATAAGGAGTCTAAAAGGGTCATTGTCAACTCATTTACAAATTTAATTTTTTGTGAGTTGTGGATTCTTCAACAGAGAGGATGAAAGTTCCAGCCTGAGAACACATATTTGAGAAGAGGAGGTTTAATTATCCTTGAGACTATGAACCACTGGTATGTAGTGAAAAAATGATCCAACTTTCCTTAATTTTTGATGCAGGAGCATCTTGCATGAAAAAAAAAAAATTGGCAAAAAAAAAAAAAAAAAATTGTGGAGGAGAGAGAAAGTGATGAAAATTAGAGGAGAAATAATAAAAAAATAAAAAAAGGGAAAAAGGAGAAAAGAAAGGAAAAGGTGATTTCTATTTTCGAGGTGCATAGGTGGCATAATAGAAAAAAATAAAAAAATAAATGGTTGTCATTCCATTTATCGAGGTGAGTGGATAGAATTCTAGAAAGTTATGAATATTGTAGAAAGTTTTGGAAGTTTTAGAAGGTTGTGGATATTGTGTAGGTGGAATTCTAGAAGGTTGTGGATAAGTCATGCATTGGGTGGTAAGTGCCTATTTAAGCAAGGCATATGAGCATTTCTAAATCAAGCTCAAGGAGGAGAAACTCAAGGAGTAGCTTGAGAAGTGGAAGCTCAAGGAGAAGCTTGAGAAGTAGAAGCTCGAGAATGAGAAAGTTGAGTGGTGGAAGCTTGGAAAGCTTGGAAAGTTTCAAGGTGTGAAAGAGGAGGAGGAAGTGAAGAGAGTTTTTCTGAGTCTGTAGACAGAGCGTCGAATGTGAGGGAGTTTACAACAGGATTGTGATGGACTTGTGAGTGTGTAGATAGAGAGTCGAATGTGAGGTAGTTTACACTTGGATCTTGGATAAAGTTGGAGAAGAGCTAGTGACTGCGGTTTAGAAACAAGGAGGTTGCTTGGTGGCTTGCGAGTACAAGTTGAGATCTTGGAGGTTTCTACCAGAGTGTGGATCTGGACTAGCTTGGGTTTGGATTAGATCTTGAGAGATCTTGCAAAAATTTTATTGTAATTACTATTGGATTTTCAAGTATAATAAAATTGCTTGTGAAGATTTATTTTTGGTCTCCATATTGTGGCATTCTTGATTGTGAGTGGGTAAGGGTGGTGTGGCCCTCTATCAAGTGGTATCAGAGCACGTACCTGCATTAATTTTTGTAAGATTTTTCACATTTTCAGGTAGTTTAGCCTATTTATTGTGCATTAGCCTAGCCTATTGCACACAATCTGAAGACATATCATACGCCATTTCATAGTAGCCACTTTTATCACACCCCTTTTCCATATTATAGTATGATTAGTACCCATCTATTGTAGCTGTTCATGCAATCTATTGCAAGAATGAGTTCATCATATTTCTTAAGACGATATATCATACAATATTTGTGGGTTAACCTGTAGTACAATTTGGTCATTTCAATCATTTAGTTACATTTTCAAGCATCTAGTTGCACTTTATAATTACTTTTAATTGTTTCTTGATATACTTAGGTACATTTTGATATAACTTTGATGGATTCTAATAAGTTTCTTTCTCTGTGTGATGCAAAAGCAATTCCTAAATCTTCATATTCGGTATGCTTACTTAATAGGCATGCATTTGGTTCAAAATTTGTATGATCAATACTTGGTAGTGTTTGATCAGTTGGGACTAAAGTCCTTATTATATTTTCCTAGAATCTGGACAAACCATGGGCTATTGATAGCATTGGAAGATGTCATTCACTCATAACATAACACCTTCCATCTACCAAAAGGAGAGTTGACGATTACATTGGAGGATGTATATCACATTCTTTGAGTTCCTTGCACCAGAGATCTAATAAGTACATACTTTTGATGTAGTTATTATTTGTGTTTTTATCTTTATATATTGCTTTAACATTGATCTTGACATGCTTGCAAGTCTACTTTGATTAGACCCTTGGAGAGGGCATAGATGGGATAGGTTAGGTGATTAGTGATGACCATTATGGATTGACATTTCAAGTGGGAGTACATGATAACCACCTATGCAAAGTAATGCCTAGTAGAATCCTCCATTTGTTCTCTAATTGGATGTGCGCTCGAAGTTGATTGGATTCCAGTGTGGGTGGAGGAGACTAGTCATGGATCTGATATCATGATCTTCACACATGACATGGATCCTAGCATACTATGAAACCTTTATCAAAAGCTAAATGATGTGGCTTACCAAGAAGGGAAGAGTTGGTCAACACAAATCTTGATTGTGTAGGAGTGGGTGTGGGAGCACATCTAGGTGACACAACTAGTTGTAGTAAGCTAGAGAGACATAGGATTCAACCCTACATTTATAGATATACATCAAGCTCAATTGGCAAAGATGTTCTACTAAATGAGGAGATTCGATGACTTTACCTCCATAGTTTGGAGGCCATGCCTATAGTGCGAGTGATGAGGAGGAGCTTATCATGAGATTTCTTTCATGTTTTGCAATAAGCTCCTACTTGGGAGACATTTTGGATTGGTTGAGAATTTTAAGATCAACTGAGTATGGAAGAAGTTTGGATGTAGAAAAGGTACCATAATTGAGTTTGCTAACTATGTATAAGACCCTATAGAGAAGGATAACTTGGTTGTACCCCAATGCTAAGATATGAGGAGTTCCTGCATGAGATGTAGGAGTTACAAGGTTCTTTGTGGGATCTTTTTCTACATTACAAATGCAGGGTGACTCTTGAATATAGGAGTCATATGTAGGATTTTTTGGAATAGTAAATGATAGGTAGGATTTTCACCATCTATGGTAGAATTTTTAAATTATTTTTAGAAAAATTGTTTTCGCTGTTTATGATTTGTCAAAGGCTGATCCTGGTATTGTTATTTACTATAACTGTCTCCATATTCCTCCTCAAGAGAGCTCGTTCAAGAGGAAAAGATGCAAACACTCTCTTGGAAATATTAACACAATGGAGAGATGGAGGCCACTTCTATAGGGTATTCTAAAAATCAACATAGACGAGTCTTCTCAAGGAAACTCTAGTTCTGCTGTCATTGGTGGAGTTAGTAGAGATAGTGTGGGGATTATTGAGTTTATGTTATCTATTTATAAAGGTCATCATGTGAACAATTTGATGGAGGCAACTTCTAGTTTGTATGTTGCCAAGCATACTTGTACTCTTGAATAGAACATGATTATTTGCAAATCTATTTTGAATGTGGTGGTACACTGGTGCATATGTTGACTCGGCAAAATTTTGAGAATGCTAGTTGGCAGTTAGCTTTGGATGTTAACGAGATCTTTGAATCTTTGTGTGTTTCTTTAGTTTTTGTTACTTTCACTCACATTACCAAGGAGTGGAATGGTGTAGCAGATTGTCTAGTTAAATGGGCTTCCGATCTTATACAAAATTATTTAATATTATAGATAAAAGTTAATTACATCTGAGTTTGTTTCACTAATTTGACAACTTGAAAAATCTTAATAGAGCTGTTTGACGCCCTTCCTTTGTATTTCTTCTGATTTAGATCAATATTGACCCCTCTTTTATTTCCAAACTCAAAATCTTGAGGACAAAATATCTAGTACCATGAACATTGAATAAGAAGATATAAGAAAATTACATAGCCTTACACAGATAAAAAGATAGCAAGGGAAGTTGAAAGAAAGGAATAAACAAATTTCACAAAATTAATCATTTTCATGTTCAGTAAGATCAAAATCCAGCTACCACAAGCTCGAGCTAGCCTCAAGAGGAGAGCCAATAGCAGACCGAATGGGAAGGAAAGAAAGTTTTCAAACTTTCTTCTTCAAAGGAAGTAGCATATAGATGCCTCTGAAGCAATAAGGAAGTAACCACTATATGCTCCACAAGTTCTCCAATCTTTTTAGTATCCCGACGATGGTCACAAATCATACAAAACTTCATAGCTGTTTGAAATTCTACAAGAATATCATATGCAGCAGTATCCAAGAAAGCATTTAAGCACCCCCAAAAAGGGAGAAAGCAATATAAATCTTGAATTAAGACAATTTTAAATCGAGAGTAGGGGGATGGACATGAATATGAGCATGAGTATATATTGTGGAATTCATTAACCAAGAAGCAATTCTAAAACAGATGCATACTAATTGTTAAAAATCTTGAGACATCCTCCACAAACAAGGTTTTTTGAATTCAGTTTGAGCCAATGCTTATCTAGAATCAAAACAATTACTTTTTCAATCTCTAAATAGTGAAATTAGAAAATTGATCCAATCTTTTGAGAGTCGTAAGCCCAAAAAACACCCATATGTTCCCAATGCCATCAAACTAAACACTCAGAAATCGATAGGAAAGTTTGAGCCATCTGAGATAGAACTTCAAATAACCATATTATCATTGTAAAAATATAAGCCAACAACACATTATCAAAAAATGTTGGCTAAATTAGATAGGATTATACGACACCAACATCAAACCCAAGAATATCACATATACCGAGTAATGTGTGCCTAATCTTCAAAGGAAAGGACAAAGCCAAGCTACTAATCAGCTTTACAGCTTTACTGGCCAACAAATCAGCCACATCTTTCACCTCTGCGCAACAACGTGAGGAAACGTATGAATTAAATTAAATAATCTTTCTTAAAAGAAAAACAAGTAGCTATAAAGAAAAGTACACTTGAAAATGTGAAAAATATAATTATTTTTTCTGAAAATTTCAAGATATCATGATTTGCATCTTCTATATTGTAAATCTACAGGAAAAATGCTTTAAAAAATAATATTTTCACTATCTTTAGATTTCCCCTTTTTCCCCTCATGTTACATTCTTTTGAAAACTTAGCCTACACTATAGACAATTGAGATACTAAAGCTTTCTTTTTTAAAGTTCATTATAAACCTAACATTGAATTTCCTTTAATGTGAAGGTCTCTGATATTTAAATTAAGGATCTGATTTGGTCCTAAGTTCAAAGCTTCAAATTCATCTTTATTATTAATTATAGTAAATGATTAGGGTATGTTTGATTAATTCAATAATTAATCATTAGAAGAAAGGGGTACTATAATGAATTTTTTACACCTAGTTATATTAAAGAGGTACAATAATTAAGTTAAATTTAATGAATTATAAAGTAAAGATTAAAAGTTAGCTAATACAAATTAATAAATTTATTAAAGTGAATCTAGGAAGTCTAGATTTTTCTCTCTTAGATAAAGCATCGTGAAATGATGCAATGATACTATTGTATGTTATGACATTTTTCACTTTCTAAAGAGAAAATATTCCTTATGCTATCTCACTTCTACTTGTGCTTTACTGATCTAGCCAGTTAAAATATTAAAAGCATAAAATAACTACAATCTAATCAAATAAATGAATACCTAGAAATATTAAAGCTAAAGGAGAATGCAAATGACAACTATGTCTATAAATTATTCTATGTACTATAATAGAATAGTATTCAATATATATGTGCTTTCAACAAATACAAGTATCCTAGTTATACAATTGTAAAATATGGACAGATAGTGGCCTACTTGACAATATTGGATTTCTTGACCTCAAATTAATGTGTAACACAAGGATACCTATACAATGTATTTTTTTCCTTTTGCTTGTAAAATAGAGATCATTTGAAGCTCTCTGATAATCCAAATTCCTATGTTCCTAGAACTTATTTGTCACCTGCATACACTAAGATGAGAAATTTTTGAGGTTACCAAAGTCAAAAGCTCATTTTGGTGTTTCTACTTCCATGGACAACCAAGTACATAAAACATAATAAAACTATATATGAAGACAAGTAATAAATAAATTCTTTCTTAATGGAGGATAATCCTTACCATGCAAGAATATCAATTAAAATGAACCTTGGTTGAGGGAGAAATGTCCTTATCACACAAGTAGACATAATGTTATAATAAGTTACAAAAATGAGATGTATTTAAGGAGGATATTCTCTAATAAAATAATAGATCAATGATACATATATGAAAGAAGCAATAGATCAACTTGATTAAGCTAAAATTTTACATTCAAAAGAATGCATGAGAGATAGTGTTATGCAATATAGCCCCAACTCCACGTATGATGAGAAGAATAGATTTTCTGAAGAGTCAAGGAGAGATTCACTTTGAGTGATCAAGAGAAAGCATGGAAATTTTGACTGCTAGGGAGATAAATTTTTTAAAAAAAAAGATTAATATGGCTTAGGATGGGTAGTGGTAGTCATTTTGTACATGCCCATGAGAACAAACAAATATCAAAAGTAGTCTTCGATGTGAATTTTCTCTTTTTTAAATTATGAATTTCAAATGGACAATCTTTCTACATGGATGTCTATGCATCACACTACTAGATGACCACATTGAGTGCAAATTTGGACAAGTGATCATGAACATTGTGGTTTAGAGGTTCATGATGTTGAAATATATTATATTAAAATATAATTATATATGATTTAACTTTGCTTGCGAAAATGCTGAAAGCAAAAACTTCACTCAGTTATCCAGGCCCGAATCGAGGGTAGAGGAACAAACAGAGACTCTCCAGAAATGCATGGGCCATCCAAATAGCGAGACATGGAAGCTCTCCAGCGAACCAAAGCAAATTTCTTAACCTAAAATATGGTAAAATAGATGTAAGATTCGATGTTCCTACAGCCAACAGATTTGAGGCTCTGGATAAATCAGTAGTCGAGGCCACCCGCTTTCGTCCAAAAGAAGGGCCTCAAAGACTTACAATAAATGCAGAAGCTTCCTCTGATATCCAAAACCTATCTGGAACGTGCCCCCATTTGCCTATATACACAGTAGAACATCTCGATAACCAGATCTGGGTTTTTAACATGACTAAATATGTATTTCTAAATTCTTTCAAATCTTTGTCCCCTCCAAGAAGCGCTTCAATTCCCTTTAATCTTCCAGATGTTAAATCTGATTTAAAACCAGCCTCCTCTCCAATCTATATACCTCCTCATAAACGACTTAGCAACCCATCCCCTTCTCCTAACCCTAATTGTTCTCTTGGATCGCTGCAACCAAACCCCCTTGACAAACTAATTCACATCACCATTGATGATGTTGAAGATTCTTGGTTCGACTGTCTGAAGAGAGGGATCTTCACAATTTGGACTGGCCCTTCCAAAGACATTCATATCTTAATGGAATGGCTATTGGACAATTGCCAGGAACAGGTAAGTATCTTTCACCATCACGAAAATGTTTTGTTTTTAAAATGTGAAGAAGAGTCTGTTAAAAATGAGTTTATTGCTGTCTCGGAATGTTTCTTTAAAGGTTTCTGTGTCAAATTTGTTGAATGGGTTCCTAATTTTCATATTGATAAGGTGGATTGTATGATCCCATTATGGTATTCCATGTTTCTTCCTCCGGAGCTATGTGATGTTGATATTATCTATGAAATAGGCTCTGCAATAGGAGTAGTTATTGCTATTGATGCTTCCTTTTTTAGCTGTAATAGTATTAAAATTCTCATCAAACTTAATATTAATCACCCTTCAGAGTTCCAAAAGAAAATTATTACCAGGAAAGCCTCATATGATATAACCTTTCAAGAGTATAAAGGGAAGATCATTGATATACTGAAATCTGAAATTAAAAATAATCACAGACCTGAGGTCCTTCCCCTAACATCGCACTTCAGGGACAAATTCCCAAGACTAAGGTCTAAACTAGTCAGAAGGAATAAAAATTCAGGGAACTACTGATCAGAGATTCAAATTGGACAAAATTCTCAGGCAGAACAGAAGGCTTCATTGATAAAAATGATGCCAGATGAGAGAGAAGGTACCCTATTAATCTCAAAAGCAGATTTAATAAAGGATACAAGAGTATTGAAGAATGGTGTTTGTAGCAAAAATGACAAGGAACTCAAGGGAACAGAAAAATGTGACAACAAACATAAGACCAACAAAAGGGGCTTTGATGGAATTAAGATTCAGCTTCCAAATGACAGAAGAGAGCACCTTAGAAAAATGAAAGAGCCAACTGTAAGACAGTACAAGGAAAAAAGCAAGGCCTTAGAGCGAAATGAATTATTAGACAGAGCAGATAGTAAGGATTATAGGACAAACAAGGAGAATTTGGGAGATCAAGTTTTCCCTCCCTCAGAATTGGATTCTGTGAATCATACAGAGAAGGAAGCCCAGGATGATAGAAAATGGAAGGAGAAGGAAGAATTAGCAAAAATCAGAATTGAGGTAGGCAATAGAGAAAAATTTGGTCAAAATCATGAAACAACATGCAAATTAGATGGGATTTGGAATAGAGACCAAAATCTTGAGCAAGGCATAGTAAGGCATGAGGCTCCTGCAAAGTATAAAGAAAGATGTAATAAGGAGGATGGAAATGAAGAAAGCAGTTGAAAATCAAAAAAAATGAAGGGGCCTAACATATACATATATCAGGAGGAGATTGATGGGAACAAGGATACTGCAGGACAAGGAGAGATAGAAAACAACATTACAGAATCAACAGATAATCAAGATATAGTTGAAGCAGAAAATGTCATGCTTTTCTCTTCTCCCAAGGTGTGGATGGAAAAAGCAGCTTCTAGAGCAAAAAAACAGGATTCTCAGCATTTGAACACTGATCTTATCCCTGAATCAGAGTTAACCACCCTGCAAATTGAAGGTGCTAGAAGATCTTCAAAATTTTGGCAGACACCAGATGGATATCCTTCCTCGCCGTTCACCCCAGAGGAGATTCAATCACAGATTCAGAATGATGGCAAAAGACTAGAAGTCTCTATCATTAAAGACTTTCAACAATTTTTAAATGAGGACCTAGAATTTACACCAGAGGTTGGATTATCAGAGGTTGAGGCTAACAGTCTTGAGCAGCTGACTTTGATAATTTAGATAAGAGTACTACCTCTCAGAAAGAGAGGCTGATCCAAAAAATTATCAAACTAGGAGGAGATGATTATACTGCTGAAGATCTCCAAAGGGATATGATAAAGATCCAGACGAAGGATAGTGCAAGGAAGCAGGACAAACAGAGTGAGAAGAAGTTAAAAGACAATCAGGTAGGTGAACGGACAAACATGGGAGAAAGAGAGAATAAAAAACTGGAGGAGGACAGTCTCGGGAGTAAAATCTGCAACAAATTGGAAATGGAAGAATTTGAAAGAAAAAAGGAATGCATTTTTCCAACAGCACAAGAACTGGGTATATTTTAGCAACAGCTTGGTATAGAAATGAATCAGGAAGGTATAACCTCTCCAAAATATGGTAAGCCAAAAGGGAAAAGGGGGAGGAGATCACTGAAGGATTTACGTGAGGCTGAAGGCCTAGCTAGAGAACAGAGGAAAATTGATGAACTCCTAAACATGGGGAAGGGGAAGTGCCTTCCTAAGACTACATGAGGATAACTTCATGGAATGCTAGGGGTCTAAATGCCCCCAGCAAGAAAAGGTTATTAAAACAACATTTAAAAAGTTTTAATTCATAAATAATATTAATTCAAGAAACAAAACTAAATAAAGCCGAAGGAGACAAATTTAACAAAATGTTAGGAATGTGGGGTTCAATCTTCATAGAGGCAATAGGTGCCTCGGGGGGTTTAGGAATTGTTTGGAACCCTAAGAAAGTTAGTCTAACTTATTTAGTTAATATCAATAATTGGATGTGTGCTAGTATACAGAGCCTAAAATTAGATACGAAATTCATCCTAATCAATGTGTATGGTCCTAATAATACAATAGGAAAAAAAACTGTTTGGGCTGAATTAAGTATGGTTATTTCAAAACACAAAGATTGTCCGATTATATTAGGAGGTGATTTTAATACGATTTTAAGTTTAAATGAGAAAATAGGGGGTACTCAACATCTCTCGCTATCATCAATAGAATTCAAAGTATGGATCAACAAATTTAATTTATTAGAAATTCCTCCAAGCAATGGTATATTCACGTGGAATAATAGAAGAAAGGATAATGATTATATTGCAAAAAAGTTAGATAGATTCTTTATTGTAGGAAATATCTCTTCTTACAATAAGAACTTCCAATCCTCCATTTTTCCCTTTGCAGGATCAGATCATTTCCTGGTATGTTTGGAGATTTCAGAACCTTCTAAACCACAGAGAAATCCTTTTAAGTGTGAAAATATGTGGTTTCAGGATTCAAAATTTTTTGAACTGATTAAGACATGGTGGACTCAAGCGGACTTCGCTGGGTCCAAAATGTTCGTTTTCATTGCGAAACTCAAATTGTTGAAAGAAAACATTTTGAGGTGGAACAAAGAACACTTCAACAACATTTTTAAAGAAAAGTTGGAAGTTGAAGATAAACTGAAAAACTTGAACTAGGAAATTATAAAATATGGCATGAATTTTGAGAAATATACTTTAGAAAAAGAGCTCCTCATGAAACAAGAAGATATTTTATCCAAAGAGGAAACCTTCTAGAGACAAAAATCTAGAGAGAAATGGTTGGAAGAGGGAGATCGAAATATAATTTTTTTTCACAATTCTACTATTCAGAACCGATCTCTATAGAAGATATCTAGTATCTCGACTCTGCAGGGTTTGCGTACAGAAAATCCTACAGAAATTGTAGAGACGATAGTCTCTCACTTTTAAAATTTACTAAATAATTATGAAGGGTCTAATAGGGAAGCACAGGCCTGAATGCTCAAATTTATTCCAAAATTGGTCACGGCAGAAGAAAATAAAAATCTAAATAGACCAATAACATTGGAAGAGGTAAGGACTGTGGTCTTTAATATGAGTCCAGAAAAATCTCCAGGTCTAGATGGGTTTCAAGCTTTCTTTTCTCAAAAATGTTGGGATATACTTGGAGAAGACCTATGGAGAGCAATTGAAGCGTCAAGAAATGGTGGATCCTTACTGGCTGAAATCAATTATTCATTCTTCACACTTATCCCTAAGAAGGAATGTCTGAAAAATCCTAGAGACTTCCACCCTATAGCTCTGTGCAACACTATTTACAAAATTTTCTCAAAAGTTATAGCCAATAGACTCAAGGCAATTAAGCCAAAATTGATTTCTGAGGAACAAACAGGTTTTGTTCTAGGTAGATCCATTTTGGATGGCATACTCATTATTCAGGAAGCTATTCACTCGGCTACCATAGATAAAGAACCATGTATGTTTATGAAACTAGATATACAAAAGGCTTACGATATGGTTGATTGGCATTTCCTATGCAAAGTTCTAGAAGCATTTGGATTTTCACATCAATGGGTAAATCTAATATTTAAGTTTATCTCAACTCCGAAGATTTATGTTCTCATAAATGGGACTCATGAAGGTTTCTTTGAAATCTCCAGGGGTATTAGGCAAGGAGACCCTCTATCTCCCTCTCTCTTCATTCTAATGGCTAAAGCCTTTGGTAGAGCAGTCTCCTATGCTTATCAGGTTCGAAAGATTTCAGGGATTTCTGTTACCAGAAACCTCCCTAACATTACCCATCAACAGTATGCAGATGACACTATTTTACCTGGCAAGACTTTGATCCAAGAAGCTATGGGTTTTAAAAATATACTTCAAAATTATATGGATGCTTCAGGGCAGAAGGTTAATAAAGATAAATCCGAAATATTCTTTATGAACACCTCTCCAAAAATGGAAAACAAGATATGTGGAATTATGGGATATAGAAAGGGTATGTTCCCTTGTAAGTATTTGGGTATCTCCCCGGAAAAGAACTCGAGATACATCAAAGTTTGGCAGGATACGATTGAAAAGGTGGATAAGCGGATTGGAAGTTGGAAGAATAGATGGCTCTCTAAGGCTGGTAAGATTACTAAGATACGATCTGTCCTCTTAGCCATCCCGATTTTCCCTTTGACATGTCTTCCTCTCACAAATTGGATGTCCAAGCGATTCGAATCTAAACTTAGGAATTTCCTTTGGAAGGATAAGGAAAATGATAAGAAACTCGCTCTCATTAAATGGGACAATTTATGCAAACCTAAAGAATGTGGAGGTTTAGGATTGAGGAAACCACAATGGCAAAATGAGGCTCTGGGAGCCAAACTTGTATGGAGATTATACCAAGAACATGAGCACAAATGGGCTAAAATTTTATATCATAAATATCTGGATCCAACGAAGCCGGAATCGCTGTTCAGAATGGGAAATTTGCCGAAAGGGTCAGAATGCTAGAATTTCATGGTAAAATGTAGGAGTATTATCAGCAAATACGTAATGTTGGACGTGGTTGCAGGAGATAAAACCTTGTTCTGGGAAGACTCTTGGGATGGGCTCCCCCCTTTAAACACACCTCCCAATTTAGAAAACCTAATAATAAGGCTAAAATCATTGTGGGGTAGTAAGGTCAAAGATTACAAAATTAAAGAGTTGATTGATGGGGAACTTCGATGGAGATGGCAGTCAATAGATGATTTAGATCTTGATCCAGAATTAGTTGTAGCCTTCAAAAAGATCATCTCGAATAGGAAAATAAAACAATCTGAAAGGCCAGATAGTCTTATTTGGGCTGGTTCAAAGGATGGATTATACAGCGTGAAACAAGGTTATCAAGCTATTATTCATTCACAACAATGGAACTCAGTGGAGATCCCATTAAAATTGTGTTGGGATACAACTTGTCTTCCTAAGGCCAATTTATTTCTATGGCTTGCCCTTCAGAACAGAGCTTTAACAGCAGACAGACTCGCTAGATTTGGTATAAATGGTCCTAATTGGTGTGTCATGTGTAAACAGAATAATGAAGATGCTAATCATCTCTTTCTCAATTGTCCTTTCGCACAAAATTGCTGGGAATGGCTCAAGTCCCGACTAAACTGGGCTACCCCTCTACAGAATTCTCTTAAAGGGCTCCTATGTTCATGGCCCACAAATATGGGACATGGGGTCTATAGCAAATTCTGGAATATTTGCCCATCCATAGTTGTATGGGAAATATGGAAAGAAAGAAACCATCGTATTTTTAAAGATCAAGAGTGGAATCTAGGTAGATTTATTCTAAATCTAGAAGCTTCAATAGTAGAAGTAATGAATGCTAATCTAAGGAAGACAACGCATGTGGAAGGATCTTTCTCATATTGGGATGGAATTATGAAGAAATTATGGTCCAACCTTATCAATCCACTACTGGTGTATGCAGAAAGCATTAAAGAGTCAAGGGAAAAATGTAAATGGGTCCCTCCTCCCCCAGGTTGGCACAAATTGAACTTTGATGGGGCAGCAAGAGGGAACTCGGGTATAGCCGAGGTAGGATGTATTTTAAATGATGAGAATGGCAGATGGGTAGCAAAGCTAGCTGCCCCCCTTCCTCCTGTTTCCAATAACGTGGTAGAACTTGAAGCCTTGGAGAAGGGTCTTCAGCTCTATCTTAAATTAAGCCTCCCCAAAATCCACATTGAAGGCGATTCTCAAGTCATTCTTAGCGCTATCAAACAAAAAAAGACCCCAAATTGGTTCTTGAATTCGAAACTACAAGAAGTGTTAATTTTAATAGAGCATTTCGAGGAGATCAATATCAGTCATATTTATCGAGAAGGTAACTCATTGGCAGATGAACTTGCCAATAAGGGTGCGGATGGAGAGTTAATTTTATTGTTCAAGTCAGATATCTCCCCTCCTTTATAATAACAAGATAGTTACTTATCAACATAATCAACTGCAGATTGATACAAAAGTTACCTTTTTGGGCAAATCCCAAGCCCAGATATAGTTCCTATTCAAAAGAATTGCATTTATATTCAACCAATTCACAAGCATTAATATTCAGCGAAATATTATCACATCAACTCAAGATATAATTTAAGCAATGTATCATATTGTCAAATATTTATATTCTTTAAAATAGTGCTAATGCCTATATCCTTCTAATTTATAATCCTTCATAATAAATCACCTATCTTATAGGATTTAAAAATTATTTTGAAGGTCCAAATTATTAATAATTACTTAATACTAGTTTTTATATATTTATAGTCATATATATATATATATATACATAATAATATCATTTATATTATTTTAAACTACAAGTGTATAGATATAATAATATTTTCTTATATATATAACCAAAGATCAAATATGTTAATCTATTCAGAGATATTAACATACCTGTGTTAGATAGTAACATTAACAAGTATTATAAGTATATAATTAGAATTTAATTATTGAGTACTTTTGGATTAGGATTAAGTCTATTATTTTAATCAGTAATAAATTACGCCTTATTTATGATATGTAAATAGAATTCGTAATATAATTATTAGATAAAACTATCCAAAACCTCCTTCTTCTAGCAACATGAATGATTATTCAGTACTGATATTAATTTTCATTATTATTTCATTTCAGAAAGAGTACGTGTTGTTCCTTTTTCCCTGTATGTCTCTCCAAAATCGTTCCCAGTGGAGTATTTAATTATAGTTAGTTAATACTCGTCTGATTCGAGCATGCCAAAGCTGAGCATGATCTCACTCCCATCATCACAAGATATGGAAGGATCTCCCAAGCTTGTATGAATGACCTAAATTATCATGACAGGGTACGAAGTTAGGTTCCAACATCTGTGTGAGGTATATGTTAGAGTTCAAGCCAGTTCGTGATTATTCATGACCGCTGGTTCATTTAAAACTTTAAGGCATTCCCAGAATCATAGCAAAAGGAAAGGTTTAGAGTGAAGATCTCTAGTCATAGTTTCCTCCCCTCTTAGTCTCTGCTTAGAACCTTTGGTATTGTAGTCCTCTGATCGAAGATGGAATCCAGCATTCACATCTTTCACTCTACCGAAACCAAAACTATGGCATTCTTAGGCAAAATCAAGCCTGAAAGATGGAGCCGGCTATTGAGAATCACTGATGGCATGATTAGATTTGCTGTTAATAGAGCACTGGGTGAAGAAATTTTTTATTATTCTCCAACTTGGAGGACAAACAGCTCCATCATTGGCTCTTTTATTGGGATAATGGTTAGGGCTAAGATCCCTAAGGAGGACATTATATGGCTTTGTTTTGACATTCTCAGCCCGACGTGGAGGAAGGGGCTGAAAAAGGCCGTATACAACATAGATGATAATGGAAAAATTCCATACCATGAAAAATACATGGGTCTCCTGGAGGGTGATGAAGAATTGAAGACGGCCCCTCGTCGACAAGCCCTAATCATAAGGGAAGGCCTAGCCTTCTATAAGGAATGGCCTCGTATGGAAGCCAGCATTAATTTTCTTTTACGCTGGAGAGGGATCATTGAAGAAGACAGCAACGAATGGGTATACAACCACCTCAAATTGTTTAATACATACATTGAGCTGGGAGTCTCCTTCGAGGATCTAAATGCTATCAATTTCGACATCCTCAAGTTTGGAAAAATAAGCAGGGTCTCACTACGAATCGATCTACCCATGAATATGGCCACGAATGATATTGAAGATGAACCCGAAGTGCTTATGGCCACTCAGATAGAATAAGGATGGGATAGGTCTCTTAGTAGTAAGGACTTTTATATGTAATGTGTTAATATAGCTTGAAGAATCTGGTCTTAGGTTTGGTTTAAGTAGCTGGAGTAGCTCAGTAGTAGTATAAACTTTATGTTATACTCTGTATCAGACAGATTAATACCTCCTAATTTTGCGCTCTATTTTGGGAATACTAAGGGTCTAGGATCTAATCTCCTCCCATATAAAATCTTTTCTATGGTATATATATGAACACGATAGAATTCCAAAAGTTTAAAACCCCCCTGTAACTTGGGTTTGGATGGAAAACGTGTATATATAACTCTATCTTTTAAATAGTAGTATTTAGTTTAAAAGTATGAATGTTGTAGATGCTCCGGTTGGCTATGAGAAATTGATCATCTGATTAAATTTAGGACTTCATGTAGTAATCCTCTGATGTATGAACATTATAGAACTAATTTGTCTCTGTGTTAAATTTCTTTTGGGTTTCTTCCGCTTCCTTTTAGAATAGTATGTGTCTGTTTCTTATGGTTCCCCTATAAGTTTATTTTAGAAGAAGTGCTTAATCAGAACTTTCATCTTATTGATGCTTCCTATTATGATTGTTTTCCGAGTTTGTTTCTAATTATGTTGATGGGATTATCATAGATTAATAATAGTGCTCTGATCTAAAATTAGAGGATATGCTCTTTAAAATTCCGTTGTATGAATGAGGCTACTATTGAGATATCTAGATAATCTTTCTTGAGCAAGATTAACTAGGCCTATTTTGGTTGGAGAAGCACTTGATTAATCTGCTGGAGTATTTATTCTCAAACCCTCAGACCAAACAGGGTATCCTCTTGGTATGCCTTCGTGAAAGAGTGGATTAATGGATAATTCTTAGGAATTATTTGGATAGAGATTTAGTCTACTAGATTGGTCTTTTAAAGTATATGCTATGAGCAGTCATCTGTGATTAATCCTATGACTTGAGGTTTTCACAATATCTGTGTCTTGGAAAATACTTTGTTACTGCTTTCCCAGCTATTGGTGTTTCATAGGTATTGATCAGGTGATATCCCATTTTGGTTAGCAAGGAATGTACTCCTATAAATAGAGTTGTAGTTTAATAGGAAAGATTTAGATAGCCAAAAGATGGATATGAGCAGATTCTTTTTCTTTAGATCTTTCTTTTAGGTTGGAGATAAGAGGATATTTGTATTTTACTCGCCTTGAAAGCAAATGTAAATAATAGGGGTATACCCCGAAATCGTATGTATTGAAAATTTGAAATTGTGATATTATCTATTGGGGTATGCTCCTTTTATCATTGTAAAAATTGGGGTATGCCCCTTTTATCAATGTATAATATAGGACTGCGGTCCCAGGCAAGACTAGAGGGTTTCTTTCCCCGTTCTTCCCTACCAGTGCCTGTCAGAACAAAGGACTTTCTGTAAGACTTTGATTTAATTATAATTTAATCAAGGCTTTAGCCGTTTATTGATCAAAAAAAAAAATGATGTTGAAATATAAATTTTTGATCATAGAACTTAGTCATACATGCATGAGGTTTGATGTATAAGTGTCATATAAATGTAGAGGGTATGATTTTAGGATACTACATTTCCCCCACTTTAGTGAGACAATTATCACGAGGGGTTAGGTATACTAAAGTTTCTTAGAAGTTGAATTCACTAAGTATATGTAGTTCTTTAAATTCATTTATTATCATGAAAAAAATACTTAGTAGTTATTCCAAAATCAATAGATTGTATTTGAGTAATGCCCTTAACATTCAATGTGAGCTACACTACAAAATAAAATAAAAATTTAGCTATAAAAATGGAAGAAGGAATGCAACGAAAATAATGCTTGAAGGATGTTAGTTGATGTCAAAAAGGAAAATTAGTTATAGGGGAAATGAATGCCTCATATGTCTTTTCTATTGGTATGTGGGAAAATATAGTAAAGAACTCAGTGTGAGATATTTTGCAAAATAATTTCACATTGTTGAGCCCATTCTAAGCTATACTTTCATGAAATGGGCCCCTAGAAGGACTATTTTCACTATTTACTATGAGGATTTTAATGATTTTTCATAGTATCTCAATGAAAATGCCTTGAAAATGAGATTTGTGAGTAAAAAAATTGAGTAACTACATGTCAAGATAGAGAAGGATGAGTCATAAGACAAGCTAGGCTTCATTTGATCCTTTTTGGTCAATTTTTGTAGAATTATCTTTTAGTAATTTTTAATTTCAACACAACACATCAATTTGATCCCACACATTCATCCTAGGGGGACTTCTACCCCGACATCCACTATCTTCCCTTGTGTCTAGGTTTCACACTTGCATCCCTAGGCACTATTTTTTCTAGCATCCTCTAGTTGTGTGTGCATTAAGAATACTTAAAACATTTGAAAAGTTTAGTATTTTGTGATAGATAATATTATTAATTTAGTGATATTTAGTATAGTATCATTTATTTTGTAGAGGTTCAAGATCATACATCAAGATACACATTATTGATGGTTTAAAATCATAATACGAAGCTCATGGTTCAAGAGAAAGTGAGACTCTAACAAGTATGCTTAGGTAAGGGGGGTCTACTAGTGACTAGAGATGTGGCTATTGTGTGAGCCAAAAAGTGTGGCCACTTCTATAAACCCTTATATCCAAGAGGTCCAATAAATTTGGTCTCTTAGAAGGCATTTTATAGCTTCCTAGTCATGACATAAAGAATTAAGTAGATGACAATAGAGGCTCTCAAATGATTGTAATAAGTAAGATCCCTACAAGATGCCCCATGTAATGGAAGATATAAATAGATAGTATTCAATAAGAGTGTAAATATCCAAAGATCTTCATGAATGCAATGTAAAGTAATCTAAATGAGATGCAAGAATGCAAACAACCCAAGAAAAAGTAAGTCTAAACTAACATGGATGAAGAATTGGTATTCCATTCTAATTAAGCTAGGTTTTCTATTCTAAATAAAAGAAAGGAAATAGTAATGCTAAGATGAAATGATGTTGCAAAGTACTCAAGAAATAAAATGACAAATCTATAAAGTAACAATAGCATGAACTCTAGATGCCTCAAGAGTGAGGAGAGAACCTCTTTTTAAAGAGATTAGGAAATGACAAGACATTCAAAATTAAGAGGCAAAAGAATGAGTGATTATGAAGATTGAGTCTTGGTTGATACATGTTCTCATGTCTCAAGAAGCAAAAGAAATGGCTTGGATTAAGTGCAAAAACAATTACTAGTTGAGATAAAGAGACAAAAGCCTTTTTGAAAAGTTAATTTTTTTTCTCTCATTGGAAAGCACACCTTTAAGTGGGTGAAATTTTCTTTTCTTCTATATTTTAGAAAAAATAAAATTCATTTGCAGTTAGGATTTTTTATTTAATTAAAAGGTGGCATGTTCTTTTAATTAAATAAAATTAGAATAAAGTGGTCCAAACCTATTATTTTGGACAAAATTTGACCATTGGAAATAAAACATTACCCCAATTTGACTAGTTTGATTAAGGTCTGGAATGATGTAGCATTGATATTAGGTCAATTTAGGTGATTCTGAAGAAACTTTAATGATTTTGCCTCAATTTGATGAAAATATGTGCCTTAGAAGAGTAGAAAATTGCATTTGACTAGAGGAATTTTAAATCATGATCTTGACAAATAAGATCAATCTAGATTTCAATTTTGATATTGAAAATGGATTTAAAGATATGAAATTAGCCAAGAGTATAATTTTTGGACTAAGTTTGACTACTTGGGGATAAAAATTTGCCCCAGTTTGACTATTTTGATCAAAGTTGAGTTGAATGATGTAACATTGTTATTAGTTCAATTTAGGTGATTATCAATAAATTGGAATGATTTTTCCTTAGTTTGATGAAAAGATTTGCCTCAGAAAATTAGACAACTACATTTGTGTAGAGGAATTTTAAATCATGATTTTAACAAAGAAGATGAATTTGGATTTCAATTTTGATCCTAAAAATGGGTTCAAAGCATTGCAATTAGTTAAGAGTACATTTTTTGCAAAAAATTGAGATATTGAAATCAAGTCAAAATCTATATAAGGGGCCTAAAGTGGTCATTTTCAAATCATTTACGCATTTAATTTTTTGTGAGTTGTGGATTCTTAAAGAGAGAGGATGCAAGTTCTTGTCTAAGAACACATATTTGAGAAGAGGAGGTATAAATTTCCTCGAGACAACAGACCACTGGTATGTAATGAAAAATTATCCAGATTTCCTTAATTTTTGTAAGATTTTTCATGTTTTCATGTAGTTTAGCCTATTTATTGTGCATTAGCCTAGCCTATTGTACACAATTTGAAGACATATCATATGCCATTTTATAGTAGCAACTATTATCATACACCTTTTTTCCATATTATTATATGATCAATACCCATCTATTATAGCGGTTCATGCAATCTATTGTAAGAATGAGTTCATCGTATGCCTTAAGATGACATATTGTACAATATTAGTGTGTTAACCTATGGTATCATTTGGTCATTTCAAACATTTAGATACAATTCCCATCATCGAGTTACACTTTATAATTTCTTTTAGTTGTTTCTTGATATACTTAGGTACATTTTGACATAGCTTTGATGGATTCTGACAAGTTTATTTCTCTGTGTGTGATGCAAAAGCAATTCTTAAATCTTCATATTTGGTATGCTTACTTAATAGGCATGCATTTGGTTCAACATTTGTATTATCAATACTTAACAGTGTTTGATCAGTTGGGACTTAAGTCCTTATTACATTTTCCCAGAATCTGGACAAACCATGGGCTATTGATAGCACTAGAAGATGAAATTAACTTATAACATAACACCTTCCATCTACCAAAAGGAGAGGTGATGATTACATTGGAGGATGTATATCACATTCTTTGAGTTCCTTGCAGTAGAGATCCAATAATTATATACTTTTGATGTAGTTCTCATATGTTTTTTTATCTTTATATATTGCTCTAACATTGATCTTGACATGCTTGCAAGTCTACTTTGATTAGACCCTTGGAGAGGGCATAGATGGGATATGTGAGGTGTTTAGTGATGAGCATTATGGATTGACATGTTAAGTGGGAGTACATTGTGACCACCTATGCAAAGGACTACCTAGTAGAATCATTCATTTTTTCTCTAATTGGATGTGTGCTTGAAGTTGATAGGAGCTAGTAGGGATTCCAGTGCGGGTGGAGGAGACTAGTCATGGATCTGATATCATGATTTTGACACATGACATGGATCCTAGCATACTATGAAACCTTTATTAGAAGATAAATTAAGTGGCTTACAAAGAAGGGAAGAGTTGGTCAACATGAATCTTGATTGTGTAGGTGTGGGCGTGGGAGTACATCTAGGTGACACAACTAGTTGTAGTAAGCTATAGAGAGAGGATTCAACCCTATATTTATAGATATGTATCAATCCCAATTGGCAAAGACGTTACACTAGAAGAAAAGATTCAATGACTTGACCTCCATAGTTTGGAGGCCATGCCTATAGTGCAAGTGATGAAGAGGAGCTTATCATGAGATTTCTTTCATGTTTTGCAAAAACCCCCTACTTGGGAGACATTTTTTTTTAGGTGAAACATTATATTTATATCAATAATAATTGGTTCAATTTTTTTTTTATAATAATTATCAATTATTATTTTTATTGGTAAATGACTGAAGCCTAGATTAATTATTGTTATTTATTGTAGTTAATTATTTTTATGTGTTAAAGAAAATTTGAACCCAAGACCTCTGACATGAGAGGCTCACAAGTTTCTTGGGAGACATTTTGGATTGGTTGAGAATTTCAAGATCAATTGAGTATGGAAGAAGTTTGGATGTAGAAAAGGTATCATAATTGAGTTTATTAATTATGTATAAGACCCTACAAAGAAGGATAGAGGTTGCACCCCAATGTTAAGATATGAGGAGTTCCTATGTGAGATGTAGGAGTTACAATGTTCTTTGTGGGATCTTTTTCCACATTATAGATGTAGGGCGACTCTTGAGTATAGGAGTCATATGCAAGAGTTAAAAAATAGAAGCAATAATATTTACATTAGCAACCTACTTTTCTTGATTAGATCCCTCTTCTTCTCTATAATTATCACCTTCTTTGATAGATTTTCAATTCAATTCAAATTTGTCTTTGTCTCTAATCTCTAACCTTTTTACTAAGCCTTGATCTCTTTTCCTTTCTTCAATACTTCATTTAGCAACATCCACTTATCCATCACACTATCAACAACTTCTAAATTGTTCTTGACATGTCCTTAAATATTTTTCCTTTTATCATTTTTTTATTTGACCTAATTAGAGTTTTAGAACTTTCTAGAATTGTTCTTTGATCATGATCAATGCTTCTAGAATCATCCACCATTTCCTTCCTTTTCATCTTTATTTCCATTGATCCTTCCAACCTTGTAATCATAAACAATCAGTTCACATTCTTTAGGAGAACCATTTCAAATATTCACCTCGATTAATGTAAATCATTTTCCTTGCTCAATAGAAACATGTAGCATCAAATTTTGTGCCAATTCAAAGTTTGATGTTGTCTCTATGTCACTCTGTATAAATAGATTGTGATATACTATTTCTTGGTAGACATTTTCTTCACATCCTTTGTGTAACTTGGTAGAATTTGTGCTTGGTATACTCAATCTTCTCTACAACTTAGTATAAGTAGAATTTCTTGGTGAATACTTAAGCTTGTGTATACTAGTAATACTCACTTATCTCCTCCTTCATTTCTTAGGAAATATGATAGCTTGGTTTCTATGAAATTTTGACACTAATAGGAAGTATGATTCCTTGTAGAAATAACATTCTCCCCCTTTGACATTAGTGTCAAAAATATTATGTACACAAATAACTTGACCTTTATACAAAACTCCCCCTTTGCATATACTCCTCTGTATAGCTTGTGTTTTTCAAAATTATTTTTGTTTGTAGTATACATATAATATCTCTTTATAACTCCAAAATACATACAAACAAACATATATACAAAGATCAAACGTATATTTTCCCCTTTGTCAAAATAAGTCTTAGCATAGAAAAGTAATTACTTTGGCGATAAGACAAAATGTTCCAAGAAATCCTTGTGATTCTTTAATATCAGTTCCAAGGTATTGTCCTAGTTGGACCTTATCATCTCGAAGCTATGCTTCTCAATTTTGAGTTTGGCCACAAGATCAATCATATGATTAGCTATTGAAAGACTCAGGGTAGCTATGGGAACCTTAGTATCTCTTATATGAATTTACATAACCTACAAATGCGGTAGTAGCAAAGCTTGAATGTTTTTTATTTATGTTCTCATGAGATTATTCTCTTCTTGTAGAAACCTTCTTTGAAGTCCTATGAGAAATCTCACTCGTGTATAGTGTAGTGATGAAGTGGTTGGGTCATTGTTTAGCTCATCTACACTAGACTTTGTGTCTTCATCTATTTTTTAAATTTTACTCTTGAACTCTTTAGTGATGGATGAAATATCATATAATTTTTGAAATAATAACAAAACATTTTGTACAACAGTATCTAATTTAGTAATAGAAGTGGATAAATCTAGTAGAGACTTTCTCTGCTACCTTGTTTACAAACTTCTTTTCACTTCTCTGCAACAACTTTGATTGGATGCCAATTTTTGGATCGTTTAGTTTATCAAAAAATTGTATAAGGTGATCTAGGATAGGGTCTTTATCATTCAATTCAATGTTAGACACAACTTCTAGTTCGTATATCATTTACATCATGTGGCATCTATTTTTTATTGTGCTCTTTTCTTGGTCGTGCTTGTTCCTTCTTTCTATCACATAGCTTAGTATAGATAATGATTCATTCATCATCCAAAGTATTTGGATCCTAGCTTCATATTAAAATTTACTCTTCTAAAGTTACTAGGATAGACCAGAGTGCATGGGAATCCTTCCTCTTCTTCTTGATATTCTTTCCTTTGTTGCAGCTTAGTGAAACATTATGTGGAAATGGAACTTGAATTTCTTGATTTGACAGTGTAATTATATTTTTTGTTTGTGAAATTCCACTTGTTTTGATGGTTCAACATTATATAGTTGTGGCACAAATGGTATAATTTGCATGCTCATTGTTGTATCCTTTTCTCCATTAATTTTTTGTTCATCACTAGTATCTCCCACACTTTAACATAGGGTAATCTTAAAGATAATATTTTTAAAAACATTGGAAAAATTGAAAAACTTAACAAATTACTTAAAAAGGTAAATCCTCTAGTATTTAGTTAATTTTCAATTATCAATTAGCCTTGCCTAATCATTCCCTCAATCAGGGGTCCATAGGCTAGTGAATTATCACGTATAGAAGAAATTTATGCATTTTCGTTTGTGAAGTCCCCTCCAATTTGAACATGTTCAATATTAGTTTTCTCATCTCCAATACTAACTTCTATATCTCCCCCTTTTGCGTGTTCATCTTATTTCTCATTATCTATACTCATTTTTTGTCCCTTAGTACTTATTGTAGTGTTTGATAACATATGTAAGGAACCAACATGGATATCATTTACATCTTGTTCCTTTAGCTTGGGGAATTCCTCAATTTATTGAACAATTAGCTGATATCTAGGTATGTGATTATGGGTTGGCTTAGTAATTATTGTGATATCTACATCTTTCTTTGGCTATTTGATTGAAAGTACATCTATCAAAACTTCAATTGTCAGACTATTTTTCTTCCCAATGATGTTTCCCACCATTCCATGTATTGAATCTACAAACTCTTGTGGGGTGATGTTGATATAATCATCTTCTTTATTGTTAGGTTCAACATCTTGCTCAGTTTGAGTATTGTCAACATTAATTGTTTCATTAGGATCCTTGATAGTATAAATTTGTTTCCATATCATCTCTAAATCTTCATCAACTAGTTTTAGGTTCCTAGATAGAACATAAATAGCTCTATATTTTTGTACAAATATGTTTTTGTATTTCTCTAGAACTTTACTAATATCTTCTAAACTAAATTCTAGCATAAGGTTTTCCAATGATTTACTTCTCATTTACTTCTTTATTCTCAAGGCATACTTGCACTGACTATCAATCCTTTGATATAGTTCATCAGTATTTGGTCTCTAATTTCAAGTAGTGCATATTTGAATTTTGTCATTATTGGTGAAAATAGATTGATACAAGTATGATAATTGTGTTTTAATCATTGTTTTGTCATTGACATCAAACCTACTATTTGATGGTAAGAAAATTACTTATAGGGTATGTGCAGGATCATGGTCAACCAAACTTTGGCCTTAAGTGGCAGTGAAAAACCAACAAATCAGGGTTATGTCAACCTGACACATAATTTTAAAGTGGTTCTAGACTTTATATCAAAAAGTTGTAAGAAAATAATATGTAGCAAATTGAATGTAGTTTCTAAACTACTAGGCCTTATCTAGAGAAAAAAAAAATTGATTAGTCAAAAGTTTGGATTTTAATGTAGTACTATGAAAATTTTTGGGCGAAAATAAAAAGTAAGTGTATGTCTGACCACCTTAATCAAAATTAAATGATAATATTTTTTTAATATAATTATAGATATAAAAATTAGACTGATGCCCAGATGTGACGCATATTTTTGGGTATTTTTATTCCAAATAAATAATTAAATATGAATTTTATACCAAATTTTTTTTGGAAAAAAAAACTCCCATGTCTGACCACCTTAACTAATAGAAAAATTTACCAAATTTAATTTTATTTTTATTTTTCTTGTACCATGCGAAGCATAGAATGTGACACAACTTTTGAATTTAAAAATTGTTATACCGTTTGAAAGTTATAGCTATTTTTCAATCAGTATGTCAATTAGCACTTTACAATTATCTTCATTGAAAATTAACTAATAAATACTTATTGAACTCAAAATTTGACAGATATTATACCGATGGAATCTTGAGAATGTTATAAAAAAATCTTTTTCGTTTCATTCAATTTTGATGAAAATAACATTGTCAGACGGCTACTCGAAGTTTGAGTGAAACCTTTCTCAAACACATTTTTTGGGTTGACCAAATAAGCTTGGTAAATACTGAGCCTAATCAGATACCCGAAATAAAATCAGGTATCTGATTAGGCTTGTGATTTTTCAATTAAAATTTTGGAGGGAGGCAAATTTGACAGGGAAACTTTAGAGTATTTTACAGGGTAATTTATTTGGGGCAAGTGTGGGCATTGATATTATTATTATTATATATGATTATAATTATTATTATATTATAGTAATATGTATAATTATAATTATTAAATATATATAGTAATATAATATGGCTATTATTATATATAATAATATATATGGTTATTATTATTCTTAAATCTATAATCTAGTAACATATATGATTATTATTGTTATATAATCTAATACTATATTATTATTATATTAAAATATACAATATTATATTATTATTAAATATAATATTGTCATAAAATGCATTGAAAGTTGATGCATTTCATGACAACATATGTCCCTAGGGGCCCTAATGTCCCCTTTTGATGCATTCCAAATGGGTCCCTAAGGGTCCTAAGGGTCCTAGGGATGTAAATTGTCATGAAATGAGTTGAGAGGGGTCATAGGTTAACCTATGACCCCTCTCAATGGTTGTGATGAAATGCATGGACTTTTGACCCATATAAACGATTATAACATGTTCATAGGGGTCCTACGACCCTTAGAGACATATGTTGTCATGGAATGTGTCGAAAGAGGTCATAGCTCACCCTACGACCTCTTTAGATCCATATAAATAATTATAATATGTCCATAGGGGACCTAGGACCCCTAGAGACATATGTTGTAATAAAATGTGTTAAAAGGGATTATAGGTCATTCTATGGCCCCTTTCAACCCATATAAATGATTCTAATATGTTCCTAGGGGTCTTAGGACCCCTAGAGACATATGTCATCATGAAATATGTCAAAAGGGGTCATAGGTCATCCTATGGCCCCTTTCGACTCATATAAATGATTATAATATGTCCTTGGGGGTCCTAGGACTCATAGAGACATATGTTGTCATGGAATGTGTCAAAAAAGGTCATAGGTCATCCTATGGCCCCTTTTGACCAATATAAATGATTCTAATATGTCTCTAGGGGTCCTAGGACACCTAGGAACATATGTTGTAATAAAATATGTCGAAAGGGGTCATAGGTCATCTTGTGACCCCTTTTGACGCATATAAACAATTATAATGTGTCCCTAGGGGTCCAAGGACACCTAATGACATATGTTGTAATAAAATGTGTCGAAAGGGGTCATAGGTCATCCTATGGCCCCTTTTGACCCATATAAATGATTGTAACATATCCCTAGGGGTCCTAGGACCCCTAGTGACATATGTTGTAATAAAATGTGTTGAAAGGTCCTATGACCCCTTCAACCCATATAAATGATTATAATATGTCCCTAGGGGTACTAAGACCCCTAGAGACATATGTCATCATGAAATGTGTCGAAAGGGGTCATAGGTCATCCTATGGCCCCTTTCAACTCATATAAATGATTCTAATATGTCCCAAGGGGTCTTAGGGCCCCTAGCGACATATGTTGTGATAAAATGTGTTGAAAGGGATTATAGGTCATCCTATGGCCCCGTTCGACCCATTCTAATATGTCCCTAGGGGTCCTAGGACCCTTAGAGACATATTTTATCATGGAATATGTCAAAATGGGTCATAGGTCATCCTATGGCCTCTTTTAACCCATATAAATGATTGTAATATGTCCCTAGGGGTCTTAGGACCCTTAGAGACATATGTCATCATAGAATGTGTTGAAAGGGGTCATAAGTCATCCTATGATGCCTTTCAACCCATATAAATAATTATAATATGTCGCTAGGGGTCCTAGGACCGCTAGCAACATATGTCATCATGGAATGTGTGGAAAGAGGTCATAAGTCATCTTATAGCCTCTTTCAACCCATATAAACAATTGTAATATGTTCCTAGGGGCATTAGGACCCCTAGAGACATATGTCATCATGAAATGTGTCGAAAGGGGGCATAGGTCATCCTATGGCCCCTTTCAACCCATATAAATGATTCTAATATGTCCCTAGGGGTCCTAGGACCCCTAGAGACATATGTTTTAATAAAATGTCTTGAAAGGGGTTATAGGTCATCCTATGGCCCCTTTCAACCCATATAAATTATTCTAATATGTCCCTAGGGGTCCTAGGACTCCTAAAGACATATGTCATCATGAAATGTATCGAAAGGAGTCATAGGTCATCATATGGCCCCTTTTGACCCATATAAATGATTGTAATACGTCCTTAGGGGTCCTAGGACCCCTAGAGACATATGTTGTCATGGAATGTGTCGAAAGGGGTCATAGGTCACCCTATGGCCCCTTTCAACCTGTAAAAATGATTCTAATATGTCCCTACGGGTCCTAGGACCTCTAGAGATATATGTTGTAATAAAATGTGTCAAAATGACCTATGACCCCTTCCGACCTATTTAAACAATTATACTATGTCCTTAGAAGTCCTTGGACCCCTAGTGACATATGTTGTAATAAAATACGTCGAAAAGGGTCATAGGTTATCTTATGATCCCTTTCAACCCATATAAATGATTGTAATATGTCCCTAGGGGTCCTAGGACTCCTAGTGACATATGTTGTAATAAAATGTGTTGAAAGGGGTCATAGGTCATCCCATGGCCCCTTTCGACCCATATAAATGATTTTAATATGTTCCTAGGGGTCCTAAGATGCCTAGAGATATATGTTGTCATGGAATGTGTCAAAAGGGGTCATAGGTCATCCTATGGCCCCTTTCGACCCATATAAATGATTCTAATATGTCCTTAGGGGTCCTAGGGCCCCTAGAGACATGTTGAAATAACATCTATCAAAAAGGGTCATAGGACATCCTATGGCCCCTTTCAACTGATATAAATGATTCTAATATGTCCCTAAGGGTCCTAGGACCCCTAGAGACATATATTATCATAGAATGTGTCAAAAGGGGTCATAAGTCATCTTAGGGCCCTTTTTGACCCATATAAATGATTTTAATGTCCCTAGGGGTCCTAGGACCCCTGGAGACATATGTCATCATGGAATGTGTCCCTTTCAACCCATGTAAATGATTATAATATGTACCTAGGGGTCCTAGGACTCCTAGAGACATATGTCATCATGAAATGTGTCGAAAGGGGTCATAGGTCATCCTATCGCCCCTTTCGACCCATATAAACTATTATAATATGTCCCTAGGGGTCCTAGGACCCCTAGAGACATATGTCATCATGAAATATTTTAAAAGAGGTCATAAGTAATCCTATGGCCCCTTTCGACCCATATAAATGATTCTAATATGTCTCTAGGGCTCCTAGGACCCCTAAAATCATATGTTGTAATAAAATGTGTCAAAAAGGGTCATAGGTCATCCTATGACCCCTTTTGACCCATATAAACAATTATAATATGTCCCTATGTGTCTTAGGACCCCTAGCGACATATGTTGTAATAAAATGTGTCAAAAGGAGTCATAGGTCATCTTATAGCCTTTTTCGACCCATGTAAATGATTGTAATATGTCCCTAGGGGTCCTAGGACCTCTAGCGACATATGTTGTAATAAAATATGTCAAAAAGGGGTCATAGGTCATCCTATGGTCTTTTTTGACCCATATAAACCATTATAATGTGTCCTTAGGGGTCCTATGACCCTTAGAGACATATGTCATTATGGAATGTGTCGAAAGGGGTCATAGGTCTTCCTATTGCCCCTTTCAACCTATATATACAATTGTCATATGTCCTTATGGGTCCTAGGACCCCTAGCGACATATGTTGTAATAAAATGTGTCAAAAGAGGTCATTGGTCATCCTATGGCCTCTTTCGACCCATATAAATGATTGTAATATGTCCCTAGGGGTCCTAGGACCCCTAGCGACATATATTGTAATAAAATGTGTCAAAAGGGGTCATAAGTCATCCTATGGCCCTTTTCAACCCATATAGACGATTGTAACATGTACCAAAGGGTCCTAGGACCCCTAGAGACATATATCATCATGAAATGTGTTGAAATGGGCCATAAGTCATCCTATGACCCCTTTTAACCCATATAAACAATTATAATATGTTTCTAGGGGTCTTAGGACCCCTAGAGACATATGTTGTAATAAAATGTGTCGAAAGGGGTCATAGGTCATCTTATGGCCTCTTTTGACTCATATAAATGATTCTAATATGTCCCTAGGGGTCCTAGAACTCCTAGAGACATATGTTGTCATGGAATGTGTCAAAATGGGTCATAGGTCATCATATGGCCCCTTTCAACCATATAAATGATTATAATATGTCCATAGGGTTCTTAGGACCCCTAGAGACATATGTCGTCATGGAATGTGTCAAAAGAGGTCATAGGTCATCCTATGTTCCCTTTCAACCCATATAAATGATTATAATAGGTCCCTAGGGGTCTTAGGACTCTTAGAGACATATGTCATCATGGAATGTGTCGAAAGGGGTCATAGGTCATCCTATGGCCCCTTTTCCCCTTTTGACCCATATGAATGATTCTAATATGTCCCTAGGGGTCCTAGGACCCCTAGAGACATATTTTGTAATAAAATGTGTCGAAAGGGGTCATTGGTCATCTTATGACCCATGACCCCTTTTGACCCATATAAATAATTATTATATGTCCCTAGTGGTCCTAAGACCCCTAATGACATATGTTGTAATAAAATGTGTCAAAAGGGGTCATAGGTGAAGCTATGGCCCCTTTTAACCCATATACATTTTTGTAATATGTCCCTAGGGGTCCTAGGACCCCTAGCGACATATGTCATCATGGAATGTGTCTTCCTATGGCCCCTTTTGACCCATATACATTTTTGTAATATGTCCGCAGGGGTCCTAGGACCCCTAGCGACATATGTCATCATGGAATGTGTCGAAAGGGGTCATAGGTCATCCTATGCCCCCTTTCGACCCATATAAATGATTGTAATATGTCCTTAGGGGTCCTAGGACCCCTAGAGACATATGTCATGATGGAATGTGTCAAAATGGGTCATAGGTCATCCTATGGCCCCTTTCAACCATATAAATGATTCTAATATGTCTCTAGGGGTCCTAGGGTCCCTAGAGACATATGTTGTAATAAAATGTTCGAAAGGGGTCATAGGTCATCTTATGGCCCCTTTCGACCCATATAAACAATATAATATGTTGCTAGTGGTCCTAGGACCCCTAGCGACATATTTTGTAAAAAAATGTGTCAAAAGGGGTCATAGGTCATTCAATGGCCTCTTTCGACTCATATAAACGATTCTAGTAATAATAACAACAATATTATATGTTGTTATAGTAACAAATAAAAAAATATAGTAAAAATAATAATAATATAATATAATAATCATATATATATATTATATTTATAGATTATTATAATAATAATAACATAATATATTATTATATATTAATAATATAGGTCATAATAATAGTAATAATAATATATATTATAGATTATAATTTATAGATGATAATATTAATAATAATATATATTAATAACATATATAATATATTACATTATTATATTTAATACTAATATAGTAATAATAATAATATATTATAATAATTTCATATATATATATTAATATATATTATATTTTTAGATAATAATAATAATAATAACATTATATATTATTATATATTAATAGTTAACATAGGTTATAATAATAATAACATATATTATGTTATTATATTTAATAATAATAATATAATAATATAAGAATCTCATATATATATTAATATATATTATATATTTATAGATTATAATAATAGTAACATATATTATTATATTTAAGAATAATATAATATAATAATACATTATAAGGTAATAAATAACTCATAACTCGTATATTTTGGTAATTCATAACTCATTACTCACTAATAATCAATAGTAATTCGTAACTCCCTCCAATATTTTGATGGCAATATCGGGTATCCAATTTGAAATTGGATACTTGATATTTACTTGCATGATTTTCCCAAAATATTCCCTATCACTACAAACCCGACAACATTACTTTTTGGGGGCCATTTTCATGGGTTTTTGGAAAAGTCACATTTTGGGGCCCAAGCGATCGAAAAAAGTTTGATAGTATATCCCTAGGTGTCTGATATTGTCATCTAAATGGGGAGCACCAATCATTGAAAGGCTAAATGTGAAAGGAAGGTATCAAATGAAGACATTGAGACGTATAGGGAAATGGACAAAGTAAATCATCGAAGGAAAAGACAAGGTATGTTAAATGTGAGTCAAGTTGACGATGAATTAGTCGAAGGTGAAATCATAGAGTCAGATAATGAATATGTGCAGTTGGGGAATGAAAATGTACCAATTGAAAATGATGATGCCGAGATTGAAAATTTAGAGAATGAAAATTTGGAGCATGAAATGCTACCAGGATGTATCCCTAAAATTTATGATGTACTATGATGTAAAATGTGAAGTTTTTATATATATGGTTTTTGTAATAATGAAAAAGATAGGTTAAATTAATTACATATCTTAATTTGTATTTTGGTAGGTTCTTTGTAAGGAATTATAAGAGGAAGATATTGAACAAGTTCTTGCAAATCATATTTGGATGTGATACAAGGCTATAAGGACAATTTTAAGAGCATTTATAGCTATATGAGTATTGAAGCAAGGAGACAATAAAAGATAATTGCTTGTGTATATCTTATTACAAGTTTGGCTTTTTTCTTATTTGACATAGAGCTGACATTATGATTATTAAACCATTTTTATCAAACTAATCAAATAAGACAAATCTAGAAAATACAGATGAACAATTAGAATACTTGATTCCTTAAAAAATAATTTGGGAAAGCTGTCAATAAGTTTAAATACTCATTCGTAATAAGGCATTGAAACAAGAAGTGATTTTATGATGCTAATATTGTGTAAGCCTTTTACTACAAGTCTTATCAATGCATTTCATTTCTTTTTATGGTGTGAGGTTTCCATCTCTAGGTTATTATAAAGAAAGACTCATGGTGCAAGAAGAGCGATGGGTGGAAGAAATAGTTGATTTGGATAATGTTTTTATATATCTTGGGAATGCTAAAGTGGTCCTATTACACTTTATTAAAGTTGGTTGTTATAGTTCAAGTCAAATTTTGGGTTCTATATATTATATAGGCTCTAATTGTGTGACAACAATCACATAAACTTATTGAAACACTTGTGTGCTTTGCTACATTTATCTAATCTATTTGTATAAACTCAAAGTATTGTTGTCCATATATATCCATTGTATATTTTACTTATTATTTTATTCTAATAATGTGATCTTGTATATTGTCAAAGTTAAACCCTTGTCTTTTTTTTCTCTTTACCTATCTGTGACAAGTTCTTGCATACATGTGTTCTTCAAGGTTTCATGAATTTATATTGCACAAATTCTACAATGGCAAAAAACAAAGCAAGCCTACAAGTCACCCAAATTCCAAATTTACAACTCTAAGAAAAAAATTGCACTAGGACCCAAAGTCCCTAGGGAATAGGTCAACCTAGGTCATCCTATTTTGGAATAGTTGGACCTAGGTTAACCTATTCTAGACTCAGTCAACCTAGGTTAACATATCCCAAAAAGAGAAGACAATGAATTATGATAATAACATTGAAAAATTAATTCTATTGGTTATTATGACTCTAGTAAAGCCTATTGGTTGTATGATCATAAGGGGGGTGAATTAACATCTCTAAAGATATGTCAAATTAAAATAAGTGTTTCACCTTTCAACCTTTTTCCATGTTGGTTTATTAGAAGAGAAACATGGTAGTGACACATCATCATACTTACCCAAAAATGTTGAGCTAGAATTCAAAATTCCTATTGAATCTATGTACAAGAAAGGAAAGATATTAAGAAGCCAAATTTAGGCTTAATGTACACTCCACAATTGACAACTATTATCCAAAGGTAACACTTGTAGCAAGCTTGAAATCTAACCTACTCTACCCTAACAAATAAAAAGACAAATGCTAAATAAATTCATTCATTGGTTGGCTAAAATAGTTGACTTTATTCTTAAAAGTGCCATGATTAACATGCTTAAAGGCAAATACCAAAATATGGATAAATGAACAATATTGAATCGTTTGATGCAACATCTATTGAGGAATGATAATGGCGTGACTTAATTCACATTGTTGATTGAAAGTATCAACATTTGGGACTGAATCAACATGTTGCATTTGATCCTCTCCATAATCATCTTCATGTTCAAGTGCTAGTTTGAATGGTGACTCCTCCCTTGACTTGAATTGGGAAAAATACTTAATTGCACAGCCTCTTGAAAGCACAAAATTTAAGCTTGATTTGCTAGTTTCTATAGTGTTTCTCCTTTTTGTTGATTCATCATGGTTACCATGCATTATTACAACCATGCCAACTCTTCCTCCATGGTCAAGGAGTTCCCTCCTTTTGTTAAGGTAGCTCAAAGTTCATAACAATTATCAACTTGCTAAATGCTCTTAAGAAATGGATCCATCTTGCATTAATGCTTAGAATCATTGGAAAAAATACATATACTTTGAATTTTTATTAGCAAGGCTCTCACAAATTTTTTTTACAATACTATAAAAATAATCTTCTAAGCTTTGGTTAGCTACCATCTCATTCATATTTTTTTATCTTAGCATTGAATCGTCAACACCATTAGCTCTGAATGGGCAGGTGAACCCTAGTGACACCCTTGTTTTGACCATGGAGACCCTCCATCATTTGTGGCCACGCCACACCAGGTAGTCTCCAAGGTGCTCTAAGTGCATTTTGAGGTCGATCTTTCGAGGGTCGTAACTTAGAGCTTGTGAGGGCTATTGATGAAACATCAAATTCTATAGGATGGTGATTCCAAGCCCTAAAATAATTTATCTCATTTTTGAGAGATCACATTCCATTTGGATTCGGCACAGTGATCTCACTCAACGCCAAAACTTGCAGTGTGCCTTAGTTCATAGGTACACCACAACGTAACTTTGAAACTGTTGATCTTGGCATCAAATCATTAGTACCATTAGCTTTGCATGGGTGGGTGAACCTTAGTGACACCCTTGTTCTAGCCACGAAGACCCTCCATCATCCGCGGGTAGCCTGTATCGAGTAGTCTCCAAGGTGCTCTAAGTGCATTTCAAGGTTGATCTTTAGAGGGTCGTATCTCAGATCTCGTGAGGGCTATTGATGAAACATAAAATTATATAGGATGGTGATGCAGAGGCCTAAAATAATGTATCTCATTTTTGAGAGATCACATTTTGTTTGGATTCAACACATTGATCTCACTCGATGCCAAAACTTGTAGTGTGCCTCAGTTCATAGGTGCACCACAACGCAACTTTGAAACTGCTAATCTTGGCATCAAATCATTAGTGCCATTAGCTCTAGATGGGAAGGTGAACCCTAGTGACACCCTTGTTCTAGCCACAGAGACTCTCCATCATCCGTGGGCAGCCTATATTGAGTAGTCTCCAAGGTGCTCTAAGTGCATTTCGAGGTCGATCTTCCAAGGGTCGTAACTCGGAGCTCGTGAGGCCTATCAATGAAATGTAAAATTCTACAAGATGATGATGCTAAGGCCTAAAATAACCTATCTCAGTTTTGAGAGATCACATTTTTTTGGATTGAACACAATGATCTCGCTCGATGCCAAAAATCACAGTGTGCCTTAGTTCATAGGTGCACCATAATGTAACTTTCAAACCGTTGATCCTCGCATCAAATCATTAATGAAATTAGCTATAGATGGGCAAGTGAACCCTAGTAACACCCTTTTTCTAGCCATGTAGACCATCCATCTTTTGCGGCCACCCCGTATTGAGTAGTCTCCAAGGTGCTCTAAGTGCATTTTGAGGTCAATATTTCGAGGGTCGTAACTCAAAGCTTGTAAGGGCTATTTATGAAACATTGAATTCTATAGGATGATGATGTTGAGGCCTAAAATAACCTATCTCATTTTTGAGAGATCACATTCCATTTGGATTTAGCACAGCAATCTCGCTCGATGCCAAAACTCGTTGTGTGCCTCAGTTCATAGGTGCACCACAACGTAACTTTGAAATCGCTGATCTTGCCATCAAATTGTCAATGCCATTAGCTCTAGATGGGTGGGTGAACCATAGTGACACCCTTGTTCTAGCCACAGAGACCCTCCATCATTCATGGGCAGCCCGTATCGAGTAGTCTCGAAGGTGCTCTAAGTGCATTTCGAGGTCGATCTTCCAAGGGTTGTAACTCAGAGCTTGTGAAGGCTATTGATGAAGTGTTGAATTCTACAAGATGATGATGTTGAGGCCTTAAATAACCTATCTCATTTTCAAGAGATCACATTCCATTTGGATTCAGAACAACAATCTCGCTCGATGCCAAAACTTGCAATGTGCCTCAGTTCATAGGTGCACCACAATGTAACTTTGAAACCGTTGATCTTGGCATCGAATCATCGGTGCCATTAGCTCCAAATGGGTGGGTGAACCTTAGTGACACTCTTTTTCTAGCCACAAAGGCCCTCCATCATCTACAACCAACCTATACCGAGTAGTCTCCAAGGTGCTCTAAGTGCATTTCGAGGTCAATCTTTTGAGGGTCATAACTCAAAGCTCATGAAGGCTATCGATGAAATGTAAAATTCTATAGGACAGTGATGTCAAGGCCTAAAATAACCTATCTAATTTTTGAGAGATCACATTCTATTTGGATTCAGCACAACAATCTCGCTCGATGCCAAAACTCGTAGTGTGCATCAGTTTATAGGTGCACCACAGCGTAACTTTGAAACCATTGATCTTGGCATCGAATCATTAGTTCTATTAGCTCCAAATGGGTAGGTGAACCCTAGTGAAACCCTTTTTTTGGCCATGGAGACCCTCCATTGTCTGCGGCCACCCCATACTAAGGAGTCTCCAAGGTGCTCTAAGTGTGTTTCGAGGTTAATCTTCTGAGGGTCATAACCCAAAGCTTGTGAGGGATATCAATAAACCCTTACCAAGTTCGGTGAACTTATCTAATTAATAATTTAAAGTTATATCAAAAATTGTTCAAAATTGCAAAAGTTGCAAAAGTAGCAAACTTGCAATTTTGCAACTTTTTCTTGCAAAGTGAAAATGAGTGCAAAGAATCAGTTAGGGATTTGACCACAACCATACACGGTTGGAAACACGTATATAAGGTGTGAAATTATAGCATGCATTAATGAAGCCAGTTTTGTTAAGTGGATTAGTATGGGTTATGTGAACCTTGTGTACAAGGTTAACAAGTGTGTTTATGTCACGGTAGCACTTTAAATTAAACATTGCATCCAAATTTGATAATAAAAGTTCTTAAAATTTTATTCATAAATTATTGCATTTGAATCGAATATAAGAAACATGATCAAAATTAGTGATATTCCATAAACATGAACAATACACATGGCCCAAAATAAATTAAATAATACTAGATACTAAATTAATATGTATATCATTGTGCACATAAATGACAAAAATATATATCAAAATACATGTATCCATAGACAAATTACACAAATATATATTAAAGATCATGTGTCCGTAAACAAAGCACACAAATATATATCAAAATACATAGATCCATATACAAAATGTGGCTGATCATGCCATTAGAATGTGTATAATATCAATGTTTTTGTAAACAATGTGACATATGCCATCTCAAAATGTGTCATGATGCATCCTATGACAACTATACTATCCTAGGGTGCTGGTGGATGATCAAAATGCATCCTCTTTGTTGCACTAGGTGGATCAGATGCCTCCTACATAAACAAAAAAGGAAAACCCAAAGTTAGACTACTAAATTTATATGATTCTTTATATCTAACATTAAATTAATCAAATGCATAATGATATTTCTTTTAATGAAGATTTATATTATTAAACTTTCATAATAAATGCCTCTCTCATCGACCTCCTACACTGGTCAGGAGTCCTCTCATATGCCCTCGGTAATGCTCATACCTCGCTGATTGTGGGCTGTGTATGTTCAAATATGTTTGTTAGATGAATCTACAACTTAAAGTATAACATTATAATTCATAGCATGCCAAATTTATAAAAATTTAATCATGAATTCAAACTACAACTTACTAGTGTAGGCTCCTCCTCAAGATATAGTGGCTGCATCATGAAATCTACAAAACTCTCCCGTCGAACCTTGTGTGCACTAGGAGTTTCCTATGAGATACAAAATAGTAGTTGTTAATATCACATAATTTAGTTTTGAATTTATTTATGAAGATAAGGAAAATGAAAAATAAATGATACCTATACATACAATGGGGCTCTCGGTGTGAATAGAAATGCCTGAGCATCTATGACGTTGAATTTGTATGGGCTCATTGCCAGTAGCCATTGCCTATATACAATAAAGAATGTAATTAAATTTCATTACCATAAATATTTTACAAGAATGCATCAATATTTAATCAAATATAAAGCACCTAATTACCTTTCCTTTGTCGATGGGTGTTGGTTCATCCCCCATACTTTATCCCCTTGGGACAGGTGATGCCTGCAAGATAAAAGAAAGATTAGAAACCATATATGCTACAATATAAAATAGAAAAAAATAATGAGAACACAACATAATGTATCGTAGATTTTTCAAAGCCAAATGAAATGGCCGAGAGTGTGGCATCATCAACCTATCTCAACTCCTCCTCTGTCATCAACTAAACATGAATGAAGATCACATACATGTATAAGTCAATATGGCTTAAAAATTAAAATTACTCTATTATAAAAATTAATTTTAAATCACATATGTCATAAAAAAAAATGTATACACATACCGACGCAGGTGTCCATGCCTCTGCATTCCCCTCCTCTCTCGCATCAGGGTATGTAACCTTTGCATCTGCATCTGGTGTATCCTTATCTAATATAAAATGATACTTAGGAAGATCACCTATGGGACCCAGGAAAATATTCTTGCATGTAATACAAGTGTGAGGCACATAAACATGTGATGAGCTAGCTAATGATGAACTAGCACCAACATCATCAACACAAGGAGGTAGGACTAACCTAGTCTAAGATATCAACAAGCTACTCAATCTATGAATGGTTCTAATGGTCTAAGAGCTAGCCTTTGTGATAATATTAGGATGCTGCACTTGAGGAGGAGGGAAGACATCAATAGGGGGGACAAAAGTGCTAGCTTTCTTCCATTGGGAAGAGGGTCTATCCTGAGGAGCTCCTAGTCCTACACCCATGTTGGGCTTCAAGCTCCAATAATTCACTTTGAGTTTCAACACAAATTCTACATACAATTTTTTAAGGAAATAAAATGGCACCTCTAAATTGCTATGTGGAGGGATATCAAAAACCATCCACCAATGATCCCAAAAGTTTGCACATATGTTGTCATTTGTACACCATTTAATCGATAATTTGGGTTTTTTGCGATTGATTGGTAAACTAGTTTTTGGGTTCACAAAAAGACTAACTAAATCATCTTTGGTTATATTGAGGGCCACAACCTCATCATGGTCCAAGCCATCATCAAACATCTCATGCATTTGGTCATGCCAATGAAGAGCGATATTTTGTTCATCGATAAGGGATTCAATGTTATCCACTATGGTGCTTAACATGGATAACATAGGAGCCAATGCTTGTACATTATTATATGTTCTTTACAAACCCCTCAATTCAGTGAGATTTTCAATTATCAAATCCTTGATTTGAGGAGGGTTTTGAGGGGGTAAAAGATCATTTGGTGGATGATTTTTTAGGAGCACTAGATCATTTGTGGGGGGTTACGAGGAATATTATTCCTTGCCTCATGGTCATCATTTTGATCATCCATTCTAATCAATTTGAAAAACATAATTTATATTAAAAAAAACCTAAATTTTAACAATTTTTATCAAAAAAAACCTAAATTCTAACAAATTCAATTGAAACTAACAATTTTATAATAAAATTTATTAAATTTATATTAAAATTGATTTTAAAAAAAATTGACCTATTATTGCATATCCGATAGTAAAATGGATATCTGCAACTAAAAAAAAAAAATGATTGTGCAACACAACCCGCGAGTTGCTTTTAAAAAAAAATAACACTGTCACTTTTCCACAAAAAGTGACAGTGTTATTTTTTAAAAAAGGAAACCCATAGGTTGTGTTGCACAATTGTATATTTGTTTTCAGCATACCCATTATTTTTTGGTATCAGATATAATATTGGGTATCCAATATTATATCGGGTACCCAATAAGGGTTGGGTTTTACTTTCTAGGTTTGGTATTAGGATGGGTGAAAAAAAGTTAGAGCAGATTTTCAAATATTTTTAGATGTTTTCAAACTCTTTTTTTTCTCCCACTTTTTGGCACACCATGATCCTACACATACCCTATGTGATTTAAGTACTATCATTTATTTGATTGATGAAGATGATTTGATCAAATGAGGTAACAATAGCACCTAGTGCAAAGGTTGAGTTATGATATGAAATGAAGTACATGAATTAGTTAAGACAATGATATTATAGTGCATTGATTATCTACTTTAGGTTGCAAAGGTTAGTTACACTAAGTAAGTTTAGAAGAACAAGTTAAACGAAGTTTGTCTACCAAGCTTGACTGAGTGGACAGTAGGTGCCAAGAAAAGTTAGTACAAGCTAAGTTGAAAACTAGTTGGAGCCAAGCTAATTTAATTTTAGTGTAAGCTAAGTAGAGTTTAGTTGATGCCAAGCACTAGTAAAATTTAGTTCATACCAAGTGTTTTGACAGTGGATGTTGAGAAATGTAGTATGTGCCAAGCATCAGAAGCTAATTAATGTCGAGTGTCAACATTATGAGAAAGATCAAGAATTCAATGAAACTGAGCTGACAAATTTAATTTCTTAGATTGTGAGAACTATGTGGAAGATAAGATTGATGAGCTAGTCAAAAAATTCAAGATAAACCATTTTGAGGTGAATTCAAAGAGGATTGAAGGAGAAGTTTCTAGAAGGGAATAAAATGAATTAAGGGGTAGATTTATTGAATCCTACCTAATGCAACCTAACCCTAAAATGGATGATGGAGGTTGAATGACAAAATATCTTAATTCTCTATATATAGAGATGGATGGTTAGAAGCAAGGGTTGTCACATGCCAGAACCTAAGGAAGACAAGGAGTCTAGGGTATTGCTTCGTTTAGTGACCTAAGAGAAGAGACTACATTTTCAATCAAACTAAGAAGGCTTAAGAGTATGGATGCTTGAGGGTGAACAAGCCATCAGAGCTAAAGACTATGAAAACCAAGCATAATGGAGGACTGAAACACAGATTTTTAATTTGCAAATGAAGTTGTAAGTTGTTGTTAGATCAAGCCTTACTATTACTCTCTAATCATTGTATTAGTCTAGGGTAAATCCTTTGGATTAAGGTTTACCTAATAGTCATTTCTAAATCCTTTAACTGGGTGAAATTCCAAGTGAATGATCTAAAGTCCTCTAACAAGGTTCACACTGAATAGGGTGATTGAAATCCTTTAACTAGGGCACATTTAACAATGTGCATTGTAACCTTTAACAGGGTTGGCCTTTCACAGAGCATCACTTCAAAAGAGTGAGAATGAGGAGTATGTTACTTGTGGTTTTTCCCAAATTAGATTTCCATGTTAAATCATTGTGTCAAATGTGTTATTGAATCTGTTACGTTTTAGGGGTGAGGGCCCTAGCTCAGTTGGCTAAATCTTCCCTGTTGCAGGGGGTTGGTCACGGGTTCTAGTCTCCCTCATCCCCATGGTACTGATGGGCGTGTCGTGCCAGCGCTACCGATCATGTTAAAAAGTTTACCTGGTGCACTGCAGTTTATAGGGAGGGTTGTGTTGCACCCCATTCCTATAGTCTAATTATAAAAAAAAGAATCTATTATGTTTCATGTTTACATTTCTCTAAATTGATTTGATAGTAACCTACAAATTTAAGTAATTACATAATCTAATGAATGCATGCATGATGAAAATGTTTTATGGATATGGGTTCACTAAGCTGTGAAAAGTTTTAATTGTACATATGGACCTTGGATAACTGATTCACCCCCCTCTCAATTATTCTAAAAAATTCCAACAATAATGACAATCAATGAATGTTCAACTTTCTTCTTATCTTCATCACTCATTGTTTTATATTTATAATATTTAAAAGTTCCTAGGCCACTACTCTCACTAAGAGCATGTACAATTTCATCTATTAGTTTAGGCCCTTTATATGCAATAGTTTGGGTATGGTTTACCTCATCAAATTCATTTTTCTCACTCTCGTTAGCATCATCTTAATCATCTTTGATTATGAAATTTCTTCTCATTTTAATAGATGTCTTTGTCTATTTGTTAGATGGCTCAGTGACTTACTTTATTTTCTCATAAGTCTTTACTTGTGGTAAAATTGGTTTTGTAATTTTGATAGTACCCTTATTTAATGTAGGTGTGACCTCTTATGTAACTTGCGTTATAGACCTTGTGTTCTTTGAGATGAGATGGGTAGTTGCACATCTTTTCTTGCCTTTTACAGATTACAGATCAACAATAACAATTGCTTTGACTTTCCTTCTTCTCATGCTTCATGTTCATATTTATCCTTGGTGATCATTATTGAGTTCTCAATTTCATCACCACCAAATGTGCTCTCAAGATTACTTAACATGTTCTTTGATTTGTTCTCTATTTTGGTAACCACAATATCAATTTTGATCTTTTCCTTGGCCTCTTCATATGTGTTGAATCTTGGGGATTCTTTTCTTGTAGGATCATTAAATAGACCTTAAATGGCCTTTTGTATCTTGATGTATATATACTTCATAATCCATTTTTTCTAGCCATGTAACCCTCAGTAAAATAAATTTAACAAGAAAATTGTCAATATTAACAAGAAAAAAAACTTCATCATGACACTACTCAACCATAGTAGGGGGTATCCTAAACGCTTGGTTCATTCTTATCTTAAAATTTTCAAAATATTCATCCATAACACTCAAAATTATCTCCTAGTGCTTGAATAAAGTCATGAATTTTGTAAATAATTAAGGTATCTAATTTCCAATTTACTTGACCGATTGATGGGAAATAGCTCTCCACATAAAAGAAAATACATACCAAAAATCAACCAAATTTGCATGTATTTTTTCTTGCAACTCAAATAGTCTTCATATTGTTTGCTATTTTTTTGAGCTTAAGCCTAACAATATCATATTTGTGACCTTTCTTCATAGTTTATATCCTAAGTCAATTTCCATGCAAGGTACATTGTTGACCCTGCTAGATTGAAAGATTGTGTAGGGAACTACATACACTCCAAATTTAATTTCCAAATCAGTTATGTTGTCCAATTTAAAACCTCTTATGTCCCATTGTGCCTTTTTGTTTTCCTCATTTTCATTCTTTGATGCCATTCAAAAGGTTTTAACCTTTTTCATAACAAAGTGTCTAGTGACCATATAGATAACATCCTTGGTGATATGAACTAGTTCATCTAACCACATGTGCATATCATGTACTCTACTTAAAACTAACCTAATCTAGTTTGCTTTGAACTCTTTAAGAAAATGTAGGTTATGAATGTGACTAGTTGCTTCCAAATTCTTGTACTCATCTTTCAACTTTCCATCAACACACATTTGACCATACACCTCACAAAGTTCATGATCTCTGACTTCATTGATTTTGTAGTGATAAAAGGAACAAATATCATTAACAAGTATAACCCTATGTAGAATTTTAGATAGGACATCAACCTTGTTTATTTATGTGGCAATTTTTGGGTACAAATTATAAGTTGTCTCTTTACACACATTATTCCAAATCAATTTGACTAGATTTACCTTTTCTTTAGTCTTTCATCTTGCACTGGTAGAGCTTGAAGTCATTTTTACTTGTTAGAGTTTTTGTAAATATTTGATTGCTCACTCAGTTTACTTCTAACTCACTTTGCACACAAATTCACTAATAAATTCTCATTTCAAAATATTATGCAAATGATCCTTCACTTGACTTCTCTCTAAACTCTTCAAAATGTACGTAAACAATAAAAATTGAAAACCCAATATAGATGAAATAAAATTGCCTTTTTTGACCATTAGATCACATTCAATGCATCATACTCCATGTTATTCTATCTTTCATAACCTTGGTTACCAATTGTTTCTTGGTCACTTCACACTTCCTTCTTTACTCAAGTAAAATAATAAACTTGACTCATGCTCGAGTAAAGTATCTTCACACAATTAGTATTACTCACTCAGTTGTCATTGATGGCATGTAGTTACCAACATACTCAGTAAAGCTATCTAATTTTAATATTTCTAGACTTAATGTACTGTCCTTATGTATCAAATATTATGCATATATGAAATTTCTTCCATTTCACTCTAGGAACTGGTGTAAGATAAAACTTCTTTCAGAAAATTCCTTACCTTCTCCTAAGGCCTAGTTGGACTCAGTGCTTAAATTTAATCCATTGGATGAGGTGTCCTCCTTTGTTGTGCTTGATGTATCATTTTCTTCTAACTATCTTCTCCATGTCTTATTCATATTCTCACAAATTTCATCCATACTTATCTTTCTTTTACCTTTTGGATCTCCTTCTTTTGGTGCTGACACTCAGTTTCTACAATTCCTTCTTAGATGACTGGCCTTTTGACAATGATAACATTCCAATCCAATTTTTCTATAGTTACCAGATCTTCCTCCAAAGTGTAATCTTGTGCAATTTTCAGCAATATGACCATACTTTCCACATGTAGTACATGAATACCATGTCTTGTAATCCCAATTGATTGCATTAGCTTTCTTCCTCAGTTTCTAGTTGGTCTTCATCATGATCTGCATTCTTGTGACTTATGTCCAAACTTATTGCAAGTATATTAGTAAGCTTTAAATGCATAATTCTTAGGTGACTAACTCAACTTGGATCTACACTCAAATTTTTGATGTCCATACTTATTACAATGATAACAATAACCATCAAATTTTGGAGTAACATTGCTCTTACCATTTTTTTCTCTTGCATATATTTTCTATGTGTCCAAACCTTCCACAATGATATCATGTTGGTCTCTTTGGCTTTGAATTGGTGTACACCTTTATTTTCTCTTCTTTCTTTGATGATTCACCTTGCTCAGTAGTGGAGTTCTTAGTATAGCCTAAGCCAGATGTATCTCTCGATCACCCTTGTCCTCTAAGTTGTCCATCTAGTATTTTGATTCTCTCTTATGATCTCTTCAATCTATTAATTAGTTCTTTCTCATATTTTGATTCATTCTTCAATCTTTCATTTTCAAGTCTTAACTCAATAATTTCTTCTATCTTCCTTCCAATTTCATGATTTGCACTGAGTAAATAGTTTGTCATGTTATTGTGGCTCTATGCCAATCTTGATATCTCTTCATCTTTGGCATCCATTCATACAACTATTTGTCTCTTGTCATCTTCCATACTTTATTTATCATCCTTAACCTTTCTATTTTGTTCCATTACTTCACACATCCTTGTACACTACAATTCTTGTTCCCTTTTTAGTGGCCTAACCCTCTAAGTAAGATTGCAATTTTTCTCTAGTAGATCATCTATAGAAACATCAAATTCATCTTACATGTTTTCATTAGACAATTCTTCAATGACTTTCTCCTCGTAAGTTGTCTCATTGTTTTGTTTGAAAATTTATTTTATCCTATTCAAGGACTACTTCAAGTTGTTCTTTAGTTCATTGATTTGATTCATAGCCATCCTCAACTCCATTATCTATTTCCCAATAGTCCTATCCACCCTATACTTCTCCATGATTATGATATTTTACTCTTAGGTGAAAAAATCTTCAATCAAGATAACTAAGCTCTAATACCAATTGTTAGAATATTAAGGATAGATATGATGTTTAGAGGTGTGGTGAATCAATATCCTATAAAACTTTCTTTTCAAACAAATTTAGAACATTCATCTTCACCTTCTAATAACTTGGTAATCACTTATCCTTTAACTCAATACTTTGTAAATATAAATAGTGTAACTGATTTAACATTCACAAGCTAAAAATAAATAAACTTATTAAACTAACACATAACACAATATTTTTGTATTTCATAAACCCTTGGTTAGAGGGAAAATTATGGTGGGGAAGATACCCACAAATCCATCACTACTACAATAAGAAGGTGCCTTGTTAGGCCTAGAATTTTTGTCACTTCTAATTACTTACTCAGTTAAGAGTATAAAATATGGCATGTAACGACCTACCGTTTACAAGGATTTTACAACACTCTTCAAGTGTGTCCTTAGTTGAGAGATTACACAATTGACTCTTAAGCCTACCTTTTTCAAGGATTTAGAAAACTTCTACAATGGTTAAATAATAGTAGCAATGATCGTTACAATAGAAACTTACTTTTCTTGATTATATCCCTCTTCTTCTCTATAATTATCACCTTCTGTGATAGATCCACACATCAATTCAAAGTTGTCTTTATCTTTAATCTATGACCTCTATATTGAACTCTGATCTCTTTTCCTTTCTTCAATACTTCATTCAACTATATCCACTTATTCATCACAATATCAACAACTTCTAATTGTTTTGACACGTCCTTAAATAATTTTACTTTTATTGTTTAACTGCTTGACCTAATTAGGGTCTTAGAACTTTCTAGAATGATTCTATGATCATAATCAATGCTTCTAGAATCATCCAACCTTTCCTTCCTTTTCATTTTTATTTCCAGTGGTCCTTCCAACCTTGTAATCATAAATAATCAATTCATATTTTTCAAGAAAATTATTTCAAATCTTCACCTCGAGTAATGTAAACATTTTTTCCTTGCTTGGTAGAATCATGTACCATCAAATTCTATGCCAATTCAAGGTTTCATGTCACCTCTGTGTCACTTTCTGAATATAGTTTTCTAATATACTATTACTCAATAAATATTTTCTTGACATCCTTTATATAGCTTGGTAGACTCTGTGCTTGGTATACCCAAACTTCTCTACAACTTGGTATAAGTAGAATTTCTCAGTGAAAACTTGAGTGCAAGTTTAGTAGTAATACTCACTTATCTCATTCTACATTTCTTAATAAATATGATAGCTTAGTTTCTATGAAAATTTTGACACTAATAGGCCATATGATTATGTGTAGAATTAATAGGAGCATCCCTTCCTGAGATTCATAGATCTAGCTAAGTAGGCTCCTTGTGTAGAGGACATGGATGAGGGTGGAGTAGATTTGATAATGGAGGAGGTAATGGTAGAAGAGGTTGAGGGAGAAAGAGGTAGAGGAAGTGGTAGGTCCCAAAGCACTTAGAGGGGATAGAGAAATTCTCCCAATAGCAACCAATGGGGGCCTCATACCACATCTAGTGATATGTCATGGGGATATGACTTAACAATAGGTACCCTCTCAACAAAAAAGGCTGAAGGAGAGAGTTTTGGATCATCCAATAGATAATGATACGATTTCCACATTGAGGGCAGAGCTTAGGTCCCTATAGAGGAAGCTAAAATAGGTTCATATTACTCTTTTAGTGTGATATCAATAGCTACAAGATAATAGGATGAGGGAATAGGTCATAACTCAAGAGTGGGATAGATCTAGATATGATGTAGAGAGACATGATCCCTGAGAAGGAAATTATTATGGTGCATGCATCAGGACTATTCCCAAGGACCAAAGATTACTTGACTACTCTTAGCATATTGGGAGATCAAAGGGACCTACACAACTACCTAATAAGACATAGGATCTTCCACCTCCTCCTCCACATACTCAAGAGGGAAGGAACTGACCTTGAGATTTTGATATAGATTGTGCTTAGGAAAAAATCTTGACATCCAATTTTTTTATCACTTTGATATTTTGACATTGTTCAAATTTTGATTTCATTGTACCTTGTACATATTCATCATTATTTATATATGAAATATTGGATCTGGTGACCTAGCATTATGTATTTGTCTCTTTTTGTATATGTATGCCATGTATGTTCTTTAATATTTAGCACTATACTCTTCATTCTTATGTGATGTTGTTAGATAGTTTCTTCTTTTCTTTTAAGTACCATGTGATATGTATGTATTTCTTCTTGTAATTGAAGCATGTTCGATACTATTATATTTCATCCTAATATGCAACAAATGATTTGAAATCTTAGAATTTTGGATAGATTAGATATGATGATGTGATGACTAGCCCCTTGATCGGGGGATGAAGGAGAAATAAGAGCAATAGATCAATTGAAGATGAAGCAAAAAATGTGAGGTCATTGTAGTTGAACACTAAGGAATGATAATCAAATGTTTCCAACTTAATGATAGGAAGAAACTCTCCTCATCTAACAAAAAATTCAAGGAGTAAGATGAAAACTAGGATGCAAACTAAGATGGAAAAATATTCTAGTGCATAGTGAAAATGTCTTTATTAGGTCCTTATTTTCATCATCAAGTCTTATTAATCGACATAATGAGATCACACAACCAACAATGGTGCAAGTGAAATCATGGAGATATGAATGTGACCATTATCAGATAAAAAGTAGGAAACTAATGGATGCATCAAAGACATAGAAAAAAATATGAATTAGGTAATATTCTAGTTGATATTGTACAATTACACAAACATTGGGGCCACAAGAATCAAGATAACCATGAGTTTAGTCTTCCATAAACAAACATGATGTAGATAGTCAAGGTCAGAGCTCACATTCATCTAAGTGCTCAAATGGATCAGGTGAAGGTACATGTAGCATTCTAATCATGATAGAGGCCCTTATCATAGATACTTAGTGCACTAAATATGTAGGATCATTAAAACCACACCCACAACTAGGAGTCAAATAAAATATGCCCCATGCCCCTAGTCAAGTGACATCCTAGAGAGACTATACAGGGAACATTAGTGAAAAATAATAAATAAAAGATAACATACAAGTAAATAATTCATGATCATATCGTAGTTGTTTTAGTTTAAGCACTTTTATTGAGACTGTCATTGATATTTATGAGACTTATGCTTGTAAGCGAGTAGGGTAGTGTCAAAATAAACACATTGATTGTGAACAATATATTTATACAAACTAGGTTGGTCCAAGAAGTGTTGATAAAAAATGATATCTAGGATAGTAGTTTTGAGAAACATTGTTTGTGGTGGTATTGAAAAACACCTATTTGTGCCTAGAGACAAAGATGGAACAAAAATGCCCCTTAGTTAGACCTAGACAAAGACCGGTTCTAGACCATGGAGATAGTGTTGTGAAGGTCAAATAGTTTACAATGGAAGCCATGAGTTGATAGATTAAGATTTTTTTTTTTTGCAAGTGGTGCATGTTGCTAGGTTTTCACCACTTGGTAGGACTTCCATTTTTTTCTACCATGGAGCCTATTTCCATGTTTTTGCCAAGGCACTTTTCTCAGTTTTCATTTTTTTTCTCTTTTTCCCCTTTCTCAAATTTTTTGATCTTTTTGATATTTTCCAATTTTCCATTATTTTTATTTTTGAGCATTTTCATTTTTTTAAGGATACATCCAAGTGCTTGTTTTCCATGTTTTCACTACTTGATGATCAATTTTTTTAGGACTATTTCTAGTTTTTTTGGTGGTAGCGAGGTATATGTTGAGAAATAGGTACAAATATAAACATTTTTTTAGGATTACATGATGAGTTTTTTTTAAAACATTCAATAACATTTTATTTATTTTTTGGATTTTTTGGAATGATTTATAGATTACCAATTCTCAAGAAAGACCACATTGTATTGTCCTAGTATCTAACAAGATGTAGGGCATGATGAATTTAAAAGATAATGGATAAGATGGATATGAAATGATGTGTAAACTAGGATGCAATCTTCAAGGACATCTCCTCAAGATTACCCAAGCTAAGGAAATAGTCATTGAAGCATGTTTTCAATAAGTAATGCAAGCCAATGAGTGAGATGGAATATAGGATAATGCCTTAATGTTGTGAAACCATGTAGTCCAAATAGAGTGGATATACCACAAGGCTCCTAAGAACCATATTTTGCTTCTTATTTTGATCAAGATCAAGGGGTCAACTAGATAGGATAGTAATAGGATAGAACAACTAGGATGAAGCTAGGTATGAAGACTATGGGTGAATTATTTGGGATAAGAAAGATCATGATAGGGTAGCTGATGGATAAGATAGCCAATGCACATAGATAGATCAATATTGTCAAGATCAAAGGTGAAAGAGGGAATAGTTGGATGATTGAGTGATGCCTATTTTCTAGGTTTTCATCATGGTACTTATCCAAGGTGCCACAAGAAATAGTTTTCACCATTAGACATATTTATTTCTCTTTAATTTTTCTACCAAGGTTCTTATTTCCTAGGTTTTCACCAAGGCACATTTTTTAAATCTTTTTTTAGGTTTCTCAGAAAGAGTTCAAGAATTTTTCAGTGCTCCTCTTGGAAGGATCTATTATGATAGGCTAGGGTAAGGTCTTGGGTTTTGGGTGAGCTAAATCGGATGAAAGAATAAAAGGATGGTGGACAATACGTAAGTGTAGAATTGGAAGGATTTCATGAAGGTAGATGAGAAAGTAGGAAAGATCAATATTGACATTCACCTTGAAAGGTATCTAGATGATGGAGGAAATATGGATGAAATATCTTGAGGTTTTGATGTATGAGGTGGTTGAATATGTTTGGAATAAGATGGAGTGGAAGACTTTGGAAGATTGAATATGAACTTTGACTTGTGTTTTATATGCAAGTCTTTCATAAGAGAATTAATAATATACATAGTTTTTATTTTTTCTTTCCTTTGGATGCTTTAGGACACATTTCTTCAATGATCAATTTAGGAACCCATACTTTCTTTGAATTTTTTCTTTGGTTAGTGGAATTTTGTGGTCTCTTGAATATTTTTTGTTTCTTTGTACTCACATGTTGAGTAGATAGGGCATGATGATATTCATTTGTAAATGAATTCTTTTGTTTCTTCCTTTTATGTTATACATTTGAACTTCTTCCAATATACTTGAGATTTGTGGATGCATAAGGCTAATATTGTGGGTTTAGATGGATGGGTGATGGAAATTAGTCAAGCATGAATGTCTTTATTTATCTTGAGATATTATGGGAGAAATGGATGATGAGATAGGAGTAAAAGGTATGGGAGATGGATGAATATAAGGACCCTATATAGATGAAAGGTTTGAAGGTTTTATATTTGATATATAAAGACCAAGGATGGATTTGGAAAATGTCAATGAATAAGGGATAGGGATGGAAATATCTTTAGAGTGAGCATCATTACCAAGGCTACCAATAGGCTCATGAATACTTTACTAGGAGAAACTTCTCTAATAGGAGTAGCTCAATATTGAGGTTATTTATTCTTATACCAAATATTTGGAAGAATGCAGGATTTTTGAGGTGGATATGGAGAGATATAAAAAAGGGACAAGGGGAAACTTTGATCTAAACAAGTATCTTTGGATAGTATAGGAAGAGAACTTTTATCTTGATTTCAATAAGATCACCAAAAATGGTAGAAGTAATATCTTGATCTTGCTTGGTAGATGGAAAAAATATAAGACATGGAGGGATATATTGTCCATGAGATGGGAGAATAACATCTTGGAAAAATGAAAGGGTGTGCAAGGATCTTGATCTTGATATTTCTTTATAATTGTTTCTTCATCCTTTTCACAGTCCTATAGACATGGAGCCACTTCTTAGGATGAGGGAGTATCTTGGGTTTTCATGATGAATTATTGAAGGTATAATGAAGGACTAATCATAGTAGGCATGATAGGCATGATAGAACATGAAGGTTTAGGATTTTATTATTATTTTAGAAGCATTGAAAAGATTTACATCCAAATGTAGATTATTTTTTATTCCTTTTAGAGGTAGCCCTTAAGGGTACACATAGTCAATATGAAAAACTTTAGGCTCTCTATTTGATGGAGTCATGTTAGAAATATTTCATGGTTTATGAGATACCCAATTTTTGGAAGAAGTAGAGACTATAAGAGAACCAATACTAGGCATACATTTATTAGTTTGATCTTGCTTAAGAGAAGTATCTTCATCACATGAGTCATCAGGGATTTCAATGTCAACTAAGTCATCATCAATGAGATATTGGATATTATGTTTCAACTATTATTCTCACCATGTTGATGATACGAAAAATAGTTACTCAAGAATAATTTTCCACATTAGGTGGTTTGAGGCAACATGATGAGATTTTTCGCAATATTTTTTTCCAAAACTAGTTCATAAGATTATCTGAAAGGAGTAAAGATCCCCTCTAAGGGGTGATTAGGTTCTTCATGATTTTCTCTACATGAATAATATATATCATTTATTTCATTGTCTTGAACATAGATAGGTTCATCATAAAATTGTGGCATAGACTCTTGATCAAATGTTGGATTGTCATACTTTGAAGTTGCTATGTTTGAAGAAGATGAACACTACTTGAATCATAATTATCTAGAAAAGGAAAGATTGGTCTTAAGGAATACTTATCCGATGGGTTTTCCTTTTATTTTAATATTTGGATCATTTTCTTCCTAATTTCTTCCATTTATTTTCTTATAATTTCAATTGCATAAGGTGATTGTTCCTCTTTCTAGATAGTTGTTAGTTTAATCATTGAGCTTTTTTCTTAAAAGGAGGCTTTTTTTTGTGCTCCATATAAATCCTTCATACTTATTCCATTTTCTCAATGAATTCATTTAATTTCTTGTTATGGTAGTTTTTATGAAATTGATGGTGTTATTAAATTGTGTTCTCAAACTTACTCAAAGAAGATGATGTAATTCTATAATGAAGGTTTGATGTGAGAGCATCCTAGGTGTAAGAGTAATCTTGCATCACCTAAAATTATTTCATCTATGTTTCTTGAATAAGGGTTGTTTCAATACATAGTTTTTGTTTGTGGAGGCTTGCTACTTAGTAAGTTAGTGATATGACCTCAAAATGTCCTAATTTTAGAGGTGGACGTTCATCTTGGATATAATAGCTTTCGAGTTGAGGTTTAGCACCATATCATGAGTATTCATGAAGTTATTATGGATTTTTGGTGTGTAATTTTGGTATAAAAACTTCAAGCTTAGTTTTAAAGGCCTTAGAAGCTCTACATGTGCTCCAAAATGAGACTAATTAGAGGTTACATGAGTTAGGCCCTTTAGATATAATGCCCTATAAGGGAACTCAAAAGAAATTAACCTAAAGCCTCACTAAGTTTGCAAAACATTTGTTTTGAAAGATTAGAACAATTAGAGATAATATAGTGGAAGCAACAACTCACATACATACACAAAATTCATAAAAAAATTACATCTATTAAACGGTCCATGATGTTGAATCACATACATATGTTTTATTAATGCTAAATCTGATACATAACAAGTCCACATCATAGAATAAGAAAACATATGAATCTAATTAAATAATATACAATTACATAAGATTCCACCTGGCATAACCAAAATGCATAATCATTCATCGTTCAAGTCACAACATATAAAAAGCTCAAAGAATATACATCATGAATAAATAAAACATCTCATAAGATCTCCAAATAATCAAGTACAATACAATACAATATAACCATCCAATAGAAACACAAGGTTAGAATAAAAGGAACCGCTGCAAAAGTACATCCAACAATAGAAACCAACTATTGGATCTCAATGGTATAAGAGACACTACCATCCAACCTCATGGAACCTAAATGTCCCTCTCCCACCATGCTAATGAGATAATCTTAAGTTCCATATGAATATTAATCCCAAAAATCTGAACCAACATCTAGGCCAAGGATTACTAATACCAAACTATCACAAAGGTATTGAGACACAAAAACATCTAAACTGAGAAGCAACAAAGACACTTAGGAAATCTACTATGTAAGTGGAAAAGTGTCACCACATGAGTCAACTCTAAGGTTACCTTGGAAACCTCTCTAGACTCCAACCCCCTAGTGACTCTATGTAGCATTAGTATCCTTTCATACAGACAAGGCATACCAATGAGGCAAAGTCGAAACCAAGCATCCTCTCTACTCTCATCCTAGTGTGTACTAGCACTCGAGGCATGGGTTAGGAAAAATGATTACTCTTATTAATTCATTTGAACCCCATTTAATGAAATGTTATCACTTAGTAATAAAACCTACAATGGGTTACCCATGTAGCCTCTTTAGGGCTCTAGCCTCCATTGGAAGCCACTTCCCAACATACACATAGATAGCCTACCCTAAGATCTCAAGAAGAATAACTCATAAGATCAAAATATTCATCTCAGTTGTATACAAGAAACTGGAAAGAACAAAAAGATAACTAATTGAAACCTCATAGGTTACACCAAGAAAAATCACACCATTCACCATAGTTCTATACAAGCAACTAGAAAGCACTAGCAAGTAACTAATCAAAACTCATCACAAAATTACGTGAATACATCATAATGGTTGGAAATAATATATCATGACCAAATAGTATACATGACATCATCATAGATCAAACACCTCCCAAGCCTCTGGTATACATACCTAAACTAGTCAAAATTAGGTTTAACCCAAACCCCAACATGAAATAAAACATTCATCTCATCAACTATTTAACAAGTGTAGTTGAATAGTTGACAAGGTTGTCAATATAATATTATAAAAATTGATTCACAATAAGTTTTCCAATTTTTTCATTTATAAAAAATAATCATAACCAATAAAGGTTTCATATATTGTTTTGATCAATTACAAGTCTCAAGTTCATACCTAGAAATTAACTATGTTTTCCAAATAGATACATGTTTAAAATTAATCAAATGATAATCTTTATGGGAGGAATATCTTCATCTAAAACTATACCCCTAAAAGTACATTTACTACTATTTTACAAGTTCCCCCCTTCTATTTTTTTGTCAGTAAGTGGCCAAAGCCTTTGATTATATATTATTAAATTTTAATAAATTTCCAAAAATACTCCGTTCAAATGGGTACTAGTAGGAAAGAATGAAGAAGAAAACCTCTAGTCTTGCCCAGGACCATAGTCCTACACAAAATACAAAATAAAAGGGGCATACCCTAGTTTTAATTATTTAATTATACCTCTATTTCTAATAATAATTTGATGGGTGAAGTGTCATCCTCTATAAAAGATTATATCATAGTATTTGGTTTGAACCCCTCTCTTGCAACAATATGCACTAATCTTGTGTAGTAACCACTTTCTCTATAGACAATCTTACAAACTTTGTATCTGGGTTAACAATAGTATTAATGAAGATAAAATGGTTACTGATCAATTTAGTAAAAATCTAAAAGTTAATGAATTCTTAAACATTTCTTGAATACTAGCTATGTCTAGATCTAAACCAAAATAATAATATTTCTACTCTACTTATTCTAAATATCAATTAAATTTATGTTGTCCTACCAATTTAATTGGGGCTAAATTGGTTGGTTTATTGAATTATCATTAATTTTTATGGTGTTAATGTTATAATTGATATGAGTAATCTACAATATCTTTCTCTAGGTTCATGATTAAAGTACTTAAGTTACCAGGTCATGATTGCAGATGATTATTTCCCCAAAATTAGTTGCAAAGATGTTAAAGAGTTAAAGATAATGAAATCATAAATGCAATCTAAACTAAAAACTTGATACCTATTTTCCAAATTCATACATATACCTTACTTTCCTATCATCCTTAGGAAGTACAAATTTGATATCGCTAGATATTGAAGCACAATTCACTAAGTTAATATAAAGGGGAATGCCAGGAACCAACAAAATAACAACACCATGATCTCCATGACTCAAATGTTCAAAAAATCATTCTATTGATATATGATAATATATACACTATGGGTGTGGCACTAGAGCCAAAGGCAACAATAGATAAAACCAAAAGCAAACAAACAAAAGGCCACATCTAGGGCTGAAGCAAGTACCATGCATTGATACAACTACCAAGCCAGATACAAACTATACCTTAATCTGCTAGAGAAATAGACAAAGACAAAGCAAGCAAAAACCTAAAACATCAATTATTAGATATTAATGCCAAGCTTCCTACTCTTGCTTCCAGCAAATCATCAGGGTGTCTTTAGCATTTTCCACATCATTTTCTTGCGAGCTTGGTAGGAATACATAGGCCAAAAGTTCTTTGTTGGACTTGATGGAATTGGGTAGAATAAAATCTAGCCTATCCAAATCCTCAAAATTGATATCCAGCTTAACATAGGCTTCAAATGTGTGTAGAAAATTAATGAGCCACTCCTTGTTGGGATCCTTTCTAATTCCTCACCATCTCAACTCAAGAAATTAATACAAGCCTCCATTTTGGGCCAAGTATTAAAGAACTAGATATTATCCCTGAAATACATTGATGGCCTCCTAGCTACATTAAATGTTGTATTTCTCCTAGATCATATACCATATAAAACCCTAGAAGTGGGATACATAGCTTCTCATCCATGTTGAGTACAATATTTTCCAATCCCACAATCTAGGTTTGATCAAATACATTATAACATAACCTAAATATTTCCCCTTTCTGTACATTTTCCCTAGCCATGCATCCTATAAATGAGCCAATGACAGAGCTATTTGTACACCAAGTGTAATCATAATTGAACATTGTTTCCCCAATTACCCATGAAATAGCAAACCTAGACACACCATCTACTAGATTTAGGTTTTGATTCCACCTCTCCTATTTTATTGACCCTTTAAATGCCATAGTCCTTACTTGCAAAACATGAAAGAGGGAAATGGAAGACTCCATACTAATTGACTAACAAGATGTTAGAACTGTAATGAGTTTAAGAATGCCAAGCCTTAAATAGGAGACAGTTGTGTTCAAGGCAGTGAAAAATGATTAATGCTAGAGTTACTTGCTTAAAAATAATCATTATTCACCAATATATGGAAATGACAACACATTATAACCATGCTTCTTATTGATTATTAATTGTATTCTTCATATGAGAGTAATTATAATAATGGTTCCTTTTAAAAGAAATTTATGATGGCACACAATCTTGCATAAAATCTAAGCCTTACTCTTCCCATCAATTATTCATTATATTAAGTCTAGTCAATCTTTGATATATTCTAAGATGTTATAAGTGCAAATTCTTCACCCTCCACTCCTTTATGAGTTAACTTGTTTGCCTCTACATTTCCCTCATGAAAAATGTGTTGGATTTTTATCTCTTCAAATTGATCTATTAAACAAAGAATATTTTCAAGTTTTGCATTCATCACCCAATTTGGTGTCTGACACTTTCTAACTGCATTCAAAATAATTTGTGAATCTCCTTCAATGATTAATTTAGTGATCTTATTTTTTAAATTTAATTTTAAACCTTCTATTAGTGCTTCTAGTTCTTCTATATTATTTGTTACATTGCCCAAAGGTTTGGCTCTTTTTATTATCCAATCTCTAGTTTCCAATTTCACTATACATCTTATTCCAACTTTTCCTGGATTCCCTTTATAAGCTCCATCAAAGTTTAATTTCTTCCAACCTTTCAGGGGTGCTACCCATTTGCACTCTTTCCTACCTATATTGTCCTTTTTAGGGTAAAATAAGGGGGGATTAATCAACTATTGCTAATTTTTCCTCATCATCCCATCCCATTCCAAAATGTCCCTTCCATTTTTAATATTTTCTAAAGGTGAAAATTCATAACTTTAGTGATAGCTGCCTCAATTTTATTGAAAAAGGATAACATGCTAAATTTAGTGTTTTGAAATATATGTTTGTCTCTCCTTACGTATCTCCCACATAAGGATAGCTGGTGATTTATTCCAAAGTTTATCATAGATACTTAATTTATTCTTAATTGGCTATCCCTAGAGGTGACCCTATAGGTCTAGGGGGAGTAGAAAAGTCCAATTTAGCTTATTCTTAATCCAATACCAACATTCTTCTACAAAAGGGCAGTTCAAGAAAATATGTTCCAGAGTTTCAGAGTTAGCCTTACAAAGGATACATCTAAAAGGACCTTCAAATCCCATTTGGGTAAATCTATTGGCAATTGAAATCCAATTTTGGATTGTTTCCCAAAGGAAAAATACTTGCCATAGGTAGACAAGCCACATCCCAACATAAATCCAAGGGATATTCATTTTTTCCCATCTTTGTGAATTGATGATGATGTTATATCCTAACCTTACTTTGTATTGCCCATCTTTGGATGCACCCCATATGAGTTTATCTTCTCAATTCTTATGATTCATCATTCATTCATTAAAGATGTTTTCAAGGATGGTTTTATCTGTTGATGGTATATTTACATTATCCAATGATTTCCATACCCATGATTCTTCCCCATCAATCCTTACCCGAGTTTTAAAGTTTGAAACCTTCGAACCCCATAAGTTGGTTAAATCATTAATGGTATTTCTAGGTATACCTAAATGGATGAGTAAAGACTAACCATCCTAAGAATCTTCCCAAAAAAGAGCCTCTTCTCCTCTGCCTAAATCCCAAGTGAGCTACTTGTTAATTAAAGGTCTGCATCTCATCATAAAATTCTAGCTTTCTAAACCTGTTGGGGCATTTTTTATTCTAAATAGAGAAGAAGGGTCATCCAGATTGAAATATTTTGTTATATAAAATGTTTTACCATTTCTTTTCTTTTTCATTATACATTAACCATACTAGTTTTTCTCCCATTGCCTCATTTTGCCAATTGAGATTTTTTATACCCAAACTACCTTGATTCTTTGGCCAACTATTTTTGTCTAATTTTATAAGTGCTTGTTTCTTTTTTTTCTTCTATTCCATTCCAGAAAAAAATTTTGAGTTTTCCTTCCATTTTTTTATTAATTGCTTTAGGTAGTGGGAGACAAAAAAGAGGATAGGTGGGTATGGCTATAAGTATGGATTTAATTTTAGTTTCTCTTCCTACTTTAGTCAACCATTTTCCCTTCCAAGTCTCTATTTTTTTATCAATTCTTTCAAGAATGTTGTCCCATCCTTTTTTATTCCTAACCCCTTTCTCTAAATAAACCCCTAGATATTTACATGAGAAGTTACTTTTCTTATATCCCATTTGATTGTAGATGTATTCTTCCATATGTCTTGATGTGTTAATGAAGAAATTTTCAAAATTTTCTACATTCACCTTTTGACCCAATGCAACTATATAATCCAATATATTTTGTTTAAAAGCTATGGTTTCTTCCTTAGTACTTATTCCAGGAAGAATAGTATCATCAACAAACTATTGATGGGTAATGTTCAATACATTTTTTGCTACCATAATTCTTTTGGTTGTGCCTTTTGGATTGATCTACCAAAGGCTTCTGCCATAATAATGAATAATGTAATGCCCTGCCAAGGGATCCAAAAGAATTAACCTAAAGTTTCACTAAGTTTCCAAACTTTTAAAAAAAGAAAAGAAAGATAATCATACACATCAAACACATAGTAGCGGAAGCAATAACATGCAATCAACTATAAGCATACATAATAGGTTACATTCCTTAAGGATTCCAAGATGTTGAGTCACATTTAAATTTTAATTAATACTAAGTCAAACAATACCACATCCACATGAAAGAATAATTAAAAGTTCAATGTCCATTTAAACAATATACATTTGTTCCGAATGCCTCTTGGCAAATGAAATTTGGAATGCTCAATCATCCATTGTACATGTCATAAGGTATGAAAAGCTAAAAGAATATACATATATAGAACTAGAAATACATCATCCTCCTTAGATCCATGATACAAGTACAATAAAATAAATGAAACCATCCACCATATATGATCTATAGATAGAATGAAAGGAAATACAGACAAGGAAGCTCTAGCCACGGTCACTATAGATGGATATCAATGGTAAGAGTAAAAAGAACTACCACCCGACCACATGGAACCTAAATGGCCCACTCCCACCATGCTAACACTAATAGATTCGACACCAATTTGTGACGGCTATGTGTCGCAATTACGACAGAAATGTGTCGCGATTGCGACAGACATAGACGTCGTAGTTACTTAGTCACAATTTACGACGTCTACCCTTGCCGTCGCATTTGCGATGCCCATCCATCGCTCTGCAACCACCTTATTGTCACACCAACCCTGTCACAATTCCTCTTCTTTTCGTCGACATTGCGACGGGGTTTTCGTCGCATTTGCGACGCCCATCCATTGCTATGCAGCCATATATTTTTGGTTTAACTTCCACAGCCGTCGCAATTGCGACTCCAATTGCGACGGGGTTGTCGTCGCATGTACGGAAACCCCATCGCAATGTTTAGGGTTACTGTCGCAATAGCGACGAAATCCCCAGCAATTGCGATGGGGTTGCTGTACATGCGACGGCAACCCCGTCGCAATTGCGACGGATGTGGAAGTTAAACCAAAAAAAAAATATTGGCTCAAAACTAATAATTTTTAAAAAATTACTTGACCTTTAAATTACTATCCATAATTTATTGCAACATAAATAAAATAATTAAATACACTTTCTAAACTGTGACATTTTGTTTATGAAAAATAAGAAATTTTTAAACAAGCATATTACACTAAGATGTTTAAACAAAAATCTAAACCAAAAGTTCTCTTTCTGCCTACCAAAGCCATTAAAAAATTGAACTCATCTAACCACAAATCCAAAAAATTGAATGTTGATAAATGATATGATCAAAGAATACATTCTTACAATATAAAAAAGTAATTTTTTATATTGTAAGAATGTATTCTTTGATCATATACCTTGTCTCATACATTATCTTGTCTCGTACATTATCTGCATCTTCGCATAATAGTTAGAATTGATCAATAAGGCACCCATCCACCATGGAGACACTTAACCTTGATGCTATGTACAAGTGAACATCGGATAATCACTTGTCTATATCGTCAACGCTAGTGAGCTGCATGATGGACCAATGACTTGATTACTGGTAGCAACCATTATGTGATAATCATCATTATATGCATCGAACTTCATATGCATTGCCATCCACAGATATGCATCCACTCATGATACATACATTGTCATCCACATAAATGCATCCATTTATGATGTTCCATCACATGCATACATATATTCATGACACCCACACCATATATAGACACATCCATCTAGATGTAAATGCATCATTATCATGCATCATCCACATCATGTTATCATTGTCACATTATTGCATTCCAATCCACATTTCATTAAGCATCATATAAGTATGTACATATCTCTGAAAAAAGGAAAATCATCAGATCTAACACAACAATAACCATTTATCATAAGACTAATGTATCACCATACATCATTAGACTAAAGAAAAATATGATCGGCCATCACTTTCAATTCATATATCGGCCTTATAAGTTTACCATAGTACAATAACATATGCTAATAGTATTATCCACCTGGCAATTAGTGATTCATGATTAATAGCATAATCGGCTGGCAATTTTTAGCAATAATCACTCATGATTAGTTCACTGAATAATCATGAATGATTATTGGGTAACAATATAATTAGCAGTTGTTATGAAGGGTGGCATCTTTCCACCCACACAATTTCATAGTTTGATGCACATATATATATAGGTCAATCAGCTCTCCAAGAGGCAGTGAAGAATTGACGTTTGATAACTTATATATTCCCTTGCGGAAAGTGCTTGACTTAGGATCATAGAAGGTTACTACCACAAACACTGGTACAAATTATTTAACTGTATATCAGAGACAACATCCATTAGAGAAGCATAAACCATATTTTCCATATCAGAGACAGCTTCACAATCTAGAGAATTAGTGCATAAGCCATTCAAAGATATACCGGAGACAGCCTATCTCTGTCCATGAACACCATACCAATGTGTATTTGCAGCATGGATTAAATAGAGAGATCAGAGACAGCCCTTCAATTTATTGAGCATATTTTTACATTGTTATATTTGGCACAGCCTTCGCTTATTTGTATGCTACATTCTGTACTGTACAGAAATTCAGCATTTTCATTTGGACTTACTAGGAAGACATTTCATTCTGATCATAATTGTGTATGCCTTTTTATATTTGAATCATTTGCATTATTTACTACTTTTTAATTAAAATTGGATCAGTAAAACAATTATTTAAGTAGGAATTGTATATTTTCAGTAGTGTCTCATATATACCAAAAAGGGGACATACAAACACCTTGTATCTGGATGGCAGTGCTCGTGAAACAGTAGGTCTTAAGATAGCATCGTTAATTGTTTTAAACAAAGCTTGTGAAGCTCTCAACTCAGCAGTCTTTTTGAAAAAGGATTCTAAGTATTCTCCAATCTTCATCAAGATATGTAGCTGATTCTGCAAATGATGTTGGGAAGTCCACCGAATTGCTTCATAGGCTTCTTCATCCTCACCACAATCTTGGCTTATAGACTCTTCCTTTTGGAGGAGATTTACTAGTTCCTCAAAACTGGGAATATGTTTTGTGACATTCAATGTTGTCACAAACACCTTATTTCTGAATGGTAGTGCCTGTAAAACAATAGGCACCAAGATAGCATCATAAATTGTTTTACCCAAGGCTTCTAAGGAAGCTCTCTACTATTCTCTTGTAGAGTACAAGAGAATATAGAAACAAAAAATTAACATTTTTGATAAAAGGAGTTGAGAGATATACAAATTGTTTTCAAAACAAAATTTTACAATAATTCATTTTGAGATTTAGGAAAGAATTAAAAATAGCTCCCCACAAATTTAATCATATATGTAGGCTTCTAAGTTTTACATACATGTCTACAAGTAAACTGTTAGAGAAAATATAGGAAACCAATTGACGAAATAGGGGAGAGTAAGATGAAATGTAGCTTACTAATCACCCAGATTAATTCTAGAAGCTTGGCATTTTAGTAGTTCTTGGACTCTTGGGTTTTGTGATGTCTGTTGGGACCATGATCTGTGACTAAGGTTGTCAACCCACCTAGTTTCCTTTGCCTTGTCATCCAATGCCACTTATTCCATGATTCAACAACATAGATAAAGTAAGCCTACATCCTAGACAAGGTCCAAAAGTCCTAGATAGTATGGACCTAGTCCACCTAGTCCAAACTCATCGCCACAATTGACTCTTGCAAGTTCAAGAGGAGATGCAGCCTCTTTTGCTCCAACAAAAACTCTCTTCAATATTTTTAAGATTTTGAGGCTTTGGTCTCATAGGAAGATGTTAAATCTATTATTTTAAAAACAAAGAGACTACTCAAATAGAGGCAATAAGGGAGCACAGAGTCACCACTTTATCACCTAAGAAACATTCAATCAATATCACATGATAACATTCATTAACACATTAGATTCATAAACACGCAACATTCATCAATATTTTGCATTAACACATAATTCATGAACATTCATTAGCACATAATTAAATTCATTGAGACATGAAATTCAATCATTATCAATTAAGGTATGTAGATGACAATCATTTCTTTTTTTTCTTTCTATTTCTTTTTTCTATGTAAGCTCTAAGAGGAGCATCAGTGTCATCATCAATTCCCCCTTCATCAGTTCTTTTCTCTGTTCTTGATGATCTCAAATTCATATGCTGTTGCAAAGGGGGGTCCTCTGCAATAACAAATAAAAGAGTTAAATTAAAAATAATTTATTATAATTGTTACAAGTATTTAATTATTTTAAATAACATAACTGTGGTTCTCTTTACCTGATCTGACCACATCATTTTGTCTGGACTCAACGTCAACACGCTCATGAACATCAACGCCTCGATCCTCTACAACTGCTATACAAAATGTTACATTAATCCAAACACCAATTGCAATTACATATAAAAAATTTAATAGCAAATGTATACCTCCACCACTGGGATGCACATCATGCGAACCTTCAACATTCATAGATTGTGTAGAAGGATCGTCAGGCTACATTCCAACATCCTACGCATTGTTATCATTGCTTGCTTAACATCAAATAGACTAATTGGTAAAGTATTCAATTTGAAATAAATTTCATTTAGCTTATTTACCTGTGGCTCAGATGTATCATTATTAAAAAATTCCACACTAATTTCAGATCGTAGCCGTTCAGCTACGGCTCTATAGTCTTGTTGGAAGCCAATTCTCTTATCCTCTTCTGTGAGGCATCTCTTGAACTCTGAGCCCTGCATTTTTGCGTGGTATGGTGAATTTTACTTGCATTGTTTCATCAACTAATGGAGGGTAGTTAAAATATCAAAAGGAAATACAAAAGTTGAAAAAGTTGAGGATCAAGAATACTTACAACTCGTGCTTGAAGTTTCGAAAAACCACCAGAGCCGAGCTTGTGTGTCCCGTGCTTTTCTAGTCTTGCCTTTGTTGCCTTTGATGTGTCAGGCAATCTATGAAAAGTTTGAAATATGTTAGATAATATAAATATAGAGGTTAATTAGTACATAATTACATTCTCAATAGTATCACATACCTTGGCGGTGTACTCTCTACTAGTGTAATTGTATTTTTCTTGTCAGCTTTACACTTTCCATCCAAAATCAGAGCCTGCCACTTAGCCTCAGGAACATAGGGCGGATGCTCGTACCTAGGGTTATCCCGTAAATTTTTTCTGTACTGGTCCCTAATATACTTCAAACATAAACCAGCTTTTTCAAGGAGCTTGTTTCTCTTGAATGCACGAGGTCCAAAGAGTTGGGTCATGCTCTCTAGAAGATCATCCTTCAATTTTTTGTCTTGTTGATTCCGCCTTTTACGTAAAAAAAAAACATGTTAGACTCATAACTGAAGTGAAGTTACCTTTAATATAGTTCAAGAAATGGATGAAAAAGAAAACTATTCTAGCAATGATATGAAATCAAAATAGTGGTTTGGGGTTTTAGTTAGGATATGATGTTCTACCAGGTACGCACGGTGGGTCCGAATATTCGCAAACACTCATCACCAAGTTTTTTCCAAAAAACATCATTCCCTACAAAACAATCATGGGATCATTAGTCGATGAAGAGTGATCAAAAACTAAATTACTATTATATCACTATATAATAATAACTTTAAAGTACCTGGAACTTTGGCTACTTTTAATGGAATGCCTTCATCGTCGCTGACGATCAATATGACATCTTTCACCGTTCTCGTGCTAGGAACATAGGAACATCTAGGGAATGATGTTGTAGCTCCTATTGCAAAAAGTTTCATAAGTTTCATAAGTTCAGATAAATTAACCTATTTCAGATAAATTATTGCAAAGAGAAATTTAGAGATATTTATTGCAAAGAGAAATGGGTTTTTTACTTTATCTACATCTGCAAGGATCACCCTCTTTTATTATTAGTTGTTCCAACAATCAACATCAACTAACTAATCAAGTCAATTCACAAGAGACATCAATTCAACAATATCCTTTCTCGTTGGGCATTAAGGGTTGCCCATATCCTAAAATGCTGAAAGTATCCTTGTACATACCGATAAAGTGGATAGTGATACAAAGATAGTTTAAAGCTCTGATCCCTTTGGTTCTTCATCATTAAATGACTAAATCTATTATTTCAAATTACATCTAAAAACATTATAAATTAAAAATAAATTAAAGAAAAGTATAAAAAAAACAACAATTATGCTTACCCTAATCTCAAATGAAAAGAATGGAATCAAATTTGTAAAGGTATTTCACTGTTTGTTTCTGTCTTTGTTGATTGGTGCCCACATTTGTGGCACTGCTCAATTCTGTATTTCTAGCTGTAAGTAATCAAACTCACCATTTTTTTTTTTAATATATTTTAACAGCAAGTGTTGGACAACATTAGTGACTTTGAAAGGGACTTCATTTCATATATTTTGCGGAAAAGGTGGTGTCTCTTGCCATTGTTTAACTTTACCTCATCTTTGTACCCTTCTGCTAGAGATTGTGCTATTTTGCAGCATACTTGTGAGATTGCGCACATGAAAGATTTTTTAGCTAACCTATTAAAGAGGCTAAATCTTCAAAGAGAAAATAAATTCTGGGTCCCAGATTCAACTCTAATCTGTTCTGCAGATTCTGTAATACATCCTGCCTTTCACCTTAGCATTTAATGCCTAATATCAACAGAACATTTTGTTGACTATTTTGTTTCTAAGTTCTAAAGCTTTTTTTTATTTTAAGCTTTCAAACATATCAGTTTCTCCTTTATGATTACATTCTGCTATTTGCAAACCAAGCACAACTTCTCATTTGTGTTTCTGTTAGGGAATGCCATTTCATTTGTGTTTCTGTTTGGGATAAGTCATTTCATTTTGTTTCTATTTGGGATAAATCATTTCATTTGCCACATTTTGAATATTTTAAATGTAAAAATGAAAGATATTGCAAATCAATAGTTCCTTTATTATACATTGACACCATGTGCATGACAAAAGAGAGAAAAAGAGGGATTTGTGTATCAGTAGATGGTGCAACAGTTGATGCTTGTAAATTATGTGTTGTCAACTCAGCAGTCAGAAAGAGATTTGTGGTTTTCCTAGATGGAGGCGGTGTCATCATAGGATCTGAAGCTAAAGAATAAAATTGTTAGAGCATGCATAAATATAGAACGCGTGCATAAATTCAGTCTTAATTACATGTATTTTCAATGATTATGATAATTTCTATCTATATTCAATGGAAAACACAAGGGGGGAATGGAACATGCGATCTACCTGAACCACTTGCAGCACCCTCATCATGGGAATGGGGCTCGAAATCACGCAAAAAACTCTGTAAAGACAACACATCCATATTTTAATTAATGGCATAAAAGAGCATAACATAAAAACTATTATTGAACTCTTGTTATAATTAAAAATTTCATTAATACTTACTTTTAAAGTTTTAGAGGTGTGCAACAATTCAGATGCCCTATTTTTTATTTCCTGAGTAGTAGGCTTAATGGTTGCCAAACGTATAATTTCTCTGCCAATTTTCTTTAGCAACTTTTTAATCGAACCGATCGGGTCATCGGTCTCTGCTAAATCAATATAAAATGGGTCCTCCTCAGGGGTGGACTGCTGAGGGAGTGCAGGTTCCTTTCCCTCCCTCAAACCACTAGCCCTCTGTGACAACAATAGTATTAGTATTATCAAAATTACTCCAAAACAGTGAAGAAAACAACATTAAAAAAATAACATTTTTCTTCTATCTAGTTTGCACAATTACAATGAGTTTTACCTGCTCATGTGTAGATGAGCCAGGAACATCGCTAGCATCCCCTCCAGGCGGTTGCTCCATATTGTGCCCCTGTGTCAAAGATCAAGTATAAAAATGTTAGCCAAAAATTTATTGACTAAATGGTATGTTGGAATCATTGATTAGAAGTTGGTTTAATAGTATGTACCACCCCCATGATAGTAGCCTCGTTTGTATCTATGCGGTTCAAATTGTAATCAATAAGAAGCTCTTCCTCTGCACTTATTGATTTTATTGCACAGATGAATACATGATTTCCCTCGCGTGCCTCAAATATGCAATTGGGTTGCTTTATAGTTGACTCGAGTCATGTACTATTTATAAAACCCACAATATTCCTTGTTGCTTTTGGCCTTCCATCAATGTATATAGCCACACTTTTACTTTGATTATTTTCTTGCTGCTGTATATAATTTGCCGAGAGGGCATACCTACGCATACTTTTTTTATATTGAACAATATGCATCCAACTTTTGTAATCATAACATGGTCCAACATACTCCATCAATTTAAAAACTTTGTTGTAAGACACCTTTATGCCATCCATAGAAAATAGGCCCAAACCATGTAATGATGATGGTGCTATGTGATATATCCTCTTGTTAACACAAAAATTAGTGTTTATTGGAGGAAGTTCCTTGGGTACCCAATGTTTCTGTAGATGTTGGTACCTCAAGGGCATGTCGATGTCGCCTTCCATCTCATCATCATAAGAACATGACCCCCCTTGAGCAAGGAAAAATTTCATGTGTTTATTGAATTTCCTTCTAGTCCTTTGACCTCTAGTTAATCTCCCTATTCTAGATAAACTGCATGTCTCGCTTTCCTCTTCTATTCCTATATTTCCCTCACTTGAGGAAGACACTTCTGACAAATACCTATTCACTGCTACCTGCAAATGAGAGAGATCTTAGAAGACATCAATCTTACTATTGATAAGTGTATTAAATAGACTGTCTATAAGGAGTATTGACTTATACCTGTCGATCCATGAGACTATGCGGGATGCTCCTGAAAGGGGTTTAGTTTCATGCAAATGTAATTCAATTATCATGAGTATAATCACATCATAATCATAATCACATCCATCATAAGCATCACATAAAAATTAAAAACATTAAAAGGTACACAATATAACACTTAAATCAGGCTCACATTATAGATATTATTCTAGTTACAACTCCCTTTTATAGATATTTAATGAATTCCCTTTTCTAAACTAAACACTTAAAAATGTTTTTGACCTAAAAGAAAATAAGGCTCAATACATTCACGCATCAATATGTGTTTTAAATAGTTTTATTTAATTAATTTAGATTAATAGTTAATTTAGATTAGCAGTATTCTATTCTATTTCTATTAGCATACCTCTAAATTTCATCATCATCATCCTCGTTGTCGTCAACATCGTCATCATCATCCTCCTCGTCATCATCATCATCCTCCTTGTCATCATCATCATCCTCCTCATCATCATCATCATCCTCACCATCATCATCATCGTCGTTGTCGTCGTCATCATCAACATCATCATCATCAACATCAACATCATCTTCATCTTCATCATCATCATCAGTAGCAACATCTACATCATCTTTTACTTCTTCGATATCTTCTTCTTCCATCGCATTATACTTTATTGGCCTTCCTCTCGGTTCATGTCTAACAACAAATGACCAACCTGATTTATGTGGAACCTCTGAGTAAAATACCTGCTCACATTGGCTAGGAAGAACATAGGGCTCATCCTCAACTGGCTCAAACGACCTTGTATTAACCATTGTAAATCCATTATCATGTTCAATAATAGTTCTATCAGGATCATTTGGATTAAGTCGTAGCCTGTACCATTTGACAACAAAGAGTACTAATTTGAAGGAACTAAAATCACAGTCTAGTATATCATCCAAAATACCATAGTATCGATTTTCAGACTCTCGAGGATGTAAGTCGTTTCTAGATGAAATATTAGTCACTTGAAAGACTGCAGTTATTCCTGAATCACAAGTTTTCTTCGTGTCATCCAACACTTTGACGTGAAATTTCTGACCATTACAGAACATAGCCTTGTGGTGTTTAACCTGCAATAATATGTGAAACATGTCAGAATTATTGTATCATGAGTTGATAAACATACGGGTGATTAATAAATTTGTACCTACCTGGAAATCTCTTAAACCACATGCTAAATCTATTTCCCTTTGCATAACATTGGAATCTCCATTACGATGAGCTTCTTTAACCAATAAAGATACACCTTCCCATGTTAATGTCCGACCAGAATGTTGACATCGTTCAATCCATACCGTCATCCAATCAAGATTGTTTGCAATATACAAATGTAGTGCATCCCACTCTCGAGCACCTTTCACTTTCCTCAATGTACCTTTCCCAATCAAGTACTCCCCTTCTAATTTTTTAAAAGGCTCGAGATCCCAAATCTGATCTACACGAATATTTGATGCAAACTTAGGAAGATATTCAGTAATGTACACCATAGTCTGGTATACCATATATCCCTCTACCATAGAACCCTCAGGATGTGCTCTTTGTCAAACCAAAGCCTTCAAAGATTTCAAGTGCCTCTCAACCATCCACATTGACCTACTGTGTATAGGTCCACACAATTCAATCTCCTCAACTAGGTGTATGAGGTAGTGTTCCTGTGCATTGAAAAAAGTTAGAGGTAGACACTTTTGCATTTCACACAGTAAATGAGGAATTCTTCTCTTCCAATAGTTTATATCTTCTTTATGGATTTCTTTAGATGACAACCACCTACATTAAGAGATTCAAGTCACAAAAAATATATAGATACGAGACTTTACAAAATAATATACAATAGATTACATAGCAAGAAAAAAAAATCACGAATATAATAAATATATACAACAAATTGAACAGATATTACTGCTTACCTCATGTATTTTCCAAGATCGTATATCACTTGTTTGATGTTATTGTTGAAGGGCTCTGGGAGAGATAGAGGAAGCACGTACTATAGTAATTATAAACCAATAATTTCATTGTTTTCTAACATAACATAATGAATAGTACATGTAGTTTATGAATATATTGTAAATACAGAAGAACATAACTTACCTTGATGAAAGTATGCCAATCATGAGTTTTGAGCCCTGGCCCAAATTCACTTTTTTTTTATATGAGATTGTTTATGTTCACAGCAAATCCTGTGGGAAATTGAATTTTTCATATGAATTCTTTTATGGCATCACTTTGTTGCTTCGTTAATAACCAAGGAAGGGCACTTATATTAATCTGATCTCTGTTGCTATTTGAGTGAATGAAATTCTTCAATGCATGATTGGATTCATGAATGTCATTACAAATTTTGACAATTTTTTCTTTGCACACCTTCCATCCAATATTTTCCACAATGTCTCTATTATATTCTTTCCAATATGCATAGAATCAAACAAATGCACAATTTGTAAGTGCTCGTAGTAGGGCAACTTGCTAAATTGTCTGGGATAGCTTTTTAGTCCCTTTGGAAGGTTGTCAGTACTGCCTTGACGACCTTCACGATCATCAATTACACAATTAGTAAACAAAAATCACAATAGAAATATATAAATTACAAACATAAACCATTAGGTGGAATGACATTACCTCGACGATTAATTCTATTATATTCCAACTTCCATAGGCGAGGTGTCATTCTTTGTGGCTTTGATGTAGTCTCTTCTTTCCCATTGAAAAGATGTTTTTCCGTACTTCGATACTTATGATTCCTGTGGAGGAAGTGTCTACACTCATCAAACACCTGCTTTCTTAAACTTTTTGAATGACGAGATTTCATTTTTGGACCACAAACTAGACATGAAAATTTTCCCTTTGTTTGAAGACCTACAAGATAATGATATAATTGGATTATTAAATATGTTGATTTTTATACATTAATGAATTATCATGCGCAACTTGAATTCACTATAAAATGCCACAAAAATGTGTTAGCCATGGGGCATCATGTATTGTCCATGCAAGTATTGCATGGAATTGAAATTGTCTTTGTCCTATTGGTCTAGACACGTCATACATAGTGACATCGTTCCATAACTCCACCAACTCGTCGATAAGAGGCTCAATATATACATTCATATCTTTAACTTGATATTTACCTACTTGAATGAACAATAACATTACATAATTATTGTGACCGTTTTACTGCAAGATTTGTAAGTACATGTAAATTAATAACTATCAAATGATAAGATACCTAGAACAATCATTGCCAACATAATGTGCTCCCTCTTTATTGACATCCACGGAGGAATGTTATTGTTGATAACAAAAATAGGCCACATCGAGTAAATAGATCTCATCTCTCCAAATGGATTGACACCATCTGCTGCCAATGAAAGCCTAAGATTACGAGGTTCTTCTTTGAAGTGTTGCCACTTTTCCTCTATGTGCATAAATGCTGAACCATCCATAGGGATTTGAATAATGTCATCTCGACTTCTATTGTGTGCATGATAATCCATAAATTGAGCCAAGCTACTACACCTAAATAATTGTCACATCCGTGGAATAATGGGGATGTAACGAAGAACCTTTTGAGGCACCTTTTTTGTTAGTTGATCTGTTCGATATCTACTCGTATGACATACAAGGCATTGTGTTGCAAATTCATGTCCTTTATAATATATAATATGATCATTGGGACAAGCATGTATTTCTTGATACTCCATTCCAATATCTTTTATAATAGTAGATAATTCTCGATATGAGCGAGGTAGAATATTTGATGATGGTAATAGAAACTCGCCTATCAATCTAAAAGAAAAAATATAAGTTGTTAATATAAACAATATTAGTGGTACATTATTCACCCTTTGTTAACTATAAAGACATATATGACATACCTTAACATACGTGACATAGTTATGTTGGATAAACCACTCATAACCTTCAAGTTCAACAACAACAATACAGCAGAGAGAAGAGTTGTTTGGGAGTCTTTATATAGGGGCTCATATGCCTTCTCAAGTAGAGGTACATCGAGGCTATCATCATCATCATCATCAGATACGCTTAGACTAAATGTGTCATGGATCAATGTATTTATACCATCATCTTCAATTGTGTTTTCTAGCGCATGATCGTCATCTTCCATGGGATCATTGTCTTCACCTTGGATATTTGCACCTCCATGTTCCTCCACTTCAAAAACTATATTCTTTGAATTGTTGTGGTTCATATCATGTACTTCCCTGGGGAGATCAACCTACATAAAATTGATTAACATAAATAAACCATGATCATCAACTCATCATCAAGTGATTTCATATGTACATAAATTGTTAAAATGATATAATGAACGAATTACCAGTGGATGATAGTCATGCCCCCCTTCAATGTGACCATTCTCCCTGCAATGTCTCTTAGCTGTTTTGATTAGCAGTCTTCTACGATTTAAGCCCTTACAAATTTTGCAAGGACAATAACATTTTCCATCACCTTTTCTTTTCAATTTAGACCACAATCTAGCGATTGTCTCCCTGTTTTGTTCTTCACTTATATTATCTGACATGATCGTTCTTTGCAGAAGCAAAAATCGGGCTATGAAAACTTCGGTCTACAACTTTCACAAACTAAGCAAAACTGTCAAAAGTACACAAATCTTCTTAGACCTAGCTAAATACTTTAATATTTTAAAAAATAATTTCTTTGACTTTATTCCTAAGACATTTAATCCAATCACCTTTTATAACATTCAATCAATTGCTCTAGGCAAATTTCTAGATAAGATTATTTGTAAAACTTTGACCAACCGCCTAAAGGTCTTATTTCAAGAGACCTTACAATATTAAGCCACTAAAAAATATGCAATTTTCATACCCAAGCACGCGGCTATATAACTCGTGCAACGGCCTTCTTGCTTAGCTGTAGAAACTCTCCAGCAATCAAATCATACAAGCTACAAGGCCTAACAGCAATTTCAAAACATATAAGCTAAAAGTCTAGTTAAAATATACATTAGATTAAAAAATATGCAATTTTCATACATGAGTGTGTGGCTATATAACTTGTGCAACGACCTTCTTGCTTAGCTGTAGGAGCTCTCCAGCAATCAAATCATACAAGCTACAATGCCTAACAACAATTTCAAAACATATAAGCTACAAGGCAAGACATATTATATGACATGGCAAAAGGAACAAAATTTACAAGTGTTAGCAAGACATATTAAATGACATCATAGTGCTAGAGAGATCACAATTATACGAGTCTAGATTTTGATTGTAGTCTTTCAAAATTGTGTATGGACTATGGTAGTATATGCATTACATAAAGACCATTGTTATGATAGATTATAACATTTTCATTTCTATTTTATGCATGTGAAGAGGAGGATATTGCAAATTGGAGCAGTAGGAGGTCCTCCACACTATCTGGTCAAAGATAGATCTATTTGGTGGGGGCTTTCCTATAATGGTAAAACTTTGGCTTTAACACAGAGTTGTTTAGCCAAGGCTTGAAACTTAAAGGGGATCTTGTTGATACAGGACATTATGGATGGTGGGCAGCTAAGGGAGTGGGAGGATATCAAATACAGATTTAACATTCCTGACTCACAAAAAAAGACATATACCCTTATTAAGAAAGCAATGCTTAGTTGTAAGCCAAAAGAATTGTTAGATGCTAATGGATCCTTAAAGAAGATTAAATGGATTAATGGTAATCTGTTGTCAGAAAGTACTACCAAAAATGTTTATCTCTGTATGAAAAATGACTCCTCTCTCATAGCCAGGGTGTCTCAGTGTTGGGGGAAAATTAAGCCTTTTTCTATTTGGTCTTTTTTCTTTGAATACATGTCAAAAAGTAAAGCAGAGCCAAAAAAAAAACTTTGTTTCAAGTGGTTGCTCTTATTTAAGAAGTTAGCTCTTGGGAAAGTCCTTTCATCAATTGGTCTTTCTCCTATGTGTTGTAATATTTGTAATGTTCATGAGTCTTTTGAGTACCTATTTTTTGAATGTTTATATGCACGTAAGATATGGTCTATTTTTTTGGGGTCTCCATGTAAGTAGAACTATATTAATAGTTTTTCCTAGTAAGAGATCCTTGCTGGATATGTGGATAGATTTGATTCTAAATTCAATAGTTTTTGGTTTGTTCTGAGTATTGAGGTGTTATGGATTCTATGGAAGGATAGGAATAAAGAAATCTTTCAAGCCAAGAGGAGTAAGCTTACTGAGTTTAATTTTAAACTCGCCCATTTTAATATTATGTCACAAGTATCATTGGTTCTTCAAATCAAAAGATCAGACTTTATGAGGCTAATCTATGAAGGGTGCTTAATGATAAAGAAAGATCAAGTTCAAGCTGCAAACTATGTTTCAGGATTCCAATCCTTCTTGGCTCCAATAGAAATGGACGAATTGAACAAATATATTAGTGAATGTCAGTTGCAAGATGTACCTCAAACTGAGCTTCCTCAAACAGGTTGGGAAAATATGTATAATCAAGAGGAGGATTAGGTTGATGTTTTTCAATCCGGTTGGGGAGCTGATCAACAATCTGGTGGAGGTTTAGTCCATAATCATGAAGAGCAGGGACTAGTGTAGCATGATGGTTGGAATACAATGCCCAATCAAGATAATAGACAGAGTGGAGCTAATCAAGTGGCTCATGCAGAGGTGTCCAACGTCAAGGATGGATGGGGTCAATTTCAATAGTGAATTTTCAGATTATAAATTTGCTAATGTTTGTAATGAAAATGGATTGTAGTCTAAGTATAGCTAGTTAAAAAGAACTGATACCGTCACCCCCTAATTTTGTAATTGTATATATTCAAGGGGGTGTGAAAAGTCCTTTTTTTTTTTTCTTTTTCTTTTCGAAACTCTAAACTCGTGATGTAGATATTTATTAATCTGTCTTAATAGAAAATATATATATATATATATTATTATTGGTAAATAGTTAGAATAATAAAATTACTAAAAATAATAATAACTCTAAAAATAAAAATAAAAATAAAAGTGAAATATATGAACTTCAGGATTGAAAAAATTGATTGGCAAAATTAATAAAAGAGAGATGAAAACAAAGAGGGAAACTTAGATTTTAAATGAAGGTTTTGTATTTAAGAGTAATAAAAGTTTTAAGTCTTCAAATGTCAGCCGTTATTTCTGAGCTACATTATTTCAAGACTAAGATTTGGTTGGCATTCTATTTAATGACTTTTTTGAAAGCTAATTTTTCCAATCCCCGACGAGTGATTATTTTACAGGACGAAAACCAAACAGACTGTGAAAACCACGAATAAATCATAATACAATTATTCGCCAATAATTGTTTCTGTAAAAATGCTTAATTTTGGTTGGATAGATGCTGCAAAACTATATTCCTAAAGGCCATATCACCTGGATTAGAAAAGGCAGTTCAAATTAGAAACCACAAAATTTAACAGCGGATATTTGTTGTTTGATTATTTTTTCGTGATGAAGCTTATCTAGATGAGCAATTTGCAACTAAAAAGTTCAGACCCACAGTGGAAAAGGTGCGATCTTTGTGAAATAGAAGAGGAAACTTGGAAACATACATTCATTCTACATAAAATTTAGATTTCAAACAAAGAAGAAACATTTACCGTAGCATCACATTGCACAAAGAACAAAATTAGGAAATAACTCTATTAAGAATTTCAAAGAGGGTAATGGCAGTTGCAAAGGAGATAATGAAAAGAGTTGTCTTCTTAGAGAGTATGCACTGAAATGGTTCAACTCATATATCTCTAGGAAGTGCACTTTTAAAGAGGTTGAAGAGGAAGCAAATAACATGCAAAATGCAGAGCAAGATCACATGAGGAAGAGGGCAAGAAGGGATATAGATGATGGTAGCTCTCACTTTAAAGAGGTTAGCAAGATCTAATGTTCTTTTCTATAAACATCTTCTAAATGCAATCACCACTAAATGTACTGTTCATATTTATAAAAGAATGAATACTAAATATGTAAGAAATATCTCCTCCATATGAATACCTATTTTACTTTTAAAATTGCTAAAAAGTTATAGTGTCCTTTATTCCATGAATATTTTTATTGTGCTTGTAAGCACTACAGAATCTAAGTGGTCGCCCATACAGTTTCCAATTACAGGTGGACGATAGGTGGGCAACACAACATTTTCCCCTCCACGATTGCCTTTGATTCTGGCTATTTGAGATAAAATATTGGTTGTTGACATGATACAATTTGCATCTCAGCTGTTAAAAAGTGAGAGATGCTCTTATATGCTGTTGAGGATGAACCGACAAAGGACAAGCTCTGACTTCCCATTGGGTAATTTTGGTGCATTTCAATCAGCTACTTAATAATTCAATCAAATAAATTATTTATTTATTATATTTAATAAATTTAGGCTAAATACATGGGTGAGAGGTCATAAATTGAAATCTTATAGGAAACATGTATGCACGTCTTCTTTGTAACACAGTTAAATAATTCTTTTGAGAAGTACCGAATATGCTTATATTGCTGTAAGTTTCTATAAATCCATGTACACATTACTTGATATCATAGATTATAACAGAAGTGTTTTCTTTCTTTCTTTTGATTGCAGTTATCAAGAAACCAATGGAAATAGAGAAGCAGGGGGTTTTGTTGGCATATGAACTTCTAGTGTTGCAACAATCTGGAGTGGCAACTCGTAAGATATTAGAGCATGTGGAGCAGTTCCAGTCATTTTCTGAAGGAAAATCTTCAACTCGTTTAAAATCAAATGATGATTGTCAAATTTCATCAAGATCTCTAGAACCTTTGGCTTTGACAATTAAAGGTACATCTTCCTCAAGATTTTTGGGCATGTATCAAATTTTAAATCTAATTTTATGTGACAGTTTTGTAATTCATTTTTTCAATCCAATTGTAACTATATTGTAAACTGTTAATAGCTCAATTACAAGCCTATAATCTAAAAACAAATTATCAATTCTAGTAGAGCTCTAAATCAAATACATTAATATATAATAATTCAAATATACCTTCTCACACATTGTTCGAATAGACTCCATTGTTCTCCAATCCTTCAAGACCTTGTACATAATTGTATTGTTTCAGCATTAAATACTAACTTAAAATGACATGAAAGAAAAATATTGTTGATTGATGACACAAAGAAGATAGAAAAATAATACTAATCATAATAAACAGACAATGATAACATGCCGGCAATAATACTTAATGTGATTTTTTAAATATCAACACACTAAAAAACCTCCATTTTACATCTGAAAGTATATTTAACAAGAAATAAATTTTCATTTAATTTTTTCCTGCATTTGAACAGTTTATATTTTATTTATTTTCTAATAATTGCTTCTCATTTGTTCCATAGAAAACACAATACCAGTATCAAGTTCAAACGGACTCTCTACATTAAATATTGCAACACCTTCATTTTGTATTAGTCATTGCAACATCTTCCTTGGACCTATTGGAGCATCATCTAGTATCACTAATGTTGTTGAAAGTATTCCAATAGTTCCAAAAGAGATGAAATGCTTTCGAATGTGTTTATCAGATGTATATGGGGTTCCTGAAAAGACAAAAGGTTTTCGAATGTGTTTATCAGAGGTATGTAAGGTTAATAATGGACTATGTCCCTAATTTTCCCCCTTTCTCAAATTCAAAACCCCCGTTTTGTCAAATTTGTCCGTTGAGCGAGACCATGACTACACAGGGGTTGCAAAGATCTTGAAGAAATATGACAAGACAACGGGAGGCGTGTTATGACAGCCATTCATCCAGGAGGTTCTGCAACAACCATTCTTCACCACAGAGCTTCTCTCCAATCTCGTCAAGAAATGTGAAGAAAAACCCTCGAATTTGAGCAATTTCTCATGCTAGAGAGCATTGTGCGTTCGTGAAGCATCCAAGGAAGCATTTTTACAGAGTGCAAGCTCACAACAATCCTCTCAGTGATTCACACTTTCCTGTACCTCTCTGTCCGGCTCAATTCGATTATGCTGACCATTTCCCTTCATATTTCTCCGAAAAACATCTCCAAGACAAAAAATCTCCAGTGCCTAACCCTAATGGCGAAGCTCAAGAAGAACACAAAGTCTCGAACTCTAAGGATTTGAAACCAGCGAACGCATGTTCTGCCTCAACTGGTCAAGAAAAGAAAATTCGGTTTGCAGATATTGGCTGCGGCTTTGGTGGGCTTCTGGTGTAGCTTTCACCCATTTTCCCATCGACCCTGATGATAGGCATGGAGCTCCGCGACAAGGTAAGCGAGTATGTTAAAGAAAGAATTGTGGCTTTGCGAAAAGCGAATCCGGGCCATTATGATAATATCTCTGTAGTGTCCCTACCAAAAACTTTTCCATACCTTGGGTGCTCGATTTGGCGATTTGGAGGCAGTGATAATTCTCGGCGGCAGCGGAGCTCGATTCGGCGGCAGCACATAATGAGCAATGCGCCTCTTTTTTTTTGCCTTATAGCGCGATGACGTTGCAATTGCGACGTCGTCGGGCTATAAGGAAAAAAAAAAGCCAAATGCAAATTGACGTCGCAAAACACTCCCAAATCTATTAGTGTAATGAGATAGTCTCAAGTCCCAAACATGATATCAAACCAAGTATGAAAAGTACTCTCTAAGTCTAGGAAATCCTAAAAGAAAACTAACTCAAAGGTTACAAAATAGATCGACATCTAGACCCAGAGGCACACAAAGACACGTAGGAAACCTACTATGTAAGTAGGTAAGTGTCATTACACAAATCACACTGGAGTTACCTTGGCAGTCTCTTAGGACCCTGGGTCCCTAGTGATCCCTATGTGGCCACTAGTATCCTCTCGTATTGACAAGGCATACTACAGAATGCAAGGTTGCAACCAAGCATTCTGTCTACTCCCATCCTAGTCTGTACTAGCACTTGAGGCATGGGTGAGAACAAAAAATACTCTTATTAGGTTCATTTTAATCCCATTTAGTGTAATGTTTTCACTTACTAAACAACTTACAATGGGTTACCCTGGGAACCACTTAGGGCCCTGGCCCCCATTGCAAGCCACTTTCTCACACTACATATAGATTACCTACCCTAGGCTCATAAAAGCACAAATTAATAATCATATAAAATCACCTCATTCCTATACAAGTGATTGGAAAACATCAAAAGATAATCATTGTAATCACATTATTTCTCCACAAGCAACTAGAAAGCATCCCAAAAATACTGATCAAGGACTGCAAAATGGTCAAGTCAATTATGTCAAACATAAAATCTCCAAGATCAAGAAAAAAAACACCTTAGTTTCACAAAAGAACACTAGAAAGAAAAAACAATCAATGCATCAAAACATCTCATAGAGCATACCAAACACATTACCATGGTTGGGTTAAAAAGGACCGAGATCAAACATCATAACATCACATTCACATAACTCCCAAGCCTCTAGTAAACATCCTAAATTGGTCAACGCTCTAGGACCACCCAAACCCCAAACATAGACATCACATAGAAGAAAAAATAATCTAATATTTTGGTTTGTTTTGAAAACACATTATTAAGTTAAATATAAAGTTTCAATTTTTGTTTTAGTGTATGTTTCAAGTAAAAAGGATTCTTTGTTTACCCTATGAGTTAACCCATGTATTCATTCAAATGAAATAAAGAATTACCCCCATTCTTAAAAAGTCCAATTACCCTAAAATTTCCTATCAAGTCAATTATTCAAAAATAATAAGTTCAAGGGTAATTATTTATTTAATTTTACAATAATTATTGATTATTAAAAATGAAATACCCGCAATCCCAATAATAATTAGTTCATTAAATAATAATAACAATAAATATAATTAAACATCTATCAATTGATGTTTATCATTAATTTTGAATTGGCACCATTAATAATCCAAATTACTAAATTTAATAATTATTAATTATTAAAAATTATAACTCCAAAAAAATTATTTAATAATTAATATTCATTAATTGTTAATTAATTAAAAACTCTTAATAAAAAATATGTAATAATTAATATTTGTTAATTATTAAATAATTAAATAATTTTAATATATTTTATTAACAAATTATATTAAAAAATATAAATAAAATTTTAATTAAAATAAATAAATTTAAAAACTTAAAAAAAATAAACAAATACATTGGCATATATTATAAAGCTCGTCGACTTATAAACATTGCCATGCGACCGCAGATGGGCTATTGCCACCGATAGTAGTACTAACTGTTGCCACGTGCAACAACTCTGTCTGCGCACGTAGGCACATGAGCCACGGGAGAAGATAGGGGGGGTAGGGGAGGTGGTGGCCCTTGCCTCCCAAAAATAATATTTAATTTATATATTTTTAAATATTATTTTGTTTATTTAAAACAAGACCTGAACAAATACCCCATCTATATATATATATATATATAATCAACATTTATAATTTTAGCCTGATAGGAGAAATATGATTAACCGATCAAATTTCTAAATTAATTTTTTTTTAAAAATCTCAAAACCCTTCATGGTTTAATTTTCCTTATTCAAATCTATTGAAAGAAGGTTTTAATGACACTATAATCTCCATGTATTTAGAAAAACTTGCACAAGCATTTTAACAAATTCAAGATATAATATTGAAAGATTCATCATAGGGAAAATCGAATAGACAATTCATAGTAATGATGAAGACAAGAAAGGAAAGAGTGTAATCAACTGTGCAAAAAATCATAAGCATCTACTTGGACTTTGATGCTAATCGCTACGCTCAAAACAATTGTAGAGAAATCCCTCCTTTCAAAGTCTTCTCTTCCCAAATTCTTTTTCCTTCCAAAATTTGCCTCCTTCCAAAAACTTTAGTCCCTTGAAAGTGAACCCTCAGGTGATAAGGAGTTCTCTCCTAAAATCAGGGCACTAATTGTGCGATCACCCGAGAGAACTCTCTACTCACCTGACTTTAACTCTTATTTATCTTTTCTTTATCTTTCTTTTATCTGTTCCATGCACATTAAATTGAATTATTAAATAACTTTATTTAATTTCCACTTGATTTCTCTTTTAATTAATTTATTAATTTTAATCTCATGTGCACTTTTATGCAATTAAAATATCTTTATTAATTTCACTTGTTTTATTAATTTTAATCTCATGCATACATCATGCAAACTAAAAACTTTTAATAAATTAATTCCTTTTCACTTTTTAATTTATTTTCAAATGTTTAATTGACAAAATATTTATTAACTTAAATAGTAATAGTATTTAGCATTTATTTAAAAATGAACTCTAAATATATTATTATTAAATTAAATAAATATTATCACATTCTAAATTTATTCTTATAACTTTTATCTTCAAATTTAATTGGTTTTATTTAATTAATTTCCCATTTAATTAAATATAATTAAATATTAAATATCATAATAATTTTCGATTAAATTAAATCATTAATTTAATCTTTTAATTAGACTGAATTAATAGAAAATTCACCAAAGACTCATAAAGTAAAATACAAAAATCCATCATAGAAAAACACATACAAAATCAAACTAAAGGGTTATAATCATGAATTAACTTCATTTGACGCATTCAGAAGGTACTCGACTCAGATACTTGTCCTAATTTTCAATTAGGACAAATGGCCTAAAGGTTTAGGATTTGGACTTAAGAATTTATCTCTCCTCTCTTACCATTGAGATAATGCGATAGGGTATGCTCATTTTGGAAATTCAAGAAAGTTGATACCCAGTACCTACAACTTGCATAAAATCCATGCATGTACAAACACAATATTCTAAGCTAAACAAGAAATGGCAGGAAGTGGTGCATTGTGTAGATCCCTACTAGTAGGTGACTATGACTCCCTTTCTTAACCACATCAAAAATGCCATACATAAAGAAAACAAACATGCACACCATACACATGTAGTATGGGGTAAGTATCCATAAGGAAACACAAGTGATAATAAACCATCTAACTAATCATCAGCAATAACTGAAAACACTATAATAATCATCATGCATACATGAAGTATAGGGTACCAAGTAATCTCATCATATATCAACTGAATCTGAAACAATATCTGATAATCTCAAAATAGTACTACTAATCATCAAGCATAAAATTGGATTAAAAGAGTTTGACAGTGACAACAAAATGTAAACTAGGGGCAAGCACTACAAATAGAAATGGTGAGATGGGGTCTCCTTGTCGAATACCCCTTGAAATATTGAAGAATCCTTTAGGGGTACTATTTATTAATAGAGATATTTTTTAAGTAGATATACAATTAAAGATTCTATTTATCCATTATTAGGATTATCTGGATGCTTGTATACATTTGCATAAGAACCTCCAATCTACTACATCATAAGCTTTTTGTATGTCCAATTTCATAAACATGCAAACTTCCTTATTATAGACCATTCAATGAATAGTTTCCTACATAATAGATATCCCATCCAAGATTGATCTTCATGGTACGAACCTAGTTTGTTCCTTAGAGATAATCCTTGGAAGTAGGGTTTAAGGCTTATTTTCTATTGCTTTTGAATAGATTTTATACAATGTATTACATAATGCTATGGGACAAAAGTCAGAAGGTGAGTTGGCTAATGATTTTATAGGAATTAAGGTTAGGAAAGTATGATTAATTTCTATCAAAATTGATCCACCATTCTTAGATGCCTCGATTGCCCTCCATAATTCTTCCCCTAAAATATCCTAGCATGTTTGAAGGAAAAAATCTTGGAAAACATTCGGCCTCGAAGATTTTTCTAGACTGACTTTGAAGAAGGCAATTTAGATTTCTTCTTTAGTGAATTGTTTATTAAGATTTGTATTATCAGCTTCTATGATTACTTTTGGTATGTTTTTTAATACTTTTTCTTGTGCAGTTAAATTAAAGGAATCATAGTTATTTAGTCAGTTTTCATAGTATGTAACAAAATTTTTAGCCATGTTTACTAGTTATCAATTATGTTACCATTTCTATCTTTAATTTGAGTGATGGTTTTGAAAGCTTTGTTATGGATAGTATTGTTATGAAAGAATTTTGTATTTCTATCTCCTTTTGCGACCCATTTCTCCCTAGAAATTTCCCTCCATAAGACCTCTTCTTTTGCTAAAATTTCTTCTTTTTTGGCTACCAACTCTTTTTCTTTATTAAATTTCTCATTGATCATACCACTTTTGGTAACTTCATTATTTAGATTTTTGAGTTCTTCTTCATTATCTAGTTTTAAATAAAAAATATTATTGAAATGTGCTTTGTTCCATTTTAATATTTTTTCTTTTATCATTTTAAGTTTTGATACTAAGCAATACATCTTGGATCCTATGAGCTTACTTTCTTCCCACCATTGTTTGACATTTTCCATGAATTTTTTTATCTAAGAACCAATTTTTTTCACATTTATATGGATTCCTATTAGGTTTCTTAGGTTCAATGAACTTGATTGTCATCAGATAATGATTTGATCCTTCTCTTGGTTGTATAGTAGTTGCGATTGATAAATCTAATTCTATTACTTCTCCTGTAAAGAAGAACCTATCTAGTTTTTATTGCTATATGACTGAAATATTTCCTTCTATTGTTCCATGTAAACATTCCACTACTGGTAGGTATTTCTAGGAACTTATTGAATCTAACTCATTCCCTAAATTCTATTGTTTCCCTATAAATTATCTCAGATCCTCCAAATTTCTCTTTGAGGTCTAGAATAGCATTGAAGTCACTGCCTATAACCATATTAGTATTAGGATGTAATTTTATGAATATAGTGATTTTATCCCATACTTTCAACTTTTCTATTATTTGTATTGGTCTATATACATTAATAAGTATGAGCTAGAGCCTATGATTATTGTTGGATACCTTGTTCCCCATCCAATTACTATTGGATGCTATTATTTTGATGTCTATAGTTCACATATTCCATATGATTCAAATACCTCCTGATGCTCTATCTGATTCTTTCTTTTCTACTTTCCATCTACCTAATTTTTTCCCTAATTTGTCCCCTTCTTTACTTAGCTCAATTTCTTGTATCAATATTATGTCTAATTCAAATAGGCTTAGATTATGTTTTAGTAACCGTTGTTTGCTAGGGGCATTTAGGTGCCTAGCATTCGAAGTAGTGATCCTCATTGAGCTTTGAGAAGGCTCTTCCCCTTCCTTGTTTTGAGAACTTCAAATATCTTTTTTTGTTCCTTAGCTTGACCATCTACTTCTCTTACTTCCTTTAATGATTTCCTTCCTCTCTTTATTTTCAATTTTCCACATTTCAAAGTTCTTAATCCTTCTTGATTAATGGAGATACCTAGATCATTTATGATTGTTTGATCATTGATTTATTTTGTGTTCTCTTCCTTATCTGCATCCTCATCTATTAATTCTTTGAAATTTTGTTTTGCTACTTTATTATCTTCTTCATCTATCTCTAGTTCATTTTCTAAGATAGCCTTTTCCTATGTTATAGACTTGTGTTACATTTAGTAAACTAGATTCTTTCTAATTCTACATCTCCCTTGTCTACTCTATATTTGTGTGGTCCTCTAATTTTTTTTCCCCATTCCTGAGCTTCTAGGAAAGCTTCTACTTCTAGAGGTACTAGACAATCTTCTCATTTGTCTACATCTTCATTAGTTTTATGCCAAAGATGTATTTCCCATCTATTGGTGTCTACCAAAATTTTTAGCTTCTTTTCTTTTCTTTCTTTTTGATTTTTATATTACTCCAATGTACTGAGTTTGCTGTTGGGATTGCACTTTCTCCTTCTTCTGAGATTTTTGCTAGTTTGATAAGTTCCTTATCTATGATCTACGTTGCCATATTTTCTTGATTGTATATATTTTCATTAGTTAAGATATTCTTTCCATCTTGAGGATAATGATAATTGACCTCTCTTAATTTGTCTACCACTGGGTTGTTTATCAAGTTAATATCCATATTGTCTGTATTATTTGTTTTTATATTATAACACTCCTATTTCCCCCTTGATCTATATGTAGTTCTCTAAATTCATGTTCTAGATGATAATGTTCCCCTAATATAACCTGATCTTCAATATCCATCTGTAAGAGCATTATATCATGAGTCATTTTGTACCACTCCTGAATGTTCCTTTCTATTTCTTTCAATATATTATTCTCCTTTTGACAAATTTTGCATTCCTTTAGAGCTATAACTATTGACATACGCTTATGTATATCTTTCTCTCTTTTTTGATTCAATTGGACATTCCTGTCTCCCTTGTTCTATGCTCTACCCTTCTAATGTTATTCTTGCTAATTGATTATTCTACCCTATGCTATTTTCGCTTGCTTCTTCTCCTTCCTTCTTTCTTTTGTCCTTATATGATTCCTTTTTCCTCTAACCCCTATACTCCTTGGTGCTGATGCTTTTTATTATTTCTTTTAGATTCAAAATGTTGTAGTCTATTCTTAGGTTGGATCTAATGATACCTTTAATATTTCTTTCATATCTTGTGAATTCTAAATCATAGATGAATCTATTTGTTATAATCTTTTTTGATCTAATTCTACATTTGTTTAAAATTTAACATTGCTACTTTTATCATAATTTGAGTCAATACCTATAAGTTTTCCAAGTGATTTACCTATTTTTGTAAGAGTATGTAAATGCTTAATTTCTACTGGTAGATTTTTGCATTCAAATCAAGTAGGTATTAAATGTTCTTTTTCCCTATTCTAGTTAGGCACCCAAGCTTGAAAGTCAACTACATAACCTTTCTAATAACAATTTGGTATTGAAACTATTTTATCCCTGATTTCTCTATTTTTGCAATGTAAATAAATTGATGACCTTGAGGAGGTACAAAAACTTACCTATGGCTTGCAGATCTTCTTTAATTTCTTTATCAGATTTGCTAGATACTTACTTGGTCCACTCCAACATGCATATACTCCAAGATCTGAACATTCCTTCCACTTTTCTTCTATGTATCTGTTACTGATAATTAGTATGTCAGAAAAAATAGTCCTATTAGATTTTGTTGCATTCGATGATGAAGAAATTGTATCAATGTCCTTCCTCACATTATTTCCTTTATGAGGTAGTAGTGTAGGAGACAATCCTTTTACAATATCGTGTACTTTTTCTATAATTATTTTATGTGGTGCAATGTATATTTTCTAGTTTTTCTTGGGAACCCTAACTTCATTTCTCAATGGTACTTGCTATTGATTTTGCCCTAGTGGAATGTGATTTACTACTAATATATTGGTAGGTTTAGGTATCTCGTGAGTACACTTATTGCCAATTTTTGTTATTGTTGATGTGAAATTTGACTATCAAACTTGTGCCTTTGAATATCTTGTTTTTTCAAAAAATTGTGTATGCTTGTTTGTCCGTTCATCCATATTGTTTGCAACATTATGAGACTTATTTTTCCTCCCATTTTTGTTTGGTATTACTTTTTGCCAACCATCATCTTCTTGAGAGGTTTGGCATAGGTTTTGATACAATGTTATGATCTTCCTATTTCTTGCTTCATGTAATTTGACCATGGTGCCGAAAGTCTCAATTTTCAAATTTTTCTTTGTAAGCACATGGAAACTGTTATTGATCGAAATACAGGGGAGCGCTTGTCATCCTCTCAGTCTTTCTTCTGTATGGCTTGATGTGATTCGAGTGGGTATTTTTGCCCTATTATGAAAAAGTCCATTTGCAAAGGTTCCCTTGTCAATGACATGTTTTGTGTTTTCTTGGGCTTCATTTTTTATAAAATTCTACTTTCTTTGCAAGTTTCTCATTTCCTACTTTTCTCACCATTTTTTTCTTGATCTTCTAGTTCCTCCCCTTCTAATGATAAATGATTATTTATTAAATTAATAATAGATTTTAAAAAATAAATATGTCAAATATATATTGTTGGATTAAAACTATAACCAATTTCCAAATATTCTTAATTAAATAAGCTAAACTAATCCTTAATTTAAACTATTTTAATATTACTTAAATAACTTTTAAAAATAAACAAAACTAACCTAATTAAAATTATAAGTATATAATTATTTTTAGTTTATAATAAATATTTTTAAACTAAAAAAAAAAAATTAATATTAAAAAAAATTATAGAAAAAAGGGGACTTCCATTTTTCCTTATATAGTCTACGATAAAAAGCTGCGGACTACCTTTGGTAGTTGTGGACTGCTTAGCAGCCGCAATATGTCTTTGGTAGTCATGATTTGCCTTAGGCAATATCAGTTTGTTGTAATAGTCATGTGCCTCAAGATCAATAGCCATGAGGGAAGGAGGAGCAAGGGGGGTGGGAGTAATGGCCTACCTTCCAATTTTTTAATATTTCAAATTTTTATATATTTTTTTCACAAACAAAACAAGAAACCCCAACTTTATTTTAATATTATTACCACAATAATAATTTATTGCTATGGTAATATATATATATATATATATATATATATATATATATATATATATATTTATAAACATTTCCAATTTAGATCTGATAGGGAAAAGAATTTGAAAAAGTTAAATTTAATAATTAAATCTAGTTTTCTTTTCCAAACCTATCTTGATTCACAATTTTACTAAATCAATCCAATTTTCCAATGAGAGATTCTCAAACAAGGGTTTCAAATCTGATTTTCATTCCTAGACATTTCAACAACGAAGAACAATAAATTTAACAACTAGGTTTTCAACCAGAATTATTTCTGAAAATAGATCCATAACCAAATATGGAGAAGATAGAGAGAAATTCAAAGGAAAACTACTATGATAATCTCAACAAAGATCCTACTTGGATTTGATGCTAACCAAACAAATGCTCAAAACTTTGCAAGAATTCATGTATTCTCAAAAACCCTCTTTCTCAAAATTTTGCTCCTCCAAACCTCTATGTGGAGAAATGAGCTCTAATTTTTAAATAAAGAGCTTTCTCCCTTTAAGGTTTTGGTTTTACAAACACTCAAACCCTTTTTCTTTATTATTATAATTTATTTTAATTTCATGTGCAAGATTTTTTGCATTTTAATTAGAATAAACTTTATTAAATTTATTTTCTCTCTCTTTTATTAAATGACAAGACATCTTTAATAGTATATTTATTTATTTAAATAATATTATTTAGAGTTCATTAATTAAAATGAAAGTCCTAAATTAATTATTATTAAATTAAATAAATATTATTATGCCTAATTAGAACATTAATTAAATATTTTCAATTTAAGTCTTCTATTTAATTAATTTCTTAATTAATTAAATATAATTAAAAAATTGATTTTTCTTTATAAAAAATTTCATTAAATTAAATTATGTAATATTCTCTTAATTTGATTTAATTATAACTGAAAATCACAACAAACTCACAAATCTAAATAAGAAAACCCATTTTAAAGGTAGAGTGTTAAATCAGGCTCAAGGGTCAAAATCTTGAATTCTCATCACTTGACGAATTTAGAAGGGTAAATAAGTTAGGTACTTGTTCTACTTTCTAGGACAATTGACTTAGGGTTAGGATTTGGACTCAAGAACTATCTCCCCTCTTTACCATTGAGATACTACAATAGGGCATGCTCATCCTTGCAATTCAGGGAAGTCGATGTCTGGTACCCACAATCTACATAAAAGCTGAGCCTATACATATATATAAAAATCTTAACTAAAGAGGAAATGGCAAGGAGTGGTGCATCATGTAGATTCTGACTAGTAGGTGACTACAACTCCATCCCTCAATAACATCATAAACATCAAACATAAAGTAAAACATACATGTACACCATACACATGCAAGTATGGGGTAAATATCCATAGAAACTATAATATATATCATTCATCTAACTATCATCATGAAATAATTGAAATCATTATATGACCATACATGTATCATTAATCATGAACACATGAAATAACTAAGTACCAAGTAACTCTTTAAATATATAAACTAAGTATGAAATAACATCCAACCAAATCTGGTAACCAAGTACCGCTAATCATAAAACATGACCATAAGTTGGTCTAAAATAATTTGATAATATAACATGAAAAGTAAACTAGGAGTAGGCACTACATCCACCTCCCCTAGACTTAGGCTTACTCCTAAAAGCCTACAAACAAGATAAAACTCAAGCACTCAATGTATGGGCCCCATTGGACCCTTTCCCCCTATAAGAGGATAAGATTCCACTAAAAACACCCTCTTTGATCTACCATATCTCCAACTGTGGGTTCTGAAACTATAGGTCTTTGATCTAAGAATTGTAGTTTCCATTGAGGATAATGGGATGACATATGTTCACATTTTCTACATGAAAACATTCTCCATCAAAACTCCCCTGCACTCTAGGTATACTGGACTACTGAAAACTTACCCCACTAGAAAAATAATGAGTACTTTGTGCCAGTTGGTCATACTGATTGTGTTGAGAGTATGGAGAATCCATAGAATGTGAACCACCACAACTACTTCATGTTGGAGGATAAGATCCTCCCTACTACTGATTGCCTCCTAAATAAGGAGACTTCCTACTACCACCTACTCCCTAGTTTTATGTGCCCTTGGACCCAGATTGTGCATGTCCACTAGCAAGTGTACCCACAAAACCACCATGTTCTAAAATGACATTTTTCTCCATAAGAATACCCTAATATATCATGTCCTTGAGGGTTTTAGGTTGTAAAACCTCTACACCTCCAATAAAATGGTTATTTAGACCTCGAATGAGCTGTTGAACCATCAGCGGTGAATTGTTGTTGGTCTTGCATAAGACACGAGCTCATAGAATTTCCACTAAAAATTTTCCATTATCATGGTATATTGCCTCATATTATGGAATTCCTCTACCCTTTGCTAGTGCTTCTCCTTTGATAGGAAGTGATCACAAAATTTTTTGAGGAATAAATCCCAAGTAATAGTGATCATATTTACACCTAGTTTCTGTTCTTCCATGTTCCACCATGTATCCCCAAAGAGTTCTAGATGTGTGATGGCATTCCTCACTTTGACATTGGAGTCAAAGTATTGCATATAAAAACATCTATGTAAGGCAATTAACCACTGCTCTACCACATATCCTATACCAACTCTGTTGAAAGGTTTGATCTTGGACCTCTATAGATCCCTCATATGATAAGCCTTAGCCAACCTTTGTCTATGACCATGGAGGTCTCCCTGAGGACTCCTAGATCTCTACCTCTCCTCATTCCCAACATGATGTGATTCCTCTTGATCAACACACCTTGGAGGAGGTAGGCACTCTAAGATCATTCTTATCATCTATTTCATATTAGCCTTCTCTAAATTATCATGCTCTTCTCTATGGCTCTCCTCCCTATTCTCCTCTTGAATAGGACTTTCTCTATGATTTGGAAGCAGACTATCATGTCCACCTCTCCCATGACCTCTACCTTGGCCTACACTACAACCTCTAACAGTTGATAGAGTCTCAAAAATAATCCTCCTACAACACTCAAGAAAGAAAAACAAAAATTATCTTGAAGTCAACAAAGGCATACCACCTTAAAGCGTAATCATAACAAAATATGTTTAGAATCCAAATCAAGAATTATTCAAGTTTTTCTTTTTTCTATGTTCAATTAATCGAGTCAGAAGTTCAAAGTGTTCAAGTTGAAATAGATACATATTGCTATTTAAGTTTCATTTTACTTAACTAGTTTTCATCTAGTGGCGTTGATTATACTCAGAGCTTCCACTATAGAAACTTGGGCTTTAATACTAGATGTAATGCCCCGCTATGGAACCCAAAAGAAATTAACTTAAAGTATCACTAAGCTTTCCAAATAAAAATAAAAAATAAGATTATAACAACAAGAGATAATATAACGAAAGCAATAACTCACATACATACAAACAATCCATAAATAGATTACATCTCTTAAGGGTTCCATCATGTTGAATCACATACATAAGTTCTATTAATACTAAATTTGGCACATATCAAATCCACATGATAGAATAACCACAAATAGGAATCTCATTAAATAATATACATTTACATAAGATGACACTTGGCATAACCAAAATGCATAATCATTCATTGTACAAGTCACAGGGTATGAAAAGCTCAAAGAATATACATCATGAATAAATACAACATCTTATAAGATCTCTAAATAATCAAGTATAGTACAAAATAATATAACTATCCAACATAAATACAAGATTAGAACAAAAGGAACCACTACACAAGTACATCCAACAATGATAACCAACTCTTGGATCTCAATAGTATAAGAAAAACTACCACTTGACCTTGTGGAACCTAAATGGCCCACTCCCACCATGTTGAGGAGATAATATTAAGTCTCATATGAATATCAATTGTAAAGGTCATAAACAACATCTAGGTCAAGGAATCCTGATAGAAAACTATCTCAAAGGTAGCAAGACACAAAAACATGTAAACCTAGAGGTAACAAAGATATGTAGGAAATCTACTATGTAATCAGGCAAGTGTCATCGGATGAGTCAACTCTAAGGTTACCATAGAAACCTTGTTGGACTCCAGTCCCCTAGTGACTTTATGTGGCATCAATATCTTTATGTATAGACAAGGCATACCAACGAGGCAAGATCACAACCAAGCATCCTCTCTACTCCTATCCTATCATGTACTAGAACTCGAGGCATGGGTGAGGGAAATCAATGACTCTTATTAATTCATTTTAAACCTATTTAATGACATGTTATCACTTATTAATACAACATAAAATGGGTTACCGAGGCAACCTCTTTAGGGCTCTAACCTCCATCGATAAACTACCCTAAGCTCTTAAAAAGAATAACTCATAAAACCACAATATTCACCCCAGTCCTATACAAGCAACTAGAAAGCACCAAAAGATAATTGATCAAAACCTCATAGGTTCCACTAAGAAAAATCACACCATTCACCTCAGTCCTATACAAGCAACTGGAAAGCACTAGCAAGTAACTGATCAAAACTCATCACAAAATTATGTGAATACATCACAATGGTTGGAAATAACAAATCATGAACAAATAGTATGCATAACATCATCATAAATCAAACACCTCCCAAGCCTTTGGTATACATACCTAAACTAGCCCAAACCCCGACACAAAATAAAAACATTCATCTCATCAAGTATTTAACAAGTGTAGTTGAAAAGTTGATAGGTTGTCAATATAATATTATAAAAGTTGATTCAATATAAGGTTTTGCAAGTTTTCATTTATAAAAAATAATCATAATCGATAAAAGTTTCATATGTTGTATTGATCAATTACTCAACTTTGTACCTAGAAATTGACTATATTTTCCAAATAGATACATGTTTACTATTAGTCAAATGATAACCTTTATGGGAAGAATCTCTTCATCTAAAACTATACCTCTAAAAGTCCATTTACTAATATTTTATAAGTTTCCCATCTTTTATTGATAGATGGTCATTTATTAAATCAATATTAGATTTAAAATAATAAATAAATCAAATATACATTGTTGGATTAAAACTATATCCAATTTCCAAAAATTCTTAATTAAATAAACTAAGCTAATCTTTAATTTAAATTATTTTAATATTACTTAAATAACTTTTAAAAAAAAAAATCTAATTAAAATTCTAATTATATAATTATTTTTAATTTATAATAAATATTTTTAAACTAAGAAAATATTTAATAATTTAAAAAATAAAAAATTATTAAAAAAAAGGGACTTACCTTTTTCCTCACGCAGTCTATGAAAAGTAGCCACGGGCTGCAACCATGTACCTCAAGGCTGATGACCATGAGGGAAGGAGGAGGGGGGGTGTGGGTAATGATTTGCCTCCCACTTTTTTATATTTAAAATTTTTATATTAAATTTTTTTTTTCACAAACAAAACAAGAAACCCCAAATTCTATTTTAATATTATTACCACATTAATAATTTATCATTGCAATAACTAATATTTTATTTATTTATTTATTTTTAAACATTTCCAATTTAGATCTGATAAGGCGAAGAATTTGAAATAGTCAAATATAATAATTAAATCTAGTATTCTTTTCCAAACCCTATCATGATTCATAATTTTACTAAATCAATCCAATTTCCCAATGAGAGTTTCTCAAACAAGGGTTTCAAATCTGATTTTTTGTTTATAAACATTTCAACAACGAAAAATAATAAATTTAACAACCAAGTTTTCAACCAAAACTATTTTTGAAAATAGGTCCATAACCAAACATGAAGCAAACAGAGAGAAATTGGAAGGGAAACTACTGTGATAAGATCAACAAAGATCCTACATTGATCTGATGCTAACTAGATGAATGCTCAGAACTCTGCAAGAATTCTCATATTCACGAAAACCCTCTTTCTCAAAATTTTGTTCCTCCAAACCTATGTCTTGAGAAATGAGCTCTAATTTCTTAATAAAGAGCTTTCTCCCTTTAGGGTTTTGGTTTTATAAACATGCAAAACCTTTTTCTTTATTATTTTAATTAATTTAATTTTCATGTGCAATTTTTTTTGCATTTTAATCAATATAAAATTTATTAGATTTATTTTCTCTCTCTTTTATTAAATCACAAGATGTCTTTAATAATATATTTATTAATTTAAATAGTAGGAATATTTAGAGTTCATTAATTAAAATGAAACTCTTCAATTAATTATTATTAAATTAAATAGATATTATTACACCCAATTAGAACTTTAATTAAATGTTTTAAAGTTAATTCTTCTATTTAATTAATTTCTCATTTAATTAAATATAGTTAAAAATTAATTTTTCTTTATTATTTTTTTGTTAAATTAAATAATTTAATATTCTCTTAATTGAATTAATTATAACTAAAATCACTATATGAACATACATGTACCATCATCGAAAGAATAATCACGAACACATGAAATGACTAAGTATCAAGTAGCTCATCAAATATATGAACTAAGTATGAAATAACATCCAATCAAATTTGGTAACCAAGTACCGCTAATCGTAAAACATAAACATAAAGTTGGCCTAAAGAATTTTGGTAATATAACATGAAAAGTAAACTAGGGCTAGGCACTACACTAGATTAGAAGTCGAGGATTGTAGAATGGGATTATAATAGCCAATCAAATCAACAATTTGCAAGATATGGTCTTTTGAAGTTGGGCCAACCAAAATTTCCAAAATAAATGTCTTAATTGATTTTAGTGAACTCTATAGGTAATTTTAGAGTTTGTCAACCTCAAGGGTTACGGTTTGATGTCTAGAAACTTCCTAGGTAGTACAAAATTGCCAATATAAGGAAGGCCCATAGATTGTCTAGGATAGCTATGGGTGATAGTTCACAGTTCTTTCTTTCAAATTACTGTAACGAAGGCATCCATGTGGGTTTGTATATTGTATTTTGAAATTCTAAAATTTTACAGTTGTGGCAATAATAAGAAGCCCATATTTTGCTCTCACAAATTATTTTTATTTATTTATTTTTCTTATGTATTTATGGTATTAAGGGGAGCACTCTTCATCAAGTGGTATTAATGTAGGAGTTTTTCACTATGTACACAGATTGTTGACTTTGAGGAAGTTTACATCACAACCATGGTTTGGGCTGATCATGTACATAGATTAATGATTGTGAGGTAGTTTTCACTAGGGTTTTAGTGAAAGTGCAAAAATGCCTCCATGAAGAGAGCATGGTGGAAGATCCATAGGTGTTATTACTGAGGGTTTTAGATTTGTCTAGAGACAAATGAAATCATTGGAAGAAAATATATTCAAAGGAATAAATATTGTCATAAGAGATGAAGGTGAGGATGAAGGAGAAGAAGAAGAAAATGTTCAAGAAGAGGATGCTCAAAACACAAAAGAAGAAAGGATTTTCAGGAAAAAGAAGAAAGCCATTTCCAAGATTGAAAAATGACCTAAGTTTGAGGTTCTCACATTTTTAAGAAATCTTAACCCAAAGGAATTGATTGATTGCATTAATGAGTTAGAGGAATACTTTGAGTATGAAGATATTCAGGATTCTAATAGGGTCAAGTTTGGGAAGGCCAAACTGAAAGGTCATGCAAATATTTTGTGGCAAGAGATTCAATTGGAGTAAATAGAAAAGAAAATGATAAAATTACAAGATGAGATTGAATGATAGATAAATTTAAGAAACATTTCATTCTCATGGGTTATGAGCTTGATTTGTTGAAAAGAATGCAAGGGCTGAAGCAGGTAGGAAGATCTGTTCAAGAGTATACCAAAAATTTCTACTAAGTTATCATCAAACCAAGCCATGTAGAAGCTAACAAGGAGAAAATTATTCATTATCTTAATTTTTTAAGGCCAAGAATTTAGGAGGAATTGAGTCTAGTTTGAATGAATAATATTGAAGAGGCATACCATTTTTCCCTAAGAGTTGAGAAAAAATTCAACTAGAAGTTTTTTAACAAGAATAGTGGTAAAGATCATCTTGGAAGATCCAACAGATGGTTCTATGGAGGCTGAAATGAAGATCAAAATAAGAAGGATGAGGCCAACAATAGATGTTAGAACCAAAGGGGAAATCATTTCAATTATTTCCATGATTAGAATAATAGAGATCAAAGAGGAAGACGAAGAGGGGCATAGGGCATTTGAGTGTCCTCAGTACCAAGGAAGGAAAGACAAAAGAATCAAAGGTCAAGACATAGTTGTACATGTTGATGAAGATGCCAGATCATTATATTCTAAAGATTTTGAAAGAGGATAAATCTTGGTTAACAAAAGCATCCTTCTTTGTGGTGAGAGTGAACTTGATTGAAGGAGGAGCCTATTTTGCATAGTACAAGTGTGAAGATGATGGTTTTGATGTGATCATTGATGTGCAAGCAATGTAAAATCTAGTATCATAATATATGGTTAGAAAGTTAAAACTTAAGAGGTATAAATAGTTGCATCCGTACCATATTTCCTAGCTGTGGGATGACCAAAAGCTCATGGTCAATGAATAATGCCTAGTGAAGTTCAAGATTGGAAGCTACTAGGATGAGGTACTATATGATATCATACCTATGGACATATCATATATTTCTCGAAAGGCTATGGAAGTTCGATAGACACTTTGTACATGATAGACATGTGAATACCTACACTCTAACAATAGATGGAATGAAACATAAGTTGAAGCCATTGAAGGATATAGATAAAATGGTATGTAGTGCTACTAGAGTATGTTTATTTAGGAAAGAAGATCTTAGAGGGTATGAGGCATGAGCATATGTGTTTTTCCGTAATTTTAAAAGATGGTAAAGAAGAAGTAGAAGAGGTACTTGCATAAGTTGTAGAATTTTTGGAAGAGTTCTAGATATTGTATTTGATAATGTACCTGATGGATTACCATGGGTAAGGAAGATTAATCACTTGAGGACTTGATTCCATGAGCTAGTTTTCCAAACAAGGCATCACGTAGGATGACACTAGTAGAAACTGAAGAGTTGAATAGGAAAGTGCATGAGTTATTGCAAAAACTATTAATTCAAGAGAGTCTAATTCCATGAGCTATACCAATAGTATTAGCACTCAAGATAGCGAAAAGTTGTGTATTTCAAAAAGATAGATTTGAAGAGTGGATACCATCATATTTAATCAGAGAAGGATGTGAATGGAAGACTACCTCCAAGATAAGACAAGGATTTTACAAGGGGTTATCCATGCCCTTTGGGCTAACCAATGCATCAAGCACTTTCATTTGGCTCATGAATGGGGTACTAAAGGAATTTCTAGGTAAGTTTGTCATTGTTTACCTAGATAATATTTTGATCTTTAGTAATTCATTGGAGGAACATATAATTAATATTTTTAAGGTGTTTTAGAAATTGAGGGAAGAAAAGTTGTTGATAAATTTGAAGTGTAGTTTTGTGAAGGAGTTGGTGTACTTGGGATTTTTAGTTTCAGTAGAAGGTCTAAAAATGGACCCTAAGAAAGTGAAGGATATCCTTGAATGGGCTATTCCAAGGAGTGCTACAAAGGTAATATCATTTCATGGAATGGCTAAATTTTACAAAAAAATTATCAAAGGTTTTATAACCATGTGTAGACCCTTGACTAAAACAATGAGAGGGGATATGAAAGAGTTTAATTGGATTGTATGAGAACATAACAAAGTTTCAATCTATTGAAATGGAAAGTTATAGAAAAACCTATTTTAGCACTTAATGGTTTTAATAAGAGCTTTAAGTAGCCTATGATTCTAGTGGTACTGCAATAGGAGTTGTTTTGAGCAAAGAAGTTAGACTTGTTCCTTATTTCAATGAGAAGTTGAATGATGCCAAAAGAAATTATATTGTTTATGATCAGGATTTTTATGTTATAGTTTAGGTATTGAAGAAGTGGAGACACTATCTTCTTCCTGAGGAGTTTTTTTTGTATACTGGTCATCAAGCTTTGCAATATTTGAATAGTCGAGGAAATTTGAACTGAAGGCATTTGAAATGGACTAAGTTTTTGTAGAGTTATACATTTTTTTGAAACACAGGAGTGTGAATTCTAACTTTGTATATGCTCTTAGAAGAAGATAAATTTTTATGATAGAGATGCAGATTGAGGTGGTTGTTTTCAAGGAAGTCAACAATCTATATCCAAAGGATCCTAATTTTGGTGAATCCTAGAAATCTTGTACAAAACCAATTACACTTGATAGGATGAAGTGGTACTATTTTATAATTTAGGATGGTATGTTGTTCAAAGGAAGTTAGTTGTGCAATCCAATAAGTCCAATGAGGGATAATCTCATCAAGGAGAAGCATAGTAGAAGATTGGATAGATATTTTGGAAGAGATAAAACCATTGCATTGGTTGCTGAGAATTATTATTGGCTATCGTTTTAGTAAGATGTCAAGAAGTTTGTACAAATTTTCAGAGTATATTAGATGGAAAAATGAGTGAAGAATAATACAAAGTTGCATCACCCATTACCTATACCAGAGAAGCTATGAGAGGATGTTAGTGTGGATTTTGATCTTAGTTTACCAAGAACTTAGGGAGGGCATGATTTGATATTTTTAGTGGTTAACAAATTTTCAAAGATGGAACATTTTATTCCCTGCAAGAAGACTAGCGATATTGCTCATACGGTAGAGATATTTTTTAGAGAAGTGGTAAGACTACATGGTCTTCCAAAGAGTATAGTTTTAGATTGAGCTACCAAGTTTGTAGAGTATTTTTTGCATACATTGTGGAAGAAGTTGAAGACAAATTTGAAGTTCATCTCATCACATCATCCAAAAATGAATGGATAAATAAAAGTTGTGAATATGAGTTTGGGGAACTTTCTAAGATATTTGGTTGGAGATAAGACAAAAGGATGGGATCTGATTTTACCATAGGTAGAATTTGCATACAATAATTGTGTCAATAGAATATTGGTAAGTCACCATTCCAGATTGTTCATAGGAGGTGTCTGATAAATGCTTTTGAATTGAGGGATTTGGATAAATAAGAGATACATGGTGATAAGTTAGTCATAAAAGTTTGGAGTATCTTAATTTTAGAGGTGGAGGCTCATCTTGGATATAATAGCTTGCGAGTTGAGGCTCGGTGCTATATCATGAGTTTTCATGAAGTTATTATGGTTTTTTTAATATAATTTTGGTATAAAAACTTTATGCTTAGGTTTGAAGGCCTCAGAAGCTCCATATGAGATCTGAAATGAGATTAACTAGAGCTTGTTCGAGTTAGATGCTATAAATCACAAGTTGAGGATTCCAAAATGGAGTTATAGAATAGCCAATAAGATCAATGGTTCACAAGTTATGGTCTTCTAAAGTTAGTCCAATTGAAATTTCCAAAACAAATATCATAATTGATTTGAACTAATTCTATATATAATTTTAAGATTGGTCAACCTCAAAGGTTAGGGTTTGATGTCTAGAAACTTTATGTGCAGTGTAAAATTGCCTATTTAAGGAAGCCTCGTACATTGTCTAGGAAAGCTCTAGGTGATAGTTTGTAGCTTTATCTTGAAAATTATTGTAAGGAAGACACCCATGTGGGATTCCATATTATATTTTAAAAATTTTTAATTCTACATTTGCGTTGAATAAGAAGACAATATTTTGTTCTAGAAAATTATTTTTATTTCTATAATTTCATTATGTATTTATGGTATTAAGGGGAGCACCCTTTATCAAGGTTTTAAACCCCAAGGTTCTGGCCTGCTAAAGAATAGATTGTCAATAGCCTTGGGTTTCTTTCCTCAACTCACCTGACTTCTAGTGCATACAAGAATGAAAGAGAATGCCAAAAGTTTATAGAAGAACTATAATATTCTTTATTTCCAAACTAGGTAAGAAAAAGGTACACTTGTCCAAGTGATGATGTAAAAGAGAATCAATAACTTTCTCCAAGGTCTCCAAGATGGCCTAAATGCCCAATGGATGAAACTTGTGAATAAGAAAAGATAAGTTGACAAGAGATAAGAATCTATAAATTTCCACAAAGTGTCCAACATAAGGGCCTAGATGCCCAATGTACAATACTTGTAAGAAAGAAAAGATAAGATAAGAAAATTAAGAGATGATGAAGAGAGTGGATACACAATACAATTTACTAACCAAGATTTGTAGACAAGTAACCCAAGTTTGCTTTCTAATAAAAGGAATTCCTAACTTCTTGTGACAAGACCAAAGGACATAAAGAGCTAACGATAATAGTGAAAAATCTATGTTTTGCAACTTTTAAGCTTAGTTTGGAAAGTTTGAACCCAAAGGGTCATTCAACTTATTGTTATGATAGTTGACTATTTTGGATAGTTTGACTTGGAGGAAAATGTTTTTCTTTTATTTATTATTTAATTTTAATTTTTTTTTTCCATTTTATGATTTTTTGGAATTTTTAATGTAAAAAATATAAAACAGATAATAATATCATGCAAAAAGTAAGATTCCTAAAACTCAATTCAATTGATGTGTTCTATTATTGTTTCAAGTGGTGAAGGTTTTAAACATGCAAGCACATCCAACACACCAACAACCTATTCAAGTTTCAACTAGGATGTAGAATCTAAACTAAGGAATGTCCTCGATATACATAAGGTACACGAGGCACAAATTTGTAGATAAAAGAGAATATTGGAAAATAGTTGGGAGAAAATGGTCACCCAATCTCCATGTTCACTTCCAAAAGGTATAAATTTCTTTGGGGCTTTGTCAAGATTGACAATATTTCTACTTCCAAGAGGTATGTCTCTAAATTATAATCCATTAGAATACAGGTGTTGAGGTTGTCCCCTAGAGTGATCACTTTTCTAGGTAGCCCCCCTAAAATTTAAAAATCAAGATCCCTTATTTTTGTTCCCCTCAAATTACTTAACAAGGATGCATGAGGAAAACATCAATAAGAAAATTTGGGGGATTGAAAGACAAAGGGATTCATTTTAAGCCTAAATTCAAATGTGAATGATTAATTTTATATCATTTTTTCAATGTAAGGAAGAAACACTAAACAAGGTAACCAAAAGAAAGAAATGGTTTGATGATAAAAAAAGAAGACAATGATCAATTTTTACAATGAAATAAAGAAGGTTTAAAATATATGCACCTTGATTTCACACTTTCCAAAAAAAAAACCATGTTTTGCTCCTTTGAGCCACAATGATGAGTTCCAAGTTGTCTTGACAAACTCCAATCAAGTGTGTGAAATCATGAAAAAGTATGAAAATTCAAAGAAAATGCATTAAATTAGTTGATAAAAACTCATAATTGATTGATTTTATCATGCATTTAACTATGTTCAAATAAGTGCAAGCTAATCACAAAACAATTTTTTTTTAAAAAAATTGCTTTTGACCTTGTCAATAAGATGTGATTTGTTTTCTATGATCTTGACCCCAAAAATAGAAATCAAAAGAAGACAGCCCTACTAAAAATTGGAGATATTTTAAAAATTGAATTAATTTCATAAATATCCCTCAATTTGTGCCTTAGAGACATATTTTATAAAAATATACTAGTTTTCATAAATTGACTTATTCATTCACGCTACTGCATCTAAATTGAAAACACAAAGAAGCAACACCTTGTAGAATTCATAGAACTTTCTAAAATTGTAAATCCTTATAAAAATTCTTTGATTTGTGACCAAAAATAATTTTCATGAAAAAATGATCAAAAAAGTCTAATTTTTGAACTGAGACATATTAGATACATCCTTAACTTGCAAAATTGGTTTTAGATGAAAATACCAAGAAATTTGGAAGTATGACCAAATCTTTCAAAAGCCTAGGTTTTTTTCCTTCAACTCAACTTGCACAAAGTTTATCCTTAAAAAAACAAAGTGAGTATCCAAGATTCACAAGTTAGCTCAATGATGGGTGCCAAAAATTTGAGCAAAGTGTGGCCACTTCTATAAACCCTTATATCCAAGAGGTCTAATGAATATGGACTCTTAGAAGGTGTCTTATATCTTCCTATTCATGATTTGAGAGAATCAATTATATGATAATAGTAGGTCTCAAATAAGTAAGATCCTTGCAAGGTGCACAATGAAATGGAATATTCAAATAGATCGCATTTAATAAGAGTGTAAATATCCAAATATATTCATGAATTCAATATAAAGTAATCTAAATGAGATGCAAGAATGCAAGTAGGATGAGAAAGAATAACTCTAAACTAACATTGGTGAATAAAATTACTATTCCATTATAATCAAGATAGATTTTCTATTCTAAATGAAAGAAAATAAATATCATTCATAAGCTAAAATGATGGTGCAAAGAACTCAAGAAACAAAATGACAAAGAAATAACATAACAATAGATGATCTCTAGATGTCTCAAGAGTGAGGAGAGAACCTACTTTTAAAGAGATTAGGAAATGAGTGGATGATCAAGGTTAAGAGGCAAAATAAAGAGAAATGGTCAAGATTAAGCCTTGGTGGATCCATGTACTCATGTCTCAAGAGGAAAAATGAGTGGCTTGGATTAAGAGGAAAAATAATGAGTAGTTGAGATAAATAGGCAAAAGGCTATTTAAAATTCAAAAGATTCCATCTAATTGGAAAGTGTACCTTGGGTGGGATTTTCTTTCATTTATTATTTTAGAAAAAGCCTTTTTCATGTGCACTTAGGATTTTTTATTTAATTAAAAGGGGTAATATTATTTTAATTATTATTTTTTTATAATAAAGTGGTCAAACTTTAGGATATAATAAAAATCTATTGTGTGATGATTTGACCAAGAATTTTCTATTAATTAACTATGAAAAAATAATTTAATGAATAATAATGGTCTAGTATTTGATTTAAAGGAGAGGGGGTTATGTTTTGCTAGACCAAAATTGGGTAACTACAACATGTGAATATGATGATGTTATTAATGGATAGATAGATATAGAAAAAATGTTCTTTAATCTTCCTATAAGGGAGATGATAGTGAAATTGGTAGAGATTTATTATGTGCTTCAACTTTCCATCCATGGGGAGTATGTTTTGATGGAACTGGCTCTTGCCCAAAAATTATGAGAGAGGTAGCCATTGAGATTTTTTCATATAATAGGTGAATCTAGAGATATAAACCTATGATTACAAGAAAAGGGATGTCTCTCACTGCTCTTCTTCTATTGCATTCTCATTATGATGGTATATAATAGTTGGACACTAATGGGTAAGGCACACATTTATATCCAATCCATGCAATAAATTGGACACTTATACATTTGAGGCTACACCATACTATCTCATTTATATTATGGTCTAATTCATTATGTATATCATGAGTTCTATATTCCACTACATGTATGATCTTAGAGGTCTAGATATTGAAGAACATCACTTACAACTAGCCAATGGGTTACCCTATCATCTAATTCCCTTCAAATCATCCTTATTCCTTATTGTGGGGTGAGTGGAGATTCATATATTTTACCAGTTAGTACTTTATTTTAGGTTACTTAGGTATGGGAGAATTTTTTTGGCACCCATACTAATAAATGGTTGTCTAAAGGATAGGAAATTTGACATGTATGAAGCATTAACGTGACTATATCACAATGTTCTACTACTAGGTTTGGATTTGAATGGGTGAAAATAGTAATCAATGGTAGAATACCATTTTTACTCCATGCACTTGGAAAAGAGGATAAGGAGACCTCAATATATAGACTCTTTTAGATGAAAACCCTATCAACACTACCTAGGATGATGTAGGAGTGCTAATGCAAGATTCACAACTAAAAATATCTACTAAAACTAATATCTCTTTTTCTATTTACCATTTAGTGTAATGATATTTGACATGAATGTAAGAAAACTACAATAAATACCTATCTAATGATAAATAGAAATATATCTAGTCTAGCATATCAAAATAATTGCTGTGAAGTAGAGAGAAGGAATATAAACTCACATTGAGGGATAATAGAGGTATCAATTTCAAATATGAATATCTCTATGATGCAGGAACATCTTGGTGTTGAAAACAAATTGGTACAAGAAGATGAAAGTTGCTGATAGAGGGAGAGATTTCAATACAAGGAATTATTTTATGTTTGGTATTCTGTTGGTCATACTGATTAAGTATGGTCAGTTTGGTTTGCCATCAATGCCAAAGAGGGATATTGTTGAAAATAGATTGATACAAGTATGATAAATGTGTTTCAATCATTGTTTTGTCACTAATGTCAAAACTGCTACTTGTTGGTAAGATAATTTCTTATATGATTTGAGTGGTAGCATTTATTTGATTGATGAAGAGGATTTGATCAAATAAGGTAACAATGGCACTTATAGGAAATATTGAGTTATGATTTGAAAAGGAGTACAAGGATTAGCTAAGATAGTGATATTATAGTGCATTGATAATCTACTTAAGGTTGCAAAGGATGGTTGCACTGATTAAGTTCAAAAGAACATGTTAAATGAAGTTTGTCTGCTAAGCTTAACATTTTTCATAGTAGGTGTCAAGAAAAGTTAGTAAAAGCTGAGCAAAAAATTAGTTGGAGTTGAGAAAATTCAATTTTAGTGTAAGCCAAGTAAAGTTTAGTTGATGTAAAGCACCAACAAACTTTAGTTTGTGCCAAGTTATTTGATAAAGGATGCCAAGAAATGTAGTATGTGCCAAGAATCAAAATCTAGTTAATGTCGAGTGTCAATATGATGAGAAAGATCAAGGATTTGATGAATATGAGCCAAAAAATTTGATTTCTTGGATTGTGTGAACCATGTGAGATAAGATTGATGAGCTGGTAGCATAGAATTCATGATGAAACATTTTGAGGTGAATTCAAAGATGATTAAAGGAGAAGTTTCTAGAAGGGAATGAAATGAGATGAGGGGGAGATTCATTGAATCTTATCTAATATGACCTAACCCTAAAATGGACAATGGAGGATGAGAAAAAAAATTTCAATTCTCTATTTATAGAAATGGCTGGTCAAAAGCAAAGGTTGTGTGCGAGAACTTAAGGAAGCCAAGGAGTCTAGGGTATTGCTTCATTATGTGACCTAAGTAAAGAGACTACATTAACAAGAAAAGCAAGAAGGCTTAAGGGTATGGATGCCTGAAGGGTGAACAAGCTCTCAGAGATGAAGTGTATGAAAGCCAAGTAGAATGGAGGACTGAAACAAAGATTTGTAATCTACAAGTTTGTTTTAAGTTTTTATCAGATCAAGCCTTACTATTACTTTCTAATCATTGTATCACTCTAGGGTAAATCCTTTGGATTAAGATTGACCTAATAGTCATTTGTAAATCCTTTAACCTAGTGACATTCCAAGTGAATGATCTAGAGTCCTCTAACAAAGCTCACTTCTAATAGGGTGATTAAAATTCTTTAACCAGGTCACATTTAACAATGTGCACTATAACCTTTAACATGGTTGGCCTCTCATAGGGCATCGCTTCAGAAGAGTGAGAATGAGTAGCATGTTACTGGTAGTTTTTCCCAAATTGGATTTCTATGTTAAATCATTGTGTCAAATGTGTTATTGAATCTATTATGTTTCATGTTTACATTCCTGCAAAGTTGATTTGACAGTAACCTCCAAGTTTAAGTGATTGCATAATCTAATGGATGCATGCATGATGAATATGTTTCATGGATATGGGTTCATTAAGATGTGAAAAGTTTTAATTGAATATCTGGACCTTGGATAACTCATTCAACCACACCCCCCCACCCCAGAATTATTCTAAATAATTCCAACACTTGGGTGAATGAGCAATCTTGCATAGCACAAAAACATTTATTGTTTTATGTACATGGTTTTTGTTTGTGATGTAGTTGTTTCCACCTTGATTTTTGGGTTGTGGATAGTTGGAATATTGTTGAGGGCCTATTTACAGTTCTTACCCTAATAGCACAATGTTGATGTGTCATATTTCTCAAGTTTTGTGTTGTTCCCTATTTCCTATTGTTTGCATCTAGTGAAACATGTTGTTTCTTTTGGCACAATTTTCTATAATGATGTGACATCTTATGCAACTAGGAGAAAAATCCTAATGTGTGTGTGGAACTATTCTTAAGAATGCATGAAAAATTTATTCCCATTTCTTGGGTTATGGTTTATATTTCCAAGACTAGACCTATATTTTAATTAAATGTTCAATTGGTTGACTTGTGGATTAGTTGGCTATATAAGAACTTGGATCTGATGTAAGAAAGAATTAGGATGATGAATGTAGAGAAGTACTATGATTCGTAAGGACTGTATATTTGGAATTTTCTATTATAATTCATCGTATAAGGTCGCAACCCTAAAGGCCTCACAATCAGGCATGTTGGTTATTGTTATCCTATCAAATTAATTAATAAATCTATGAATTATGTGGTATATTTTTTGTAATTATATGTTTGGATTATTTTTGTACTCTAAGTAGGGTGTTAATAGTTTTAAGTTGAGTTTTTTCAACATGGAGCTCTGAGCCCTCCCCTATGTCAGGTTGTAATAGAGTCAAGTTCTTTCTTGTGGGTTGGACCATGGAGACTATTAATTGGATTGGTTGTAGGAAGGAAGATCTAAAATATGACCTATAACTTGTAGAAGCTTATGATCTTGCAAAAACTATTATCAAAATGGTTTGAGGAAGATTAAATTTAGACAATGCTAAAATGGACATGTTGAGGTGAATTACAATGAAACTTGAAGTTGTTGAGACAACCCTGCGAAGAGGTGTACATCTTGAGAATGTTTGTGATGATGAAGAAGCAATACCAAATCCTAATATTGAACCTAAGGTATAAAAAGATGAGGAAAGATTTCTTAGAGTCTTGTCTAGGGAAAATTCTAGATATGTTGTTGAATTTTCTTGCTATGATGGAAGACTTGAGACTAGTGTAGTATTGGATTGGATCTTTGAGATGGGTAAGTACTTTGTGTATGAAAGCACTCTTGATAACATGAAGGTAAAAATTATAGTCACATAGTTGAAGGGTCATGGGTCACTTTGGTGGGATCACTTGTAGACTAAAAGATTATAAATAGAAAAAGGAAATATCAAGACATGGGTGAAGATGATTGGGAAAATGAAGAACAAGTTCCATCTTATAGATTACCAAGTTAACACATTGAGTAGAATCTAGAATCTAAGAAAAAGGGACATGATTGTGAAGTTATATACTAAGGAATTTTACAAATTGGATATCAGATCTAGACATGTTGATGATGAAGTTGAAAAAGTAGCTAGATACCTAAATGGTTTGAGGACGTCAATTCAAGATGAGATCAATTATGTTAATATGGATAGTGTGGAGGAAGCATACAAATACACCTTGAAAATATTTAAATTTTGTCATAAAAATCCTTATGAAAGTATTTACTATAAATATGATCTTAATTTATCATACTTACCATGCAAGTGGGGTGAATAAGGGTACTATGAAAAGGAAGACTAGTAACCCTAGCGACAATGTAGGGAGGACCATTAGGTGCCTTAATTGTTTCAACATGATTAAAAGTAATACAACTTTGGGATTGAAGTTTAGGTTTAGGCTTAGGTTGGAATTAAGGTTGAACATTATCAACATTATTAACAAAATGGTTAGAAATTTCAAATTTCTCATGATAATCAATTTATATAGAAGAAGAAGTTTGGTCAATATTGTTGGTTGAGTGAGATGGTAAAGGATCATTGCATATTTCCAAATTATAATTAGGAGGTAAAATTTATATGTTCCCTTGGTTAATGTAAAAATTAATAGATATATAATTAGAGTCAATAAGGATTTGTATCACATGTTTCAAAGAATAACACATCTCTGTATCATGACCAATTTGATGGTTATATTAATAAAAAGATAGGATCAACAATTGAGAAAGAGGCTTAGAATGGCCAATTGGTTTAATAGGAAGAAGATTAATCATATTTTTATTCATTAGCTTCAACAAATCATAGTATGAAAATATGAATTTGAAACTCAATTAAAATTACAATAAAGTTGATAGGAAAAAGGATCCACACCTTTAGATGTTGTTGTCACTTGGTCATCTATTATATTGGAGGATTTTTTTATCTTGACATAGTTGTAGGACTTATTATATGTTTTGAAATGAAATGTGGTATCATGCTTATGAATGAGAAAAAAATTCATTGGAGTGTTTCTCTCAAATTAGCTCATTTGAAGTTGATAATGATGAAGCATGATACATACTCATGAGAAGGAAGAGAATTCAATAAGTAGAATCTTATCTATAATATGTTTTTGAAAATTTGAAACAAAATTAAGTAGTATAACAACATTAGGCCTAGAATAATAAATATGAGCATGTAAATTCTAATATCTACCAATAAAGTCAGTAATATTTTTTAATACCTTGTTTACAATGAATCAGATTGGTCAAAGAATTTTGAGGACTAATGTTATTTTTAATTTTTGAATGAAATAATTAGCAAAATTTTGAAAATAATCAATGTAATAAGGAGGAAAATAGCTATGTCATTTCAAGGATATTTCATGAAATTTTATGATGAACAACTTACTTATGAACCTATAATCATAAGAAAAATCACTATACAAGGTTTGGAAAGTTTTAACTTGATTCACACAATCACCCTTACCATTATAAGTCTCAAGATGTGGAATATCCATAGTTTGTGGGATAAAGACTTGAACAATGTCAAGGGACAACGGACTAGAAATATCAGAAGTAGGAATATTGAACTTGGATTGAGTCAAAGAAGAAAGTTGTTTTTGCAAAGAAGAAATGGTTTAAGCTAAGCCATTAGTGGAAGAATCAGTAGAAGAAATTAAATAAGAGGTAGTATTGGATTGTTGTGTGAAGAAAAAAGAATGGTTGAATAATTATGAATAATATTAGGAGGACTAGGTAAAGGAAGATTAGAATATGAAAAGGGAACACTATTGTATATGTGAAAAAGTATCATATTGGGATAGAGATCAAACAAGAAAAATAAGTTGAACAAACATATGCATATATCAACATCTAAGAATATTCAAATAAGCTAAATATTAGAGTTTTAAATAAAATGAACCCAAAAATAAATTTCTTCACACAACCTAACAAGTGCACTCAATAGAGTTTTTGGTTTACTTGACAAGAGGTTTGTGGATGTGTTCTCCAAAAACACAATATTGAGTCCCATAAACTTATGGTTATTTCATATGAATGCAAAGTGCAAAAAGATACTAGAATTAATAATGAATGATTAAATGATTCATGAGGTAGTTATTCAAAAAATACTCTTAAGCATTCAATTCATATGAAATGGAAACACATATGAAGATCTAATTTCAATATGAAACTAGTATTTAATCTACTAATGCAAAATAGGAGTTAACTATCAAATGAATGAAAACATACCAAAAGAAGGTTAGCTCAATAAAATATTTAAGAACCATAAATTATCTAAAATGAAACTATCATAGTAACTCTAATGCAAATGAGAGATGGATAATTCTTGAGACAAGGTCTCTATTTTAGTATTTTTTTGGGGAGGCTTGAGGAGGTGACATCTATGTGGCATCCCCACAAGGGATACACATAAACCATGCAAAGTTCAAGGTATTCTCACACATGTGTAAGAAAATTAGGATGTTGATCGGTTAAGTGTACTCTAAGTACACATGTGTAAGTGTGTGTAAGAGATGTGTACTTGAAGATGTCAACTTTCACATTTTTAGAATGTGTAAGAGGTGTAAGAAGGTTTTAGAGTACGTTTTTTGGAGCAAACAAGGTAAGTTGATGGAAAAGGTCATATTTGAATTTTTTAATCACATGTTGGAGAAAATAATTAGGACTAATTTATTCTAGGAAGATAAAAATTAGCCTAATTAACCTTAGTTAATTAGTGGGTAGGGTTATGAGATAGAAAGGAATTATGTTTGTAGGGTAGGATCTAGGGATTAATTATGTTTAAAAAATTATTTAATTTAATAATAGTTTAGGAAGAATCTTTTAGAATATTTAGAATATTAAATGAGGAGGGGAAGGGGGGTGAATCAATTATCCTTGGGTCTAGCTGTGCCAATTCAGCATTTAACAACTTTAAACAATTTAAAAAAATTCATTAATCAACTCAGTCTGTATAGCTTCTCATTAACAATTTATCATAATGTTAGTACTTAACTCTCTATTCTATGTATGTGTCAACCAATAGTAAAATAAACAACTGTAAAACTAGCTTGACATTCACACAAGTAAATGACACTAGGATTTAACATGAAAACCCAATTTGGGAAAATCACCAGTAACATGCTACCAACTTTTCACTCTTCTAAAGTGAGCTTGGTTAAGAGCCAACCTTGTCAAAGGTTACAGAACACACTATTAGTTTTGACCTTGTTAAAGGATTTAATCACCCTATTAGGAGTGGCTTGGTTAGAGGATTTTGGATCATTCGATTAGAATGTGACCTTGATTAAAGGATTTTGACTACCACAATGGTTAGAAAGTAACAATAGGTTTTATCTGTAAAACAAAATTCACTTTGAAAATTCTAATCTCCATTTGGCTCATGATGGTCCATTGACTAACCTCCATCATGTTATCCTTCTTTGATCTTCTTGGAAACCCTTAAAGAAATCACACTACATCAATCTTCAAGCTCTTTGTTTACCAAAAAATTCCTTCATCTCATATATAGTGCCCAATATACACAAATTGTGTAGTGCCTTCTGCCTTATCATTTCATATTTTTCTAAGGATAAGAGTCTTCTTACATCTAACTTATCATATGATTTATCTAGAATGCTACTTTTAATTTCTAGCAAGTTTCTCTTGAAGTTCAATAAATACCTAATGACTAAATATTCAAGTAACATATGATTAGTTTTTATTTGAGTAACTGCCAATGTTCCTCTTTGGGGTTTATGACATGGCTTAAATACCTTCTATTTTCTATATGTATAGTGGTTGTATCAGGCATTAAAAGGTCAATCTTTTGGTGTAATGAAAACTCTAGCTTATAACAAATGGTATAAGAGCTTAGTTATAGCTTTTCATCTCCTTAGGTAATATTGAGGGGGGGATTGTTGGACTAACTACCAATATTTCTCTTTGGAGCTCATGAAATGGTTTAACCGCTTCTTGTGTTTTATAATTCTAGTGGTTCTATCAAGCATTGATAGGTCAACCTTTTGGTGCAATGACAACTCTAACTTGTAACCATTTGTTCATTCCTGACATTGTATTTCCCCAACTAGTCTATCTTGCCTTAATTATATATTTTCTTCAACATCTTCTTCATAAAATCTTCCATTTCTTCATTTATTTTCTCAACAACCTCTAGTTTTTCTTTGGGTTTTTCTATTTCCTTGGGTTTGACAATATCTTCCTTCTTAGGACTAGGTCCTTGCACTTTATCCTTCTACCTTTTAGTCTTCACTAATGTAGGCTTATCAAGTTTCTCTACCTATAAGCTTTTAGATTCACATATCAGAAAAGATGTGAGACTTTTTTTAAAAGTGCACTTTAATGGAAGGAGAACCTAAAAGGTAAAATAACTAATCCTTTGAAGAGAGGTGTAAACTCTATTTACATTCAATAACTATATAGGAATAAACTCATTTTTAATATGTATACGTCACAAGGAAACCATTAATACCTAATGGTATCAGACCATTAGATCTTAGAAGATTTTTTTGTAAACCTAAAGTATTATGTTCAACTTTGATTAAAGATTTACCAAAGTTCTATGGAAGGTGGCAATAATTAGAAGAGAATCAATTGAATGATTTCTATAAATTCATAAGTAATAATCAGATATACCATGAATGCAATATAATGATCTTGTTTGCAAAATCATTGAGAGTCAATGTTAGAAATGAGTATGAATCTTTTGTCTCTAGGTGTATTTCATCTTGGGAGTAGTTTGAAGATTGGTTTTTATACACCTTTCAAAGTACCATGAAACATTGGGATCATGAAAAGAATGTCTTAGATGGTTATAAGCCTAAACAAACACAAGAGAGGTTCATGGGAGAAAAGGATTAAAATATCAATAAGGATGAAATTTCAAATTGGTTAGAGGAAGAATATGAGAAGAATGTCTTGATGAATATCACTATTTTTCTTTAATGGAAGATATAATATATGATGAGATAATTTATTACAGTGAAAAGGAAGATGATTCTATTTTATATGTTAGTGATCTAGTGTATGATGAGATTGAATCAGATAGTGATAGCACAAAAAAACATATAGAGGAGTATCAGTTTTCAAATTTCCCAAGGATTGAGAATAATAAAAAAACAAAAAACATGGAAGATCATTGCACTAATTAGAGTGACCAAAAGTCAGAGTCTAAGAAAATATTTTTGAAACAATCTAAACATGATATTGAGAAGATTGTTTCTTCGTGCAAGCAATACCTAGAATACCTTTCATATCTAAAATTTATTTGTGATAGAGAGAAAATTGAAGTAAAATATATATTATCAAAAGAAGACATAAAGATGTTGAAAGTTCTTCAAATGTATGTTGAAATAAGCTAAAATGATTTTCCTAACAATTGAACCTTACTCATGAAATATATCAAGAAAAGACACACACATATTATATTCAAAAAAGGAACAATGCTACACAAACAACAAAAAACATTTGACTAACAAAAATTCAAAGATTGTGGTTTGCTCCTCTAGATGATAACTGGGATCTCATCATGACTCAAATAGACATGTGTCCCAAGAAAGAGCTAGTGGTAGACCTTAAAAAATCCATTTACAAAATTCTAATTCTAATTCTTTTCACCATTTCAAAATAGATAAGTTGATCAATCAATGAAATAGAGAAATATCATAATATCAAGTAAGATAGAACAAAATGTTTTTAGAATTGTGATTTCACTAATGATTGAAGGAAGTGGTACAAAATTCATGATTTCAATGATGGAAGATTTAGAAGTTGTCAAAAGTACAATTTTGACAAAGATGCAGAATCCAATATTTGGTCATGGTTAAAATGACTTAAGAAGATTTCAAAGATCACAATTGTGGAAATGATTTTATAAAAAGGATGTGAGAGAGTGAAAAGAAAAACTATTAAATTAATGGTATGAAGTACAAACCAAGTACTTAATTGATGGGGAACATGGATAATTTGTGAAGTGGCTATATGTACATAAATTCATGAGCCATAAATGTGGAATAGGAGCTAGCGAGGAAAATTTAGGAGCACTCAAGGAGTTTGCAAAAATAGTAAGTTTGAGCTCTTTTATTTTCCTAGTTACTACTCATTTGATGAAAATGTCTATTAAAAAGGATATTGAAGAGTCTAAAGAGGTTCCTATTAAGAAGCATGCATAGAAAATGTTGTTAGATATCTTTCCTAATTCCTCACTCAGTGGTCAAAAGTCAGTTTTCCTAAATGAATTTTAGGAGTGTAGAGATTCCAACATTTTATTGCATGGTTGAGACTTGTTCTAGTGTTTTTATGCAAATAGTGATAAAAAGGAGCCTAGAAATAACCCACTAAGGCTTGATTTAGAAAAGATTGTGGTCCCAAATAGTATTGTAGATACTAAGTTAATAGATGTTGTAGCAAATAATTATGAGCCAACCACTATGAATTTAAGGAAAATTGATGGAATATGTTTGCTACTTATCACAAAGTCCTGTATTGAGAAATGTTTTGGACTGTGCACCCAAACCTTGACAAAAATTGATAGGGAACATTTCAAATTTGAGTATTAGAAGATATGAAGTTTAGAAAGTTCAAAGAAATTGCACATTTCATGTATATAGAGCATAAGAATAGGATTATGTGTGTAGATCATATGGGTCATCATTGAGTTGATTCCTTTATGGATTTTTTCAAGTACACATTTTATGCTTGGCTTCAATTATTTGGAGAGGATGAACAACATAAAATCCCTCTGGATTACATGTACATGTGCATGAAAATATAGAACCCTCGTATGTATTTGGAGTTTGATTTTGCTAGTGAAATTGAGAAGAATCTTCACATTCAATTAATTAAGTGGAATGTTGCCAAGTCTTTCAACAACTATTCCCTATTATGTTATTTAATTCTTCATCAAAATGTTAATCTGTTCAAAAATTCCATGAAGTTGGCCACAACTAATGAGGAAGGCATGTTAGTTTGGGATTTTTTAGAGTCATCATTTATTTGGTTTCTTTCTCTAATTCTCTCCTACTTTCAATGTTTAATTTGAACCATTGGTTTTGTCATTTGTTAGTCTAGTATTTTGAGATGCAATAAACAATTCCCAATGACCTATTAGTGAACCTTTTCCTAACAATACCTCTCTCTCTCTCTCTCTCTCTCTCTCTCTCTCTCTCTCTCTCTCTCTCTCTCTCTCTCTCTCTCTCTCTCTCTCTCTCTCTCTCTCTCAGCCTATTGTTGACTAAGTTTGACCTGTAAAGCCTTCATGGAAAATGTATTTTTTAATCATATTGAAAGGTTTAAAGTTTCTTGAAGTAATATTGAACCATTCTTAAATGGTATGAAGTAGTTCTAGACCTCTTTGTACCCCTTGAACCAGGTTCAATGGTTCAATGGTTCCTTTGGTTCAACTTATCTTTGGGTCTCATGCAACACTTTCTAGTGGGTCCTCACTATATGTGCTATGAAGTTCAAGGGAAAAATTGCATTATAGCTACATGACATTCTGGAACTGACACAATCATGTATAATTTGATCATTTGTGGAAATGTGATGAATAATTAGTACTTTGAGATAGGGTCATCCTTAATAATCATACCAATGTGCTAATTAAGAGAGTAAGAGTACAGATTTGGCTTGTGTAGGGGAAAAATATCACTTGATTTTCTTTCCTTGTAATTAATGTTTGACATCATAGTAGTCTCATCATCTCTTTTCTCATGGCATTTAAGGATTCATTATGCTCATCTCATAATTAATACCTTGTTCCTTGTTTTGAAGCCTATATGAGGTAGGACATCCCTTGTAAAGAAAGCATAAGTTTCCTTGGGTGATTTAAACACTAGCTATAGAATTTTGGATTGAGAATCAACTTTCATAGTTTCTCTCGTTGTTGTTTAGCAGGTATTTTTTGTATTTTCCAACTCCTTTTTCCTTTCATCTTTAATAGAAAGGGTGGTAACTACTTCTTTCATTTCCAAAGAAGAGATTATGAGTCATGAGGTCTACCCTGCATACATTTGGAAATACTCATAGCTTGTATAGTAAGTCACCCATCATATGAGATACAAACCTCCTAGGAGTTGGTTTCGAGGGAATAATAGAGAGGTTATGTGAGAGGCTTTCAGAAACCTTTTCCACTAAATTCTTGGATTATAATTTTCTATTGACTTCCACTTTCCCACTAGCATATTCCTATCCATAATTGATTCAAAAATGTATTCAAAAGTATGATGTACCCAACAAGAGTATTTTGAGGAAGGATGGGAGTGTATTGCTAAGCATCACTAGAGAATCTGTATTTAAATTTTTCTGTCTTAAAGAACAAGATTTTTATAACTTGACTCCTACCTCATCTTTGGTGAAGTTTTTAGGAACTTCAAACATCTATAGGAATGCCATTGCAAAGAGTTAGACTGTGTCATTTTACAAAGGTGGTTCTAGGTTATCAAAAACCCTTACAAAAGATCATATGTCTCCATGAGTGCATGATATAATTTTTTGCTACATAGAATATGTGGTTCTCTAGATGTGATGTTATTTGAAGATTGGATGTATTTTAATATCTAGATAGTGTTGTAAGGGTCACAGTTTTTAGACTAGGCTAAGTTAATTTCCAACTCTTTGAGGGATAGGCTTAAGTGGGCCTTGAACTTAAAGAAAGATTTTTATATATCCTCATATTTGATATATACATTAGCTAGTACCCAAGATTTACAATCTTTACCTCATAAAACCTGGACTGAAAACATCACTGTGTATAATTATTGTCATGTTTTGTGTAAGGATAAAGCTTTGAAAATTTTCAAAATGGTCCATGATATTTTCTTTGAGAAGCTATATTTTGAAATGATATGCTCTCATCATCGTAGATTCTATTTTGGGTCTCAGAAACCTTTTCAATCTTATGGAAGCATATACATTCAGTATCCTAAATTTTCTTATTCATATATAGGAGGCCTTGATGATGAATCCATATGACTTCCTAGATACACCCTTGATTTTTTTACCCTAGCAAAAATTTCTTGCCAACTAATTACTGTCATAAACAAGTTTTTCATTGAAGAAGCATCATATGTTATCTTCCCACTTAAATTAGGAGAATTAACTTAGAGGAGCATGAAAGATGCCATATGTATAGGTTCATATTTAGTCAACTTCTATTTTGGCTTTTATCAGGCTAGACCAGATTTTGATAGCAAGGAGATTTTTCATAACTTGTTTGTTGAAGACTTTTGGGAGGATTGTGCAAATGAGATGGAAGTATGGAGAAGATAATCTTCTAGGTTTACCATTTTTCAAATTAAGCTATATTAGTTGAGTATGGAAGTGGACACCATAGGTATTTAGGAAGATAAATCAAATCTTATTGACACTCAAGCAACTGAATCTTTGGCCTCCAAACAAGTTATAAATTGGGATTCTAAAGAGGAAGATAAAATTCTTGAAAATAAAAGGTTCTCTTTGAAAGAAAAAATTATTGGCTAAAGATGAAAAATAGAAAACATTTTAAAAAATCAACTGATCTCAAATGTTCTAATGATGCCCTTAAACTTGCAGGTGATAGGATATCTTCAAGAATTAGTAGTGTGAGAGTTCCTAATACTTCCTTAGTATGGAAACCCCATTCCAAGAGTAAAGCTAGGATGTCAACACCAACATTATCTAATGAAGTCATTCAGGGTGACAATGAACTTGACAAAGAACAAGTTGGTAAATTTATTGACAATTGATAAGTAGGAGGTAATTTCCATAGCAAGTCAAATTTTGATATTATATTAGGATTTAATTGTGTGATTTTGAGTCAAACTCATTGACCCATGTTTCATGAGTAGTGATTCAACATGAATCCATCTCATATGAGTCCAAATGAGAGCGGGCACATCTCCTCAGAGAATAGAAATTATGAATACTCTAGCCAAGAGAAATGAACCTCAAAAAGATGTAGCTTCCACTCCAAATTGGTTAGTTTCTCCAATAAATAAGAAAAAAATCTTAGTACCTATTTTATTTCCTATAGATGATATTGATAGCAAGTACACTACTGGGGCTCCAAAACCTAAGAGAACTAAGGGCACAACCAAGATAGTGTTTGACAATGTGATGGGAAAATAAATTGTTGAAGTGGTTACACATAATCACAATGAGGGTACAGATGATCCTGATCTGAGAAACTCTGAAGTTACTGACATGAACCTAGGAGTAATCAACCATGAAACAAAAGAACACTAGGTGGGAGAATCGACTAAGAATTTTTTTTTGCAATCTCAAAAAGATGGAATTGAGAAGAAAAAGATGAAGGCAAAAATAAATGCAATGATTGAATGCATAAGTTCATCGAAAGGAAAAATTTTGACATCCAATGATAAAAAATGACTCATATTTGATCCAAGTTCACTTGAGAATCAAAAATTGATGTATGATTTGAAAAAGGGGAAAGCTATGATCATTGTTGTCTATAATTGGATTTATCAAGTGATAAACCTGATTACTAAGTTCATATGATATTTGTACCAAATCTTCACTCTTGCTAAGGTCATTCTTAATGAATCTTGTCTCCAAGTGACAATCTAGAAAGTAGAAGTTGAAAGGTTATCATTCATGGTCACTTAATTGGTAGAGGTGGAAGAATATGGCTCAAAAAAATTCCTAGAGCAGAATCCATTGCAACATGTTGATGCAGGGTTGATTCATGTTTTGCAAAAAAATATAGCTTGGAGGGTGTCTAATAATGGTTCATCCTTCTCTCATGTGTAATATTTTGAGAAAGAGTTGAAAACTACAATAGAAAGTGTGAACAGGGACTTTCAGATAATCAATTCAATCTATTTTGCACCTTTCAAAGAAGGAGGTCCTAATGTTGAGACATTAATCAAGCAATATAAAGAACCCTTGAACCTAATTAAAAATAATGTTGATTTGACCATATCCAATCTTACTAAAGTAGCCAAGGTTGAGGCAATGATAGACATGTGCAGACAACAACTTCTTGAGTACCTAGACATTATGACCAAGATGAAACAAGATAAGGACACATGGAAGAACTGGCTTCAAAGTATAAAGAGGGTAAATACAAATACAATGTATGAGTTCATGAGCATGTTCAAGGGATGGAAACTGACAAGAGGACCACTCAACACAGAAGATGATGAAGATGAAGAAGAGCCACTTAAGAAATAAATAAATGATTAGCTTTTAAACATTTATTGCTTGATTTTTTTTGAGTTAAACCCTTGATAGTTAGTTTTTGGGTATATGTACCCATGGATTTGTTATTTCAATTATGTTCTTAAAATTTTTGAGAATTCAACTTTAATGGAGATTCTTAGACAATGTTCTATATATGAATGAAACTTAGTAGTAGTAGGGTTTAGCAATTTTTGATTTATATCAAACTAAAAACTTTAGTTTGGTATTCACTTTTTGTCTGTCTGCAAGTGTTGTGAATCCTCAGTAACATATGCAAATAGAATGATTCTTGCATTAGTGAAAGATTCATAAACTATTTAAAGATTTAATTCTTTGGGTTATTCTTTGTTGGTTTATTCTTAAATCAATACTACATTGTGAGGTTATTTTCTATTATTGGATTCATAAATATTACAGATTCTTTGTATATCTTGTTGATCTGTTATTGTTCCTCTTGAAAGCATGTGTTGAAGGAAAAATTGTGTATTTCCATTTTTATATGTATCAATCATTTTACTTCATTTTTATTTATTTGATTTCTCCCTCTATCCAAGAATAGATGGGATGACTTATTTCTTTCTAGTTAAAAGTAATTCACATTTAAAAATACTTCTTCTGAACATCTGATAAGGGAGCTAAACTTTAGTAACATTTAAGGAAGAATTAGTGAATAACAATTCTTCAACTATTGGAAAGTTGATTTTGTCTTGAGAATTGGGCATAAAGAGTTTTAATAGTTAATTTTATAGGAAAGAAAAATCCATTTACCAAGGTAGTAGACAACTTGTTCAACTATGGTATCCACTGTGGGATACACATACTAAGCATGGGGATTTCATTACTTTCAAATATGCATTTATTCAATGGATAATGAGAGAACTTGGGGGAACCCTCACCGATATACCACAATAAATCAAGAATATGTTGAGATCTAAAGAATTTTTGGGTTATGAATACAACCTAGGTGACTAGTATTGGAAATACAATAGGAAAGGTAAATTCTAGGGGGAAGGTGAATCAGTGCTTCAAACTTTTACCCATAAAAACATTCATCATACATCCATCTCAAAATTTAACAAGTAAACTGAAATACCATATAAAGCATATACATCTAAAGTATGTAAATAAGTAATCATTCACACATGTATGACACAAAATATGATTACCCATAAACCCTCCAATGAGAAGGTAAAACTGGGGTCAGGATGACATCCCAAAATCTTCACTACTACAATAATAAAGTGTATCCAATGAAGGTTAAAATGTTTGATCATGAAACATGATCTACCCTATGAAAGGTATGCCCAATTAAAAGCTTACAAAGAATTTTAGGTCTTACCTTGCAATAGGATTTCAACACCCTGTTAGAAGTGTGCCTAATTAAAGGACTTTAACTCACAATTAAGTAGGCACCTTGTTAGAGGATTTCAATATAGCTTGTTAGGACTACTCTATTAAGATATTTAACTGATTCACATGTTAAAATGTATCAGCAATGATCTTGTGATTAGCACTATATTGCTTGATGTTAGATCACCTCTATAGTAATGTGTACTTAATCTTTTTTTATCAGATGTCTCTCTACTCTCCACTATTTCCTTTCCTTTATTCTCCTTTAACTAATTTTTCAATGTAACTCAAATCATAATACCTTGGTCACCATGAATGTCCTAATTGCTCATGCAAAACTCTCCTTCTTTTCTCTTCTCTCTATCTTGAATATTTAGGGTTTGTCCTCCTCTAAGAAGACCTAGATGTCCTAGAATTAGGTATGAATCAACAGTTGTGATACATCCATATTGCCACTTAAACCTTCCCTTTTCTTGATTGGATGCATGTAGTACATAGTGTTGGGTGGTCATTTTGCACAAGGTCAACAACAAGAATCCATTACGCAATTCCTCTCTTGAAAAGCTAATCTTTTGGGGATCAACTCCAAGGTTTAGTATTTGTCTTGCGACATACCAAAATCTACTCACTGGAAATGTGATTGTTCACGAGGAGACCTTTGCTGGTTCTATTATAATCTTAGAATGAAGTAAATCTATTTTTTGTCTCAAAATAACACACAAAGAACAAGATTTTTGTATTTTCTAATTTTTTCAATGAATGCAATTCTAACAATGCAAATAAAATGAGCTCCTATTCTAACAAGGGGTTAGCAAAGAAAATAATGAAACTGAAAGCAAATAAGAAGAAATTAAAATCCTAAAGGAACATAAGCTATAGAACACAACACACTGAAAGTTAAACTTTTGAAGAAATTAGTAGGAAACCAATGAAAATAGGAGCAACACTTCCTAGAATCCACTGATGCAATCGTTGGTGAGAAACTTTAACAATCGTATGATATTTCACCTTTCATCAAATCACAAGGCCATGAAAAGTGCACTAATGAGGGACGAAAAGCTATGTAGGCACAATTTGATGATCTCCTTTCAAGCTTGTTATGTTAGCAGAATTCTCAAATCTATAGCAAACACTAGAACTAAAAGATTACACAACCAAAAACAATGTAATAAACCTTTGGCTCAATCACAATTCCATGAACAAAATTCACAAAACAATGACACATTCAGGCAAGAATCATTACACTCTGAATGCTTGCACCAAAAGCATAATTTTATTGCATAATAACAGTAGCCCTTGTTATATTTTACAATGGGGTATTTATAATAAATTCTCTCCTCAATTTGTGTTGAGTAAGAGATATCTTCATGCAATAAAATGATTTTAAAAAATTAAAACAAACTAAATATATACAAACTAACAACTAATCTAGTGCTTAGAGGGACTCCATCCATATTTTATTCATTAATTAGATGTAGGAGCCCTTTACATGTCAAAAATAGAGAAAGCATGAGACAAAAATTAGGAGGAAGCCATCAGTCAAAATGGAAGTGCATGGAGGTACCAAAAATAGAAGTTGGTCCTTCACTATGCGTGCATCGAAGTTAAACTATTGTTAGAATGCATTCTCGATGCATGGAAGGTGCTATTTTTGGAACAAGAAGTTAAATGTTAGCACACCTCTGAATTATGGAGCTACGAACTTGTGGAGCTGTGGAGCTATGTACTTATGAAGCTATGTACCTGCAGACCTTGACAAGGTCAAAAAAATCAAAATTTTACTAAGTGTCAAAATTGAAATTCTGACATCTAGGTTTTTTTCTTGTTCATCCCAAAGCTATGTTTGGCTATTTGCCCTTGAATTTCTCTATCATCTCAGTTATCTTAGCTACATCTAGAAAATCTAAAGCCTCATATTTATCCTTTACCTTCTATTTGTAGTTGTTCACCTCAATTCAAGTCTCTACAAAATCTCTAAGTTTGGTGTCCACCTCTAATAGTGCTTCCTCTATCTTGAAGGCTTGCCTAATATCTTCATCATTGGATGCTTCCTCTAATGTCTTCTTGAAATTCTCTACTACTACCTCAATTGGAAATAGCTTCTCTCATTCTTCATCGTCAAAAATCTCCAAGCATGCATCACTATTTCCAAAATTTGTTCTTGAGCTTGGTCCTTGAGCCGATGGATCTCCTCGTGTAATGTTTCCATTACTTTATTTCCATTTGCTATCTTGTCTAACCAATCATCAATCATGTCTATCTCTTCTCTGGTATATACATCTATCAAGGTGTAGTACCTTTGCCCTTTTATTGCTTGTAGAGTCTACAAGTTCTTTCTCCATGCCCATACCTCATCCATGATACTTAAGTCTGGCCTCGAAATTGCTATGATCTTATTCACATTCTCCTACATAGCATGCAGTAACTTCAAATTCCCTATGATTATAGTGACACCTCTATCTTTAAGGTTTTCTTGCCACTCTTAACAAGATTTGAAAAATGGATTGAGCCGTACACCTTCCCCTTCTCTAAGAATGGTATTTAGAGTCTGCTCGGGGTACTAAAGATCAAGAGGATAGATATCCCTTTAGGATCTCAAATTGCCTTTGAAGTGTTTAGAGTTAAATCTCATCTTGTTCCATGTGCTTGAGAACCTCTTTGACTCCCATAGTCATCATCTGTCGGGCTGAATCCCATGTACACCTTCGTAACATAATATCCTTTACTTCATAGTCCTCAAGACTAACAGATTCTACATCTATACCTTTAGGAGGGAGAGCCACTTGTGCAAATAAATCTTGGTTCTGTATGGTAGTGACAAACATGAATGTCATTGCATCATGTAATGGAGACTCAAGTTTTTTCAAGATCTCTATAATATCACAAATGTCATCCTTTGAAGCATGGAATTGAGGCTTAACACTCCTCATTATATCCTTTCAAAACCATGTAGGAATTTTTTTCTCTATGACCTTGGCCCTTGATGATGAAGGGGTGTGTTCAACTACCTCCTTCCCTTTATCACTCTTTCTTAGAGTCATCCTATAGCTTGCTCCTTAGCATCTTGGGAAGGTTTTTGTTCATATTCTACCATCTATCGCTCCTTTGACACTTCATTAGTAGCCCTCATCTTTGGTTTCTCCTTTGATGATGGTTCCTTTTGAACATGTTCCTCTTCTAAACTTGAAAGTGGGGGAGTTGTTGAACCCTTATCTAACAGCATAATCTATGATGGAGAGGGAGGAGTGAGATCAGGACCCTATATTTTTGGAGGCATCTGTGTCCAGTCTTTCTATTGGAGTTCACCTGTAGGGGTATCTTTGATCTTATCCCCGACCAACATTGTACCCATGGGCATAAAATCAAAATTTTTCATGGACAAAACATCATCACTTCCTTCCCTTTACTCATTCACCCACTATTCCACTTCATCTTCCAAAGAAGAGAGTTCTAATGGTTCTACTTGGATGGATGGCAGGGTACTCGTGGCACTCTTTCTTCTTTCCAACTCTGTGGCTTTTGCAAGCCAAGTCCTCCCTTGTATGTGTACCTATTCCTTATCCTCTTCTAATTCTATTTCTTCCTCATCTTCTTCTTCCTCTAGAATGGTTCTGGGAATAGATGGATTAGGCGCTAATTTTAAACTGATCCTTTGCCTTTTCTTCATCTTAATCTTAATCCTCTTATGTTTTTTTGGGATAGAAGGAGAAGGGGGCTCTTCTTATATAGGAGGAATGGAGGCTTCTAGGATTTCTCCCTCTTCTGGTTGGCTTGACACAATAAGGGGCTCCTGTTCTATCTGAATCCTCTAAGGAGAGGTCCTCTTTATTTTGTTCTTTCCCTTCCTTTCTAAAGGGTGATAATATCCTACCGAGTGATCAAGCTAGTAGACTATGTCTAGCCTAATAGGAGACTGGAGCGCAAAGGTGGGAATTGTGACTTTCCTTCATTTACCCCTTTTTAGATGAGCATGTGCATGGAAGATTATAGTATTAGGAATTGGATCAACTTGAAAAGTTTTCTTGATCCAATCCTTTGTCATTCTGATGACATGTCTCGCTCAATGATTAATGTCATCCCTTTCTTCCCTGTCAACCTTTGCATTTAGAATAGGTTTTTCACCAATTTTATCTACATTCAATAGGGGGTCTAATAACTCCTTTGAATCCTATTGCTTTATCTCCTCATGGATGTTCAACTAGAGAGCCTTCTCTGCAAGATACAAAGTCATCCTACAATAGTCCCTAATACAGACATTGTAGTCATTTGTGAAATTCATCCAGTGATCTTCAATAGCATCCTAATGATGGAAGTCCTTTCCTACTAGACTCTCCACTTTCCCAACACTATCAAAATATGGTCGGGGAGAGTTGTATTCTTCAAGAGGATAGTTCTCCTAATCCCACTCAAAGGATAGAATATCCTATTTCTACTTCACCTGATATGACCTAATGACCAATGGCCATTCCTAGCAAGGTCTCCATTACCTCTTTATCTTCTCTTAAGCTGACTCAATTTTTTGAGAAATATCTAATAGTACCAACTTGTCACTAGGATATCTCAGGAGCTTCTTAGGATTGATGGATGCACCAGCTATTTGTATATAGGTGAATGTTTTGAACTGGATGAAGTAGGCTCCAAGAGCTATGAACTATGCTTTGGTTTCAATGGATAACCTCATTCCATAATCACCCTTGATAAATCAAATGATCACAAATATGAACACATTATTCACAATTTTGTATTCTTTTCTCTACCCTAAGAGCTTTTTCTTCACCAACTGAGGATAAACTATGTATGGCTAAGCATTGGGGTCTTACATATTGCCTCTCCTATACAAACTGGGATAGTTTTTCACCCTCACTACAAGCATGTACACCAAGTAGGAAGTCATGTAAAATTTCTTCTTGTCCTTCACCATCCTTAGTTTCTCACAAATTTTTTCACTTAGTGTGGTGGTCTAGTGTAATGGTATCTTCACTTGTCTGATAGTCTCAATGAAGTTGACCATGAGTGTGTTGAGGTGATCTACTATGGGTAAACCCATGACTCTACTTAGGAGAATAATGGAGTATCCAATGTCTTCCTTCATGTATCTTTGAGTCATATCCACTTTTCTAGTTATCCTTCCCCAAGGAGGCTTCTCAATCAGGTACAAGGATTGTATGACATCAATGGCCTCTTGCTGATGCTCCCTATACCATCTCTCAGTTGCTTCATATGGAAATCTGATGAACTAATTTTCTCTTGGAAGATGAAAGACCCTCTCAATGTTGTTGGGTTGTAGATCCAACACAACCTCTCTAGTGACACTCTTGACTACTCTTTCATCAGGAACAAAATGTTGTGACAAGGCCATGATTTACTCAGCTGATTGTATCAACATAGGATGTGACGCTGCATTCACCAATCTTGAACAGATGAATGCAAACACCAAAGTTGACCTCTCTATTTTCTTATTGCTAATTCTCAAGAATTCACCTAGATCTGTGTGCTCGAGATCAGTATCTCTGATCTTAGTGTAATTTTCATAGAATCTTGACTTTGAAGGTACACCTTAGAACTGGAAGACTATTGGTTTGGATGCTACTCCAGACATGGATGCCATTTAAATATCTGCACATTATGAGAAAAAATAAATTTATTAGTCCAAAAAAAATGTAAACATTATGAATTAAAATAAAAATAAAGAAAAGAAAAAAAAGCCCCCATTTAGACACTTTATTTATTTTCATTTATTTTTATTATTTTCTTCTTCTTTTATTATGAATATTTTTTTAAATTTTATCATTTATTATTATTTTTTTTATGAAAAATATAAAAAATTTATAATAATTAAAAGAAAGTGCAGGGAAGAGCAAAGCGTGTGCACCTAAGGTTTTAAGGCATGTGGCCAAGCTAGTGGTGCGCGACCACAAAATGCATGCAAAATTATTGTCAATGTGCAAGATTTCTCAAGTGTGGGCAAGGAGCACCACTACATGAATGTATTGAGAGCACAGGCATTGAGGGCACCACTCAAGTGTTTTTGGAGCATAGGTGCAAAGAGCCACTGTGCAATGCTTTGTATATGACATGGGCGCTTCCATCACTATGTGGGTGCTTTGAGAGTGTGGGCGCAACCACTGCTACACAAGGGTTTGTATATGGCGTAGGCCTTGCAGCCACCACACAAATGCTTTGAGAATGTGGGTGCAACCACCACCACACAAGGTTTTGTATATGGCATAGGTGTTGCTACCACCATGCAAATGCTTTGAGAGCGCGAGCATAACCACTGTCACACAAGAGTTTGTATATGGTGCAGACACTACCGCCACCATGCAAATGCTTTGAGTATGACATAATGAGTATTTCCTTGTGTAGTGATGAAAAAACCTTCAAACAAACTCTTGAAACAAATGTTTAAGTTGAGCCCGCATAGGGGTTTTATAACCCCTGGCAAAGTGGGGGTGCACAGTGTGCATTCCTGCCCACATGTGCATGCGATTTAATAAAACTTATTTTTTATTTTTTATTTAATCTAATTAATTTTTTTTTTCAATTTTGTGATTTTTCAATTTTTGACTCTAAAATTCTAACTCTGACAAAACTTTCTTCTCCTGACTCTCAAACTGTGAGTCCGGGAGTCGAAAAAAGTAGGGGTTCCCCTTTCCTAGTGAGGAATGGGGTGTGTGTTGTGGATACCACAAAAAATAGCCCCCAAAAAAGGAAGAAATGACCAAAGCATTACTTCATCAGCAAACATTCTTCTAATGTGTGTCAGACACCAACTAGGCTTTGAATAGCTCCCGGGCATCTTTCATATGACTTTATAGTCAAAGTCCTAGAATTTAAGACCTTCAAATTTAGTGTGTGTGTGTTGTAGATTCATTCCCCTTCGACATGTTAGAATGAAGTCAATCAAAGTTTTTTGATAACTCGAAATAATCTTCCATTGCTCCTAGCTCATTCATTTAGAATCTCCATGAAGGCTTTTTATCAATCAATGGGTCGACCAGATGAGAAAATCATTTCAATGGATCTTGATGGGATGCCACATTCTTTTGATTTTTGGCTTTTGAATAATTGCTCCATGTCCTTTAGAACATTACTTTTGATGAAACAATGCTTGGAATACCAGATGCTTATTTTGAGAATGTATCTTTTGCCATTTCATATCTTTAGAATCCTTCAGACTTAACATCGTATTTTTGCTTTTCTTTTTTTGTTAAATTTTTTCAAATATTATTATTATTATTATTCTGTACCCTGACTATGCTTAGGATATGTAGTCAGGACATCAGTGTCATTTCTTGGATTCGATCTCTTGTGAACATCCTTTGTGTTCCTCTTTTAAAACTTTTTAGAAACTCTCATGCTAAACAATGACCTTAACAACCTTTCAAGGATGCCCCTCTTTTTTGAACCAAATGAAGTTTGGATCATCCCTTGTCATCTTTGGATTCAATTCAACAACACCTAAAACAATCAAAATTCTTAAATTTGCAGAGTGTTAATTACTTGTTGATCTAGGCTTCTAATTTTTAGATAGAAAGTCCCCTATTTCCACAAGAAATGTTAATTACTTGGTTGGTATAAGACACACAATTGTCTAAATGTTTTGACAGAAAAATACCTCTTCCTAAAATTGGAATCAAATAGTGGTTAATGAAATCTTAAGAGAAAATCTCAAGTACACCTTACCCCCCAGGACTAACACAACTTTGAAAGGAAACACATGATTGAAAGCAAACACACTTGCAAAAATAAACACACTTGCAAGAATGAAAATCTAAGCTAAATGCAGAAATAAAATCTAACTAATTTTTTTTGTCTTTTAGGATTCAAAATAATGCTTCAAAAACTACCCATTTAGGGACAAGGGAAGAAATTCCCCCTGTAAGGAACTGAGCCTAAAAGTGTTTTCTCCAAGAATTTTTGCAATCTAATAAGGGCCCTTCCACAAGCATTGAAACTTGGTATCGCTACTTGGCTTTTCTTTTGCCTTGTCCTAGAGTAAAACAAGGTCAAAAATCCTAAATGATTTGATCATGGCTCTCTTGTCAAACCATCTTTTCATAATAGCTTGATGTTTAGCCGTGTGCTCCAATGCAACTATTCATTTCTCATCCATCTCCAAAAGATTCATCAATCTAATTTGTACTTTTTCAGCATCTTCAACATACCCACTCATGCATTTCAAAATAGGAATTTTGAGGTTGAGTAGAAACATTTTCTCTTTTCTGTAGACAAGAAAATATGGAGAATTTCCCAAAGCATTTTTGACTCTCACTCAATCTATCCATAAGGCATATTTTAGTTGTGTATGCCAATCCCTAGGATTCTCCTTCAACAATTGTCTTATCACTATGATCAAGTTCTTGTTTTTAGATTTTGCTACCCCATTTCCTTGCAGGTAGTAATTTGAAGAGAACTTGATAATGACTTGATTTTCAAATGCTCACTGGGTTAAGAATACAGATGTGAAAGCAGACCCGTTATCACACATAGGACGGAATGGCATCCCAAACCTAGTAACAATATGTTCTTCCAAGAATTTTTTCACCACCTTAGTAGTGTAACTTTGAAGGTTTCTACTTCTATCCATTGTGTGCAGTAATTCGTAGCAATAAGAATAAATGCATGTCTAGTTGATGATGGTGGGTTCACCAAACCAATGAAACCTAGCCCCCACTTTGCAAAGGGGCATATATCATACATAGGCTATAAGGACATTATCGAATTCCTTTCTTTGTTGGCACTAGTTTGACATATATGACAAGAGCGTACATGCTTGAGAGTGTCTTTGAATATCGAGGGCCAAAAATAACTCAATCTTAGAATCAGGTGGGTCGTTGCTTCTGTCAAACCATGTCCTGTACCATACTTATCATGAAATTATTCCATGACTTCCTTTGCTTCGTCATGGCCTAAACTCTTCAAATAAATCCCTTCATAGTTTCTCGTGTACAACTTATTATCATGTAGAATATAAGATTCACACTTCATCTTAAGTCCCCTACTTTGTGAACTATTCATCAACTTTGGGCATTGGTCTTGTAGGAGATGATAAACAATGTCTTGATACCAAACATCTATCACCACTCCTTGATTAATGTCAACTTGTGATACAACTATCTTCTTTTGACCATCCTTATCCATTTCATTGTCAAACTTGAATTCCTTTTCATTTCCATCCTGGTTATCAGCTATCATTTTTGACAACCCTTGACCTTTGACTAATCTCATAGGTTGAATTTTGAGATCAAATTCTTGAATTATGGCCATCCACTTTCCTCTCCTTTCACCAAGTTCATTCTACATCAAAAGTTTCTTTACTGCTAGATCAAGTACAATTGCATACACCTTACTTCTTAGTATGTAGTGACAGAACTTCTTTACTGCCTTGATCAATGCAAAGGATTATTTATCAAGGTTTGAATAATTCAACTCTACATTCTTCAAAGGAAAACTCATAAAAGTAATTGGTCTCTCATCTTCCTTTTCCCTTTTCTATGTCAAGATCCCTGCACAAGAATGTTCAGAAGCAAAGGAATAGATCTTGAAAGGTAACTCGTAATCTAGACTCACCAAAACTAGGGCTATTGAAATGGCAACCTTGATATCTTCAAATGAATTTTTTTTTATCTTAGGCACCCATCCCATCTTAGCCCCCTTTTTGAGTAAATCATTAAGAGGATGAACTATCTCTGCAAATCCACTTATGAATTTTTGCACAAAGTTTATCTTTCTGAAGAAAGACTTCAATTCCTTTCGACTATGTGGAGGTGTTAACTTCAGAATGGATTCGACTCTATTTGGATCAATGAAAATTTTGGCTTCAATAATAATATGCCCTAGGAGTTTTCCTTTAGTAATGCCAAATGAGCATTTCTTGTGATTGAGAGATATGTCATATTTACGACATTTGTTGAATACCCGTCTTAGATCAGCAATATGGTACTTTGATCTTTTGAAAAGATAGTCAAGTCATCCATGTAGATGACTATACATCTATTAATCAATCTTGTGAAGGCTTCATCCATCACTTGTTGAAATGTATCTCCCATGTTAATCAGTCCAAAGGGAATCCTTCTATAGGCAAAAGTTCCCCACTTTGTTGTGAAAGTCATCCTTAGCCTATCTTCTTCATCAACCATCACCTAATTATACCTTGAATATCCATATAAGAATGACATCATTTTTGAACCATTAACAATTTGAAAAACCTCATCCAATGAGGATAGAGGATAGTTATCCTTTTGAGATGCTAGATTCAAGTTGCGAAAGTCAGCACAAAGACAAATCTCTCCTATCTTCTTCTCCACGGGAACCAAATTTTCCACCCATGTAGAATGGAAAATAAGAAATGTGATCTTAGAATCTAGTAACTTCTTTACTTCTTTCATGATTAGTGGTTCAATAAGAGGATTTATAGGTCTTTTTCTTTGTCAAAATGGTTTAACATTGGGCTTTAGCAAGATGTCATGTGTGATAATCTTAGGATCATAAGTCTCCAACTCTTCATAGCTCCAAGCAATGACATCCTTGTACTCGATGAGTAATTTGAGCATGTCTTCCCTTTCTCATGAGTTGCATGTTTCTTCTATCTATACCATTCTTAGTTCTTCATCAGTACCCAAATTGTAAGAGTCACATTCTTTGATTCCTTTTTCTCGAGTTTCCCTTCTATTGAGTGTTGATTCATCATGACCAAATATGCATTCTAGTTCAACCATTCCTTTTGGAATAGTGTTAGTCTTTAAATTAAGAATCCCATCTTCATCTTCAAGCCCATCATCTTCAAGTCTATCATTTGGTGTATCATCAATCTCATGTCCCTCAAAATGGCAACTACACATGATAAACTCAAGTATATGTTGATCATCTTGAAAGACCTGAAAGTTGGTGATATTATTGGGAATGGATTGAATAGAAACCAATTCTACTAAAAATATTTTCAACTTGGTTGCTTCAACTAGTTGTAAAGCACTTGTTGAGATGGCGAGAGCATCTACTACTATATTCTTTCTTCTTGGATGGATTTGATGTTTAAGGCTTCAAAGTCATCCAATATATCGCATACCCTTTTTCTGTAAGCAAGTAATCTTTTATCATTGCAAGAGTATATGGATTTTACTTGTCATATGACCAATTGAGAATCCCCTTTGATTTTAAGAGCTATGACTCCTTTCTCTAGTGCAAAGAGAAGTCCTTGAATTAATGCTTCATATTCTACAGCATTGTTAGTACATCTAAACTGTAACCGATATGTGGCATAGAAAGACCTACCTTTTGGGTTGACCAATTTGATACCAACATCAGCTCCCATCTTGAGCCTGGAACCATCAAAGTAGAGTGTCAAAATCACATTTTCCTTGGGTTTTCTAACTTTACCCTTATTAATCCTTAACTTCTCTTTCACTTGAGCCTTGAATGACTGTTTCTTAGGAACCCATTGTAACTTTCTGTAGATAGAGGAAGTGCATGTTTTTCTTGTTTATCCTAAATCTCCCCTATCAGCTCTTTGATTTCCTCAACTTTAGGTTCAAGATGAATGACTATGAAAGTCCATCCTTTACCTTTCACATATCGTATTCTTCTTTGGGCTTTAATCATCCCTGGAGGAGGAGAAGACAAACCTCCACCATTTGAAGAGGTATCACTGTATGACACATTCAAATCTTCAATTTCTTCTTCAATATTTTCAATAAGGTTGGATAAGTTCACTAAATTTTGGCTTTCTATGAGTTCATCTATTGAGGTGCTTTTATCCTTGTTTTCCATCATGTGTGTTAGTACTTTCACTACTACTTCTTGGCAAGACAAGAATTCAAACTTAGAGTGACTAACTTTGTGTAACCAAAAAAATCCTAGAAAGAGGATGCTAGGATCAGCTTCCTCTCCTAAACATTGTAAATTAGTCACCATATTGTCTATGAATTGTGTCATGGTTTCACTTTTGGGTACTGGCACCTTAGGTTCTTCTTTCTAATCTTGAGGTGTATAGGATGGAACCATATCCAATACCATTACTTTGTATGAACCTAGTTCCAATTGTAAGAAAGCTATCTCATTCAGGGAATTATAATCCATGATCATTGTTTTCAATTTGGACTCAGCATCTATCTTGATTTGATTGTTCAATCCTTTCCATGGCAACCACAATTGAGTGAAGTCTATACAAAACCATCCTCTTAGATACTTCATCCATTCTCTGCTTAAGAGCAACTCATATGTTTCTAGGATATCTACCACATGTATGTCGATAACATTCTAAATTTGAGGGTCAACTGTCAACTATATTTGCACATCTTTCAATATGCTAATGAACTTTACCTCTATTTTATTCAATTGTATCACCACTTGATTAGAGGGCTGAGGGCTAACTCCCAACCTTTGAGATATTGATAATGGTAGTATGTTACATGAAGCTCCTAAATCAATGAGGCAATTGTGAAGATTCTTCCCATATATCTTGATGCTAAGTAGAAATGGGGGTACCTCAACTTTGTCTTTGAACATAGTGGGTATTGTTTCTACAACATTCACTTGTTGAAATACTATCTTTTGAGGGACAACATTAGTATTTTGGGAGACCTTTGTATTATCCATTATCTTCATGAGTGCTTCTCTTTGTTTTGGACAATTATGTAACATGTCAAATGTGGATATATTGGCTTTAGTCCTTTTCAAATCCTCTACCGTAGTGTACTTCTCAGTGGACCAAGTGAGATTCTTTAGTATCATTGGTTTTTTTACTTGATTCTAATTCTGTTGTCTTCCCTGCACTAGTCTCACTGGTGGTGGATTATTACTTGCTCTTGGATTAGGTAGAGTTGGTTGTAAACTAGGAGGAATCCTATCTTTCAAGGGGTCCTTTCTATTTCTGAGATTGTATGTGTTCCAATTATCATTGCGAAAGGAAAACATCTCATCATGCTGAATATCAGGTTCCTAACTAAATGGGAATGAGAATTCCTCACTTGCTAGTTGTTCCACTCATGTATTCTATGTAGAATCATAGGATTCTAATAGCATAGCATTGAATTGTATAGGAGGAGGATTGTTATTTACCTATGAATTTTGATTCATCTCTTGATTTCCATTATAGTAAGAACCATCATTCTATCATCATACTGATTGATATCAACATATTGAACGTTGTCATTTTTTTTATCATCAGGAATGCTTCCATTATTCGGTTGAGTGTTCCATTGTCAGTTCTATGTTTGGAAGCCATTGTTGTGATTAGGAGGATTGAAGTTGTTTCCTCCATTGTTGTTTCCTGGATTGTTGTTGTTATTGTTCCGATTAGAGTTCTTGTTGTAATTCTGACCAAAATTATTGTTGCAAGGGCCAGCATTGTTTGTTTGGAAGTTGTTATTTTTTCCTTGTGACAATCTAAGACATGTCAATTCATTGTTCATCTGTGACATAGTCTTCTTCATTTGACCAACTTCTAAAGTGAGGTTATTGTCTATTTCCACGAGAACTGTAGCCTTCTATTCAAAGAAAGTTATTTTTGGAGGCTCATACCCTAGATATGTTATCACTTGAGTTTGTAGAGTGGGTGCCTACTATAATGGAACTAGGTTCATAGGTATGAACTGGCTAGGCACTGTGGGTGCTCCACAAGGTATGTTGGTATTGTAGGGACTGCTTGTGCTAGAAGCATCATTCCTCCTCCATTAGGATTGGCTTGCTTCATGAACATGATTGCTTCTATAAAGACTTTATCCAATGTGTCAATATTTGCTACAGGAAGTCTTCTTAGAAAGATCAGAGTAAGATGGTCCATAGCATTCAGATAAATCTAAATAGTGGCTTCAACCAATATGGTGTATGACATTTCCAACTTGTGGTAGGCCATATTAAAGTGATGGTTGAAGTGGGAAACTATATTAGCTAGATCCCTTTTAATTGATATGAATTGTTGATGTATCATAGCTAGATTGATGAATGTTTTGAATTGTTCCAAGAACAATTTTTTGAATGTATCCCAATATCTAATGCATTTGGGTGGCAAATTAATGTACCAATTGAAGGAAATTTCTCCCAAAGAGTAGGGAAATAAATGAAGAACCACATCCTCATTAGCAACCTACTTTTGGTTGCAAATATCCTTGAAAACCTTGACATGATCTTTAGTAGTTTGAGTCTCACCATAGATGAATCTGGGGAAAAACTTCTAGAGATTCTTAAGGAGGTCATGGAGTGTGCCTCTCAAGTTTATTGGTGAGTCCATGGCATTTTTTAAAAAGGCCATTGGAGGGTTTGGTGGGCCTAATGATGGTTGTTGATGAGCAGCTATTGGAATGTGTGGTGGTCCACTAGGTTGTTGGAGTGGAGGTGAAGTTGAAGAAGATGATGAAAGCTCAAAGGGAAGCAATTGAATTCAGGATGTTCCCTTGCCACTACATGGTTTACAGAAGTGGGTGAGCTCAAGAAACTCATGTGTACTTGGTGTAGACCTTAATGCTCATTGAAATGGTGATTTTGGGTCAATATCCTCCAGCTTGTATCAACTCTTGGAAAAAATGAACCTCTGTAGAAGTACACTTTCTCAGCTTTCTAAATTTTGTGCACCACAGAGTTCTATGCACCTATGTACTTGCAAAGCTACAGACCTGTGGACCTGTGTAGTTGCAGACCTATGGAGCTATGAATCTAAATTTGTCAAAAACTCAAGAAAATTTTCTAAACTTTTAGTAAAGCATAGATTATTGTAGAAGTGCAAAATTTTGAAACTTAGAAAAGTTTTCTTCCTTTCCAAGATTCTAAAGGGCCCCTCCTTCTAGCACCACTTTTGTTGGGCGATCATTTTGCACAAGGTCAATGGCAAGAATCCATTGCACAATTCCTCTCTTAAAAAGCTAATCTTTTGGGGATCAACTCCAATGTTTAGTATTTGTCTTGTGATGTACCAAAATATGCTCAGTTGAAGATAAATTTCATTATTCACAAGGAGGCCTTTGTTGGTTTTATTATAATCTTGGAATGAATTAAATCTATTTTTTTCCTCAAAATAACACACAAAGAATAATATTTTTGTATTTTTTGGTTTTTTCAATGAATGCAATTCTAATAGTGCAACTAAAATGAGCTCCTATTCTAACAAGGGGTTAGAAAAGAAAATAATGAAACTGAAAGAAAATAACACAAAATTGAAATAACTTGAAATTGAAATCCTAAATGGACATAAGCTATAGAACACAACACACTGCAAGTTAAACTTTTGAAGAAATTGGTAGGAAACCAATGAAAACAAGAGCAGTGCTTCCTAGAATCCATTGATGCAATCATCGATGAGAAACTTTAACAATCATATGGTATTTCACCTTTCATCAAATTGCAAGGCCATAGAAAGTGCGCTTATGTGAGACAAAAGGCTACATAGGCACAATTTGATGATCTCTTCTCAAGCTCATTACGTTAGAAAAATTCGTAAATTTGTAGCAAACACCAGAACTAAAAGATTGCACAATCAGAAACAATACAATAAACCTTTGGATCAATCATAATTCCATGAACAAAATTCACAAAACAATGACACATTTAAGCAAGAATCACTACACTCTAAAATGTGAGCACCAAAAGCATAGTTTTATTGCATAATAATGACAACCCTTATTACATTTTACAATGGGGTATTTATAAGAAATCATCTCCTCAATTAGTGTTGAGAGTGAGAGATATATTCATGTAATAAAATGCTTTAAAAACATTAAAACAAACTAAATATATACAAACTGACAACTAATCTGGTGCTTAGAGGGACTCCATCCATATTTTATTCATTAATTGGATGTACGAGCACTTTACATGTCAAAAACAAAGAAAGCATGAGAGAGAAAGTAGGATGAAGCCATCAGTCAAAGTGGAAGTGCATGGAGGCACCAAAAATAGAAGCTTGTCCTTCACTATGCCTGTGTCAAAGTTAAATTGTTGTCAAAATGCATTCTCGATGCATGGAAAGTGCTATTTTTAGAACAAGAACTTAACTTTTGGCACACTTCTAAATTGTAGAGTTGTGGACCTACGGAATTGTGAAGCTATAGAGTTGTGGAGCTATGTACCTACAGAGTTAGATACCTATGAAGTTGGGGACATCGATAGGGTCAAAAAACTCAAAATTTTACTAAGTGTCAAAATTTAAATTCTATCATTTGGGTTTTGTTCTTCTTCATCCCAAAGATATGTTTAGATGTTTGCCCTTGAATTTCTCTATCATCTTAGTTATCATAGCTGCATCTAGAAGATCTAAAGCCTCATATTTATCCTTTACCTTCTGTCTACAGTTGTCCACCTCAATTTGAGTCTCTACAAAATCTCTGAGTTTGGTGTCCAAATCTAACAATGCTTCCTCTATCCTAAAAGCTTTCCTAATATCTTCATACTAGATGCTTCCTCTAATGTCTTCTTGAAATTCTTTACTACTACCTCAACTAGAAATAGCTTCTCTCATTCTTCATCTTCAAAAATGTCCAAGCATGCATCACTGTACAACTTTTTTGCTTCCAAAATTTTCTCTTGGGCTTGGTCCTTGAGCCAATGGATCTCCTTGTGTAATGTTTCTATTACTTTATTTCCATCTACTATCTTCTCTATCCAATCATCAATCATGTCTAGTTCTTCTCTAGTATATACATCTATCAAAGTGTGGTACCTTTTCCCTTTTATGGCTTGTAGAGTATGCAAGTCCTTGCTCCATGCCCGTACCTCATCCACAATATTGAAGTCCTGCCTTAAAATTGCTATGATCTTATTCACATTCTCCTATGTAGCATGTAGTAACTTCAAATTCCTTGTGATTTTAGTGAAACCTCTATCTTCAAGGCTTTCTCGCCACTCCTAAAAAGATTTCAAAAATGGATTGAGTCATACACCTTTCCCTTCTCTAAGAATGCTATTTAGAGTCTACTCGAGGTGCTCAAGATCAAGAGGACCAACAACTTTGGCTAGATATCCCTTTAGGATCTCATCTTGTTCCATGTGCCTGAGAACCTCTTTGACTCCCATAGTCATCATCTTTCGGGTGGAATCCTATGTAGGCCTTCCTAACATAACATCCTTTACTTCATAGTCCTAAAGACTAATGACTCCTACATCTGTACCTTTAGGAGGGAAAGCCACTTGTGCAAATAAATCCTAGTTCCATATAGTAGTGACAAATGTGAATGGAATTGCATCATGTAATGGAGACTCAGGTTTGTTCAAGATCTTTACAATATCACAAATGTCATCTTCCAAAGCATAGAACTGGGGCTTAACACTCCTCATTATCTCCTTTTAGAACTATCTCAGAATGTGTTTCTCTATGACCTAGGCCCTTGATGATGAAGGGTTGTGTTCGACTACCTCATTCCCTTTATCACTCTTACTTGGAGTTGTCTCCTATTGTGAGACTCTACTTCTATAGCTTCAGTCTCCATAGATCCTATAGGTTGCTCCTCAGCATCTTGGGAAGGTTGTTGTGCATATTCTACCATTTGTCCCTTCTTTGGCACTTCATTAGTCACTTGGCTCCGGTTGCTCCTATGATGATGGTTCCTTTTGAACCTATTCCTCTTCTAAACTCGGAGGTGGGGGAGTTGTTGAACCCTTATCTACCACCATAATCTACGGTGGAGAGGGAGGAGTGAGATCAGGACCCCATGTTTCTAGAGGCATCTACATCCAGTCTTCCTATTGGAGTTCACCTATAAGGGTATCCCTAATCTTATCCCCAACCAACTTTGTACCTATGGGCATGAAATCAAAATCTATCATGGAGAAAACTTCACCATCTCCTTCCCTTTGCTCATTCACCTACTGCTACACTTCATCTTCTAAAGAAGAGAGTTCCAATGGTTCTACTTGGGTGGATGGTAGGGTACTCGTGGCACTCTTTCTTCTTTCCAACTCTACAACTTTTGCTAGTCAAATCCTCCCTTGTAGGGGTTCTTGTTCCTCCTCTTCTAATTCTATTTCTTCCTCATCTTCTTCTTCCTTTGGAATGGTTTTGAGAACAAATGGATTAGGCACTAATCTTCTATTGATCCTTTGCCTTTTCTTCATCTTAATCTTGATCCTCTTATGTTTCTTTGGGATAGATGGAGAAGGGGGCTCTTCCTTTATAGGAGGAATGGAGGCTTCTATGATTTCTCTCTCTTCTGGTTGGCTTGACACAGTAGGGGGAAACTAAGGTTCATCATGGACTTGGGTAGCTCCAATATCTTGAGACCCTTGTGGACTTTTTTCCTGTTGCTGGGGAGGCACCTATTCTATTTGAATCCTCTAAGGGGAGGTCCTCTTTCCTTTTTTCTTTACTGTTCTTTCCAGAGGGTGATAATATCCTTCTAGGAGATCAAGCTAGTAGATTGTCTCTTGCTTGATAGGACATTGGAATTGAATCAAGTGGAAAAGGTTTCTTGATTCAATCCTTTGTCATTTTGATGACATGTCTTGCTTGATGATTAATTTCATCCCTTTCTTCCTTGTTAACCTTTGCATTTAGAAGAGGTCTTGCACCAATTTTATCCACATTGAATAGGGTGTCCAGTAACTCCTTTGAATCCTATTGCTTGATCTCCTCAGGGATGTTCAAGTAGAGAGCCTTCTCTGCAAGATACAAAGTCATCCTACAATAGCCCCTAATATAGACATCATAGTCATTTGTGACATTCATCTAGTGATCTTCAACAACATCCTCATGATGAAAGTCCTTTCCTATCAGACTCTGCACTTTCCCAACATTGTCAAAATGTGGCCAAGTAGAGTTGTATTCTTCAAGAGGATAGCTCTCCCACTCCCACTCAAAGGATAGAATATCCTATTTCCACTTCATTTGATATTTTCCCAATAACTAATGGCCATTCCTAGCATGGTCTCCATTTCCTCTTTATCTTCTCATACACTAACTCAATTTGCCAAGAAATCTCCAATAGTACCAACTTTTCACTAGGATATCTCAGGAGCTTCTTAGGATTGATGGATGCACCAACTACTTGTAGATAGGTGAATGTTTTGAATTGGATGAAGTAGGCTCCAAGAGCTGTGATCTATGCTTTGGCTTTGTTAGATAACCTCTTTCCATAATCACCCTTGATGAATTGAATGATCCCAAAGATGAACTCATCATTTACAATTCTATATTCTTTGCTCTGCCCTAAGAGCTTCTTCTTCACCAATTGAGGATAAACTATGTATGGCCAAGCATTGGGATCTTGCATATTGCCTCTCCTATACAAACTGGGATAGTTTTTTGCCCTAACTACAAGTAGGTACACTAGGTAGGAAGTCATGTAAAACTTCTTCTTTTCCTTCACTGTCCTTAGTTGCTGACACAAGTTTTCACTTAGTGTGGTGGCCCAGTCCAATGGTATCTTCACTTGTCTGATGGTCTCAGTGAAGTTGACCATGAATGTGCTAAGGTGACCTACTACGACTAAACCCATGACTCTACTTAGGAGAATAATGGATTATCCAATGTCCTCCTTCATGTATCCCTGAGTCATCTCCACTTTTTTGGTTATCCTTCCCTAAGGAGGCTTCTTAATCAAGTATAAGGATTGTATAATATCAATGGCCTCTAGCTGATGCTTCCTATACCATCTCTTAGCTACTTCAAATGAAAATCTAATGAATTAATCCACTCTTGGAAGATGAAACACCCTCTCAATGTTTTTAGGTCGTAGATCCAACACAACCTCTCTGGTGACACTCTTGACTAATCTTTCATCAAGAACAAAATGTTGTAACAGGGCCATGATTAACTCAGCTGATTGTATCAACACAACATGTGACACTGCATTCACCAATCCTAAATGGATCAATGTAGACACCAAAGTTAACCTCTCTATTGGCTTGTTGCAAATTCTCAAGAATTCACCTAGATTTTTGTACCTGAGGTCAGTATCTTTGATCTTAGTATAATTGTCGTGGAATCTTGACTTTGAAGGTACACCTTGGAACTTGAAGACTATTGGTTTGGGTGCTACTCCAGACATAGATGCCATTTAAATATCTGCACATTATGAGAAAAAAAAAATTATTAGTCCAAAAAAAACATAAACATTATGAACTAAAATAAAAATAAAGAAAAGAAAAAAAATGTCCCCATTTAGACACTTTATTTATTTTTAGTATTTTCTTCTTCTTCTTTTTTAATTTTATCATTTTTTATTTTTTTAATGAAAAATATTGAAAAATTATAATAATTAAAATAAAGTGTGGGGAGGAGAAAAGCATGCTCGCCTAGGGTTTTGAGGTGTGTAGCCAAGCTAGCGACGTGCAAGCGCAAAATGCATGCAAACTTATTTTCAATGCACAAGGTTTCTCAAGCATGGGTAGGGAGTGTCACCACATGAGTGTATTGAGAGTGTAGGTGCTGAGGCTACCACTTGAGTGTTTTGGGAGCGCGAGCACAAAGTGCCACTATTCAATGGTTTGTATAGGGCATAGGCACTGCCACCACCTTGTGAGTGCTTTGAGAGCGTAGGCACAACCATCGCCATGCAAGGGTTTGTATATGGCACAAGCACTGCTGCCACCACACAAACGCTTTTAGAGCATGCTCACAACTACTATTGTGCAAGGGTTTGCATATGGTGTAGGCACTACCACCACTATGCAAACGCTTTGAGAGTGTGGGCATAACCACCGCCATGCAAGGGTTTTTATATGGTGCAAGCACTGTTGCCACTGCACAAATGCTTTGAGTATGGCACGGTGAGTATTACCTTGCACGGTGATGAAAAAACCTTCAAAAAAACTCTTGAAACAAATGTTTAAGTTGAGCCTATCCAGGGGTTCTATAACCCCTAGCCGAGTGGGGGTGCATGTTGCACCTTGGTGCATGCACCAATGCGAAATGTGAATTCCCGCCCATGCGTGCATGCACATTAATAAAAAAATTAATATTTTTTATTTAATTTTTTATTTTTCAATTTTGTGATTTTTCAATTTTCAACTCTAAAATTGTAACTCTGACAAAACTTTCTTCTCTCGACTCTCAAACTTTGAGTCCTAGAGTCAAAAAAAGTAGGGGGTCCCATTCCTAGTGAGGAATGGGGCTTGTGTTGTGGATACCACAACACATATGGATTCATACATAAGATTCATTCTTATAAACAAAAGATCATAAATCAATCCTTAAGTTAGCTTTAAAATGGTTTACATAGTAGTTTGTGTTGATACAAACAACTATGTCAAAACTATGTTACTCAACATCTAAAGTCCTTGGTGCTTGGCACTAACTATGACATCAATGTTGTTACTCAATATTTGAATCACTAGGCATGCACTACTTTTTTGACATTTAAATCACTCGACACATACTATCTACTCGACACTTGAATGACTCGACACATGAGTGACTTGACACACATTGTTTACTTGGCATGCTCTAACTTATATGTTGTTCTCAGCATATGTTACTTATTTATAATGAACTAAGTAAATAACTTAAGTGTATAGACACTCACTTATCAAAACCATTATGAGATTAACAATCCTTGCCTTTGAAATGAGTGTAAAAAACACTTGGTCATGCGTTAATGATCTTATCCTTACAAGCATAACATAGATATTTATTCAACTTCTATACAAAATTTCAAAATATCCAAAAATTTCAACACGTGACTTATACCTCAAAATTTCATAACTCTCCTTGAGTTAATTGTTCTATTCTATATGTTGTATCTGACTCAAAATTTTCTCCTACTAAATAGATTTTCATAAACTGATACTCTTTCTCTGTTCATGTCTAAACTAAGTTTTACATTCTATTATTTTGTTCTCTTATTTCTCTTACTCCACCATTCTTCTTTGTCTCATACTCCCCCTTGGGTTTAGATATCTCTTGCTCTGCTTGCCTACTCTATTTTTTCTCCCATTATTCTTACTCCCCCTTTTTGACACTTATGTCAATGGGTTATACACTAATAGTGTATTTTTTTGAAAAATATTTATGGACCTCAAGTATAATCTTTAGAGTTGTATCCCAATTATCACAAGATACCTCTAAAGACTTGATTTGGATGACCATCTTGGCAACAAGGTGTACCAATCCATCCAATGTAGAAAGATTAGGGTCTTTTTACATAAGATTTTCTACATAGCCTATTTCCTTGTGTAACATCTCCATGTGAGGAGTCAATGTTGACTGGATGTTGATTAGTTTAGCCCTGATGTTGGCTTCATTTGTTTGTAATGATGCTAACTAAATTTTAGATTGTAAGAGCTATCTAAAATGTTTCTCACTTTGAGTTAGAGACTTGGGAAAAGTAGCACCAGATGACTACATATGGTTCTCCAAACTCAAGATGTGATTCCTTAATTCTTGTATGAAGAGTGTAGGATTACACAGTTTGGGGTTCAAAGAGAAAATGTTCTCTAGTACCTTCTTTAAAATCTCTATCTTGGTTGCTAGCTCAACCTATGTTAGTGTAATACCACTTGATATCTTCTCATTCACCTTGGTTTGAAAATTTTTTTCAGACCATTCTAAGAGTTTTACATTAGTATCCAAGTCTGTGTGACTAGCCTTTTCCACTATATTGGTTAGTTGTTCAATGATGGTCTTGCTTTCATCTAGAGTTGGAAGAATAAATGAATCTAAGAAAATATCTTTGATGTCTATCAAAGCTTTCTTCTACCTATGCTCCCTTCTGAGCAATTCTTGATTTTTCTTCCTTACTTGGGCCTCTTTTAATATACCCATCTGCTCAATTGTGATTATTGCCAAATCAAATTTAGGCAATACAATCTCTTCATCTAGGTTGACATCACCATATGTAGTTACCTCTTCTTCCTTAGATGATCTAGGACTTGGCCTTGAGAATTTCAATGGTGTAGCATTTGTGCTCATCCTCTAAAGAGATTAACTATGAGTACCAAATTCTAGCAATCTCACTACTGCTTGTATAGCAAGTAGCTCCTTTGACTTGGATGTCAAACTTGACTCTTCAGTCTTGTCCTTTTCTCCCTTCGTAGTTCTAGTTGCATCTTGATCTTATGTTGGAAGTGCAAGTATATCTACCTAATCTGTTTGGCCTTGAGTGCTTTCATTCTTTGGTGTTCCTACTTTATCTTCTCTAACTGTCTCAAGCTTATCTTTTCTAGTTTCTTGCACATTCACTAAGACTAGAGTGTCTTGCATAAGTTTACTAATAGTCAATTTTTTTTTCTCTTTCCTTTGATATACCACTATAGGTTGTGAAGGTTGTACACTTGTGACTTGAGTAGTGAATATAGATGTGTCTGTTGTTTTCACTTCCTCCCCTGTAGTTATTGTTTATGTCTTCTGAATTTCATCTACACTCAGTAGTACAAGGTTGTCACATAGTTTGGCCTGGAGAGTGGTCTTGACAAGTATCCTTTTCAAACCATCCTCTATAAGGGGATTGATGACTTGAGAAATAGTCTTAAGAACATCCTTTACTTTTACAATTTCAATATTTGCACTTGTCTCCTATGGAGGGCTGACACTTGGCATTTGTGTATCTTGTACACTCTATTTTTTTTGTTGCTCTTCTTCAGTTGGTACCTAGGTGTCAATTTTTATATTTGTGCCTCCCTCAACTGTGCCTTGTTCAGTGTCATCTTCTTCATCCTCACCTACCTCAATAAGTGACTGCTCAACTTCCCTAGATGTTGATAGTCCCTATGTTATCTTCCACATTTTCTTGGACTTCTATACAACATCCTCTATGTAATTTTGTAATATGTTGAATTTTTTGTATTTTGGCATAAATCTTATAGAATACTTCTTAATGGCTTTAGACATGTTGGCCTTACTAAGTTGTAGCATAACATGAGAAAGCTCTGTCTGCCTAATTTTCTTTTTAGTGTCTAAACAATAATGCCATTTTTGGCCAACTCTATCATATAAACTCTTAGGTATGGAGTTAGCAAGTTCTAAAGGAGTCTCTTTGAATATAGACATCATGGCATATACTATCTCTTCGACTTGGTTCTTTTCAATCTTCCCAAGATTGTCAAACTCAATGTGAGATAATCCTAATAAATTGACATTATTCCTAATATTCTCACATAAATTGTCTAAATTTGAAGAGGGACTATGACTTACCACTTGAAATTAGCTATTTCCATCTAATTTAGTCTTCTCTTCATTAGATTTAGCTCGAGCAACATACTTCCTCCTTGGTCTCTTCTATGTTTTAGCTTTCTTCTCCTTAGGCTTGGCTAATTCTTTAGCCCTTTGTGCAGTGACTCCAGTGCTAGCCCTTTTGGTAGATTTTGTAGGTTTAGAATGATTAGGTTTAGCAACCTTCTTTTTTTTGTTCACTACATGTGTATTTTCTTTTCTCTTTTCCTAAGTAGTTGTAGCTGCTTCATTGACTTCTTCTTCCTTGACACCTTCTGCAATTTCTACTTCCTTTTCTTTTTGGTCTTCTTCCTGACCTTGTGTCAATACCAATGGTGCTTGAGCTTGTGTTTCCTCTTCTTCTTCATCATATCCTTTGCCAAATATTTCTCTCAATTTCTTTACCAATTTTTTCTTCTTTCTAATCATTGAAGCAACTTCAATTCCATTGTTATCTTTGATTTGTCCAAGTCATAATTTCCAAATGTTGTAGCTTCTTTATCTACTTCTTATGAAATTATTTTTGTGATTGTTGTAAAGGCATCATCAAAATTTATTTCATATCCTAATGGTCTTATCCATCTCACCCTAGGAATTTTTTCCTATACATATGTGAAATCAGTATCAACTAGGAAGAAAGCATCATTAAAATGTTTCTCCACTAGTGAGACTGGTATCCTTAGCCTTTTCTTCATAGATTTTTTGAAATATTCAAAATAACTTGACATGATAGATTCAAAGTTATCACCTAGTTTCTCAATAAATTCACCTATTTGAATTGCAATAGGTCTATTCACCATCCATGCAACCTTGCCAAATGTAGGAAATGTATTATGCACATAAAGAAAATTCATACAAGAATAGATCTAAATTTACATTGTGCATTTTTGGTCTTCCTTATAGCTCCCAAATTCTCAATCAATTATTACAACTACAACTTGACAAGATCATAATTATGATCCTTCTTCACTATTTTATAACCCATATCAGCTGCAATACAAAGTACACTATTTAATCTACTAGATTGATAAAACTTGTGTGTTATAACCCTCACTACAAAAGGTATCAGGGGATCTATGATGGTATCAATTGTCATTCCTCTTTTATTCCACATAGCCCCTATTTTCTTCTCAATTATTTCCTTGGCTTCACTTCTCATTATTTTCTATTGATCTAGGGCTGGATACCTTGTCACACTATGAACAATCTTCTTAGTGATTTTTACTAGCCCATTTTCCAACCATACAGAGTTGTCATGAATTCTACTCAAAACAATTTTTATCCACTTTGTCTTGAATATGTTGGGGAAACTTAGGGCATGAGTTAACCCTTTCTTCTCAACAATTTTAAATACTTCCTTGAAGGATTCATTATCACATAGTTTTCCACATGTTTCCTTGATTTCCATATCACAATGCTTCCAATTTTTCATGTGTAACAATTTTTGACATCTTGAATCATCAAAACTTGCAATAGTATCATGGATAATGCACTGGAGGGATCCTATTTGAAAGCTATATCTGGGATAGCCCTAAAAGTAGGTTGTTTGATTTCATTACTTATCAATTGAACATTTAAGACCTCTTTACCCTCTACACCTTTGGCTCCTGAAGAACTAGACACCATTACATGAAACTAGGGTTTGTGAAATTTAAAACTACATAGCTTGGCATATGATAAATACCTTGTGAATCCTATGGGAATGGTATCAAACAACCTTTTAAATATCTTGAAAATGATCACATCAAATTCTCTAGATTATCTTTAGCTCTTCATGTTTTTCTTCAAATTTGAATGATGTTAAATGAGTAGAAATTGATCAAATAGCCCTTAAAATACTACATTTAATGCTAAGTGCTTACACAGTTGTAAGCTCAACCTAAATTGAATTTCTGGCTCACTCAGCATCCATTTGTTTTTCCCTACACTCAAAAACCACTATGAGATTAGTCTTTAGTAACAACCTTTCTTAGCTCACCATCCACTAGCATTTAACTCAACAACCATAGTGAAACTTTTCATGCTTGGTAGTAACATGACAACTCACAAAACTTAAAGATTTATTCTTGATTTCTAAAAATATTTTGCATCTTTATTCATGCATATGTAATCTTTTCAAAACTAAATCCTTGGAGCTGATGTATAGTATATCCTTTTAAATATCAGTCCCACATACCTCTTGATGCTTAACTTGATGAGGTGTGATCACCTGACCCATTGGGTGAACAGATCCCATCTACACTTAATGTGTTATAATCTTCCTTTCTCCTCCATGTCTTGTTCATCTCATCTTTGAAATTCTTAACATATACCTTTCCTTTTCCTTTTTTGAACTCACAACTTGGTGCCTTTGACCTTGTTGGACAATATATGCTTATGTGACCAGTCTTTAAATAGCTAAAACATGTGGTTTGACTCAACCACCTTTTTTAATCACTTCTAAAACGTGTTCTAATAAAATTCTCAAGAATATGTCCATACTCTTGACAATAATGACAACTATACCTTGTATTATAATCCCAATTATAAGAGTTGTCATTGTTCTTTACCTTTATTTGCTTGTTTGATAACCACTTAGGTTTGGATCTGCACTCAAAATCTCTATGTCCATACTTCTGATAGTTATAGCAGTATCTTTCAAATCTTTGAGTGTGCATGGTCTTGGTTCTACATTCATATTCCTAATGACCTTGTTTGTTACACTTGTGGTAGTGACCCATATTCTTCTACTTAACATTCTGATTTATAGACTTGCTCTTGCAAACATTAGTAGTATGACCTATCTTACCACAATTATGACAAGTAGGTTTGGACTTCTTACCTTTTTTATTTATTTCTTCACCACATTTGGATGATTCTCCTTCTTCAATACTCATGTATCCCAATCTATATATATCATTATTAGATTTAGGGGATCTCATCAATTTTTCAAAGTAGTTCTTGGCTTCACTAGTTTTATTGAAACTTTCATCAAACTCCTTTTCCCTTTTCTAAATCATTTTTCAACTATTCATTCTAACACTTCAGCGTTGTGATCTCAATATTTTTACTATTTATTTCATGATTAGAAATCATGACTTGATTCATTATTTCCAATTGCATGTGAGCAATCCTATTTATCTCTAATGATTTTTCTTCCAGTTTGTTAGTCAAAACTCTTTTGTCATCTTCAATCATGACTTTTTCTTCCATAGCTTTCTTTTTTTGTCTAGTCACCTCACATAGTAATATGGCTTGTGATTATTTCTCTATCTTTTAGCTAGGGTTATGTTATTTTCTATTAGATCTGTAACTATTGCATCAAATTCATTAGAGTTTCCATTTGAAAATAGTTTAGTAGTGTTTGTCTCTTGGTATTGTGTGTCATTCTCCTCAATAGAAATTTCCTTCCTTCTCAATAATTTCTTTAGATCTTCTCTTGCTTCATTCAACTGATGTAGAATGAGTTGTATTTCAATCTCCTGGTTCTCAATAATCTTTCCCAACATGTAGAGTTTCATTTCCAAGATCTTTCCTCAAAGCTACAAAGCTTTACTTTTAGAGGACAAAGCTTTGATACTAATTATTGGAAATACAATAGGAAAGGTAAAATCTGAGAGGGTTGGGTAGGGTGGGGGGTGAATTAGTGCTTCAAACTTTTACCTATAAAAAAATTCACCATACATCCATCTCACAATTTAACAAGTAAACTAAAATAACATATAAAGCATATACATCTAAAGTATGTAAATAAGTAAGCATTCACACATGTATGACACAAGATATGATTACCTAAAAACCCTCCACTATAAGGATAAAATTGGGGTGGGGATGACACCCACAAATATTCACTACTACAATAATAAATTGTATCTAATGAAGGTTACAATGTTTAATCATGAAACATGATCTACCCTGTGAAAGGTCTTCCTTGTTAAAAGCTTACAAAGACTATTAGATCTTACCTTGTTAGAGGATTTCAACACCCTGTTAGAAGTGTGCTTGATTAAAGGACTTTAACTCACAATTAAGAAATCACCTTGTTAGAGTATTTCAATATAGCCTGTTAGGACTACATTATTAAGATATTTAACTGATTCACTTGTTAGAATATATAAAAAATGATCCTGTAATTAGCACTCTATTGTTTTATGTTAGATCACCTCTATATTGATGTTTACTTGATCTTTTTTGATCAAATGTCTCTTTTTTGTCCATAGTTTCCTTTCCTTTGTTCTCCTTTAATTGATTTTGCAATGTAACTCAAATCATAATACCATGGTCACCATAAATGTCCTATTTGCACATGCAAAACTCTCCTTTTCTCTTCTCTCTATCTTGAACATTTAGGGTTTGTCCTCCTTTAAGAAGACCTAGGTGACTTAGGGTTAGGTATGAATCAATAGCTATTATTCATCCATATTGCCTCTTAAACCTTCCCAATTCCTAATTGGATGCATGTAATACATAGGAATTTGTACTTAAGATTCATCCTTATAAAAAAATCATAAATCAACCCTTAATTTTGGCTTTAAAATGGTTTACATAGTAGTTTATGCCAATACAAACAACTATGTCAAAACTATGTTGCTCGGCATCTAAAGTCCTTGGTGCTTGGCACTAACTATTACTTCAATATTTTCACTCAGCATCTAAATGACTCATCATGCACTGCTTGCTCAACATCTGAATCACTCAGCACATACTATCTACTTAGAACTTGAATGACTCAGCACACATTGTTTACTCAACATGCTCTAACTTATATATTGTGCTTAGCATATGTTATTGTGGGAAATATAAGATAGGCTAAGTTACTGAGGGGGAGGGGTGAATTAGTAACCAATAAATTTTAATCTTAATTCATAAATTAATCCTTCACATGAATTCTAATCTAATGAAATATTAGAAGCATTAAAACATTAATAAAACTTTGACACACAATACGGTAACCTAGAAACCTTCCAAATAGAAAGTAAAATTGGGGTGGGGATGATAGCCACAACCTTTAGTACAACAATATAGAGTTGGCCTATTAAGGATTATAATGATCACTTCTAATGATCTTCCCTATTAGGAGCAATAACAGTTGCTAGGTCCACCTTGCAAAAGGATTTACAAACATACAATGAAGTATGTACTCTATAAAGAGATTTACAAAAGATTGTTATGTCTACCTTGTGAAAGGATTTAACTGTTTCACCTATTAGGATGAAACAGTGGTTGATCTCTAATCTACAACTTTGATTTGCTAAATGAATTCCTTTGGAGTGTAATGATCACATTGCTATGATACATAAATATTTTTTGCTCCTTATACTACTCATAGCCTTCTTACTTTGCTCTTTCTACTCTTAGTGTGTCTTCTTAATATTACATATACATATTTTGATGTGATACAATACATTAAATATATACCAATCTAATTTATAATTCATTAAGGTTGGCTATAATAAAAGTTTCGCCAAAATACACAAAGTCAGTCCAACTATAGGTACTCAGGTTCTGAAGATAAACTTAGTGAGGTTCTGACACTTGACAACCATTGCCAATGCTTGACATCACCATGAACTTGATAGACATATAAGCTTAGTTCATACTAATCACTTCCAAGTAGTTTGAAATTGGTTTCACTGGTGACTTGGTGGACACTATGAAACTTGACATATAAACTAAATCACCTCGTTGATATTGCATAGCTCAGTCAACACTATTACTATGATCTTAGTATAAACTGAGTCACTTGGTTGACACTGTATAGCTCAGTCAACACTAGATTCACATTGTTGAAGCTATGAAATTAATAAGCACTATAAAGCTTGGTTTGCACTAAGAGACTCAATAAACACTATGAAACTCAGTTTACATTGATAATCACCAACTTGGTAGATATTGTTTGGTGCGAGCTGAATATTGTTCCTAGAACTAAGTAGCAACTATAGAACTTGATATAGCTTGAATTACTTGGTTAACAATATAAATTGTACTATAAGCTCGGTAGCTACTAACCATCTAATTAAGTGTGTGTGTCACTAATAAACAAACTTGGCTATAATGTCAACAATCTCCCCCTTTGGCATTAGTGACAAAAACACTTATAAATTAAAATTGAATTCAAAAAGTTTTAAAATAATCTTTAGTCTCCATCCCATGTCTTCAACTCGGTAACATACTTTGTTTTTGAGATTTTGCAAAATTGCTTTTGTGAGATATGTTTATCTAAATATCTATACATGTATATGTGTAATATTATGATGCTCCCCCATACTTATATATTCAATATACATTGCACATTATATAAATATTCTTCATCTTCTCCCCTTTTATTGCATTCTCCTATTTTACATATTCTCTACCTTTTTGACACAAATGCCAAAGGTGCATGTTATACAATTATTCCAAAATGTGACAAGAAGTCAGAATGTACTTTTAAAATCAGTGACATTATCTTGTCCCAATTTTTTTGCAACACCTTGCTTGCATGCAATGCAATTTAAAATTATGCTGATAATTCCATCATGTGATTAGCTATGGAGAATTTGTTATGATGGGTGAGAGTTTTGGTATGTGTAATGTGTTTCTTCAATGCATCCATGTTTGGAAGAATTATTCCTTGTATGTCTACAAGTGTAGCCCTTATCCTGGCTTCTTCCCTTAGTAATTTTTCTTACATATTAGTTAGAAATATGATCTTTATGTAATAATAAGAGTTGTAGCTTGGATCAAGAGACTACTAGTGTGCACTTTCCTTTAGATCTTCATCTATCTTGGAGAGTTTATCTTTTATTTCTTACATGAAGATAGATGTATCACATAGTTTACTAAATAGAGAAGTGACATTTTTGGCAGAGGTTTCCAATGAGCTATGAATAGTAGACAAGTGTACTTGATATATTCCAATCTTCTGTGCAACTAGCTCCAATACTTTTTTTTCAAATTTATTTTCTCTTTGCAACAATTTTTCTTGCCCATTCAAATCCTCATTAAATTTTTGGACCACTTTTTCTAATTGATCCAAAATAGGTTGAGAGGTATCAACCTTAGTGTTAAGTGCATCTGCAAGAATGTTCTTTGCATCTTCTAGCACTTGATTTTCTCTATTTCTCTCCTCTCTAAGCCTCTTTTGCTTAACTTTCTTCTGTAAAAGCTCACCTACTATATGCATTTGATCACAATTTAGAGTAGAGATATCCCAATTTGGGATAACTATATCCTTATCAAGATTAATTTCTTCTTCCTTATCTTTACCTTTGCTAGAAACTTTAGTACTTAGTTGAGGCTTTCTCTTAATTGTGTTTGTACTAATTATTTTCATACTTGGAATAGTAACAATGGTGGAAATGGAAGAAATAGAAACAAAAGTAGATATTTCACTGATTGAAGAAATACCTTATTGCTGAGTAGCCAAAATTGATGAAGGAGGAATCACTGACTACTCAGTAGACAAAGTGTTGATCACTTCAGTCAATGAAGTACTGAGCTAAAAAGGTGTAGAGATTGGTTGAGTACTTAGATTTGTAGTGTTTTTCAAACCAACTTGGTAGTAGCTTTCTCAAAGCTTGATGGCTTTAAAGCTTTGCTTAGGGAGTGAGGAAGCAAGGTCATAACTGCTACTACAATCTTTTTAGGGTATGTTTCCTCAATGTTCTAAATCTTAGAGAGATTCTCCTCAGTAGTTTCCTATTTTTGTTCCTCATCATCTATATTATCATAATTTGTTTCTTCTTCATCAACATTGTCCTTTTCTTCCTTATCATCTTCATCATCATCTTTATCACTGACATGAACAAAAAAATCATTTTTTTGGTGAATATTGTAGATATTCTTCCATGTATTAGTGGCATTCCTCACCACATGTTCAATGTCATTAACTAGTATCAAGAAGGTGTTAAATTTCAAAGTGAGTTTTATTTCATTCTACTTCATGGAGTCTTTTACTTCTTGGTCATTAAGACTCAACATGATTTTCCTTAGATTCTACTCATATATGTCCTTCATAGTTTGCTTGGCATGTTCCCATCTTGTCTTTGATTCTTTCCATCAATTCATTGGGAATTTTTTGTACAAGTTGGTCAGGTGAATATTTCCATTTACCTAGTTTATACATAACCATGGCTTCAACTTGCTTCTTCTCTTTTGCATTTCTAGTCTCATATATTAATGATTTAAAAAATTTCATGTCATCTCCAAAGTCAATCTCTTTCAATTTTTCTTGAAATGTAGGTGGAGGTCATTTGAAAATAACATCCTCTACTTCTTCACCCAATATCAATTTCTTTCTAAATGTTCTTCTTATAAATAGTGTAGTAGATGACTTGGTAGTTTTCATTATGATAACCTTACCTTTCTTCTTGACTAGATATTCTTTTTTCTAATTTTGTTTTATCTACCTATCCTTCTATATCATCTTCTATTACATCATCTCCTTTACCTTTAGTTAATAGGATAGTAGAACTAGTTTGTCTCAATTTTGCTATCATTTTCTTTCCTTTGCTAATAGCCTAAGGAAGTTTTATCTCTAGTTCAATTCTGGCTTTGGTTTCATCATATGTACCAAAATATGTGGCCTTGGGATCCATAGGTTTGTTTAAAAATGCCTCAATGATATCCCTAGCATCATCAATATTAACCTCATAGCCTAGAGGCTTGACCCATACCACTCTAGGTTTGACTGCTTGTATGTACACTTTGTCATAGTCTACCATAAAACAAATATCATCCTTGTAATCTTCTACACATTTCTTTGGAATTATGAATCTATTATTCATTTTTTCTTTAAATGAATCAAAATAATTTTCCATGATACTGACATAATTTTCATCCATTTTTGTTATATATTCATTGATTTGATAAAGTACAGGCACATATTTTCTCCATACAACTATACCTTTTGAAGGGAAAAACTTTTGTACAAAGAAGAATAAATAGGTTAAAAGTGAATCAAACTTACATTGGTTATTCTTTGATGTTCTGATGCTTTCCATGTTTTTTTTTGAATTGGTTCAAAATCAGCTCGACAAGGTTGAAGGATATGTTGTTCTTCACCACCTTGAAAGTGAGATCCACTACCTCACATGATATGTTGTTGAGATGACTGGAGCTATATATTTTGTGTGCAAATATATGAATTCCAAACTTCAACTATATGTTAGCTACATAGCTGATCTTTATACCTCTTCCATCCCATTCAACAAGAGTTTTATTTTCCAGTTCTACCTGACTTAGGGTTTTGGTGGTTTTTTCCTTGGCCAACATTGCGAGCCCATGATTTGATGAATAATTTTCTTTGTTATGAGAATAGGCTACTCCAACCATTGTTTCTCATTATGTAAATGGCTAAGGATAAACATTATCTATTTTATCTAAAATTCTTGGGGCATGTGTGGAATGTGGGTTAAACCCTTGGTTTCTAAGTATTGATGCTCATGTTTTAATGCACCATTCATAAAAAATTTCCAAAGTTTCATCCATTTCAAGGGTTCCTATGTGTTGAGTTGAACAACAAAAATGTGAAAGAATATCATTAACCAGTAATACCTTAGGTGGAATCTGTGACTGAGCTCTGATAGGATCAAGTGTTTTCGCAATTGTTAGACTCAATTTGAAGTCAGGTGCTTTCCACTCAACTCCTTGGACTAACATCTTAGATCCCTTCTTGGTTTTTCTACTGGAAAATGTCATTACTTGGTAGGGTTTATAGATAAAATTCAACAAAAAATCACACAGATAGCTTGGATGCACATAAATTTCTCTTTGCACGAGCTCTTGAAAGTTCACAGTGACAAATGAATTCAATTTCACCCTTGTTAACAAATTCTGCTTTCGAATCACCATAAATGCTTGGTACATTTTCTTGCTTGATGATAGACTGTCTTCCACTTAGTTTGAATTAGAGCCATTTATTACTTAGTATCCACACAATGACTTAGTTACTCCCAACCTTTCTTAGCAGGTCTTGTAACCTAACCTAACTTGGTAATGTCCAAAATTTCTTTAGACACTTGGTGATCCCTTTGTATCTTAAATGTCGATATGGATGTTTCCTTCTATTTGACTGGAATTGATGTAGGATGTCTTCTTTAGAGTATTATTTCCAATTTTCCTTATGGGAGATCAAGTAGAAATGCTCGAGTCACCCAATTCTTGAGTGACCTGTGCTTCATTTCTTGGACTTGCATTCTTAGAAGATTTTAGAATCCAATGTTTTATAATCTATTTTCTAATGTTGTCAACCTTTGCTTTCTTTTCATCTTCAATTCTTCTAGTGTTCATATAGTTCTTGGCAAGGTGTCCAAGTTCTATACAAATGAAACATCTTCTAGTAGTGTCTCTTGTCCTCATGTGATGGTTTACATAGTTTATTCCAATGTGTTCAAATTCTCCACAGTAGTGACATCTACACCAAGTGTTGCAGTCCCAACCAAATATAGCTTTTACAATCTATTCTGCTAGGTTCAATATCTTAGTTTTGCATTAAGAAGATTTGTTCCCATGCTTCTTCCATTTGTGACATTTGCCTTCAAATTTAAGTTTCTCTTTACATTCATTAGCTCTATGACCATGCTTATTGCAATTGTGACATTTTCCATTGAATTTAGCTTTACCATTACTCCAAAATTTGTTTGATGTATGACCTAGCTTACCATAATCATTGCAAGTAGGTATTTGATTCTTTTTAGCTTCTTGCTTGGATGATTCACCTTCTTCTATATATCCAATTCTTTCTTTGCCTTTTTATATTTATTGAATTTTCTCATTTTATTGATTCATGTTTTCTTGATATTTCATCATCCTCTCATTGGTTTTCTTTTTAATGTTTAGATCATTCTATAATCTTTCATTTTCTGATCTTAGATTCATAATTTCTTCTTTTGTATTAGTAAATTGATCAATGAAGTCTTCCTATTGAATGTATAGATGCTAAATTTCATTATTCTTTCCTTCTAATTCTTCTTTTATCTTGTTTTTCTCTTCCATGACTTCACACAATCTTACTGACTGAATTTCTTGTTCTCTTTTCAATTTCCTTACTTCTTCTTGAAGTATATCATTCTTTTCCAATAGTTCTCTGATTGCTTCATTAGCTTCATCTAAATTAATTTTTGAATGGATATCTTCAATTCTTTCTCTAGTGTAGAGATTTTCATTCATATGTATTGCAATATTTTTTCTTCTTTTTAGGGATTGAGAGAGTTGTTCCTTTTCTTTCTTAAGCTGCCCAATAGCCAATTCCAAATCTAGCTTTTCATTATCAATAGCCTTATCAAGTCTGAATACTTCCATTTCCTCTGATCTTTTCTCAAGTTGTTAAACTTTTTCTTTGAGAACCATAGTCTCTGATACCAATTTTTGGAAATATAAGATAGGCTAGGTTACTAAGAGGGGAGGGGTGAATTAGTAACCAATAAAATTTAATCTTAATTCACCAATTAATCCTTCACATGTATTATGATCTAATGAAAAATTGAAAGCATTAAAACATTCATAACACTTTGACACACAATATGGTAACCCATAAACCTTCCAAATAGAAAGTAAAACTATGGTAGGGATGAAACCCACATGCTTTAGTACTATAGTATAAAGTTGGCTTGTTAAGGCTTACAATGATCAATTATAATGATCTGCCCTATTAGGTGAAATAAGGACTACTAGCTCCACCTTGCAAAAGGATTTACAAACATACAATGAAGTATGCACTTGGTAAAGAGATTTATAAAAGATTGTTAAGTCTACCTTGTGAAAGGATTTAATTGTTCCACATATTAGGATGAACCAGTGGCTAATCTTTGATCTGCAACTTTGATTTGTTGAATGAGACTCCTTTGGAGTGTAATGATCACCTTGCTATGATGGATAAATCTTTGTTGCTCCTTATACTTCTTGTAGTCTTCTTACTTCACTCCTTTTTCTCTTAATGTGTCTTCTTTATATATATATATATATATATATATATATATATAATTTACAATTCATCAAAATTGGATACAATACAAGTTTCACCAAAATATACAAAGTTAGCCCAACTACAGGTAATCGTGTTCTTAAGACAAACTCAATGAAGTTTTGACACTTGACAACCATTGTCAACACTCAACATCATCATGCACTTGGTAGATGTAGAAGCTCAATTCATACTAATCACTTCCAAGTAGTCTAAACTCAATCTGCATTGGTGACTTAGTGACACTATGAAACTCAACATCTAAACTAAATCATTGGGTTGACACTACATAGCTCGGCCAACACTATCACTGAAATCTTGGTATAAATTGAATCACTTGGTTGAAATTGTATAGCTCAATCAACACTAGATTCATATTGTTGTAGTTTTGAACTTGGTAAGCACTAGAAAAATTGGTTTGCACTAAGAGACTTAGCAAACACTATGAAACTTGGTTTACATTGATAATCACCAACTTGGTAGATACTACTTGGTGTGAACTGAATATTATTCATGGAACTCAATAGCAACTGTAGAACCCAGTATAGCCTAAATTACTTTGTTAACACTATAAACTATACTATAAGCTTGATAGATACTAACCATTTGATTAAGTGTGTTTGTCACTAATGAAAAAACTTGACTATAATGTCAATAGTTACTTGTTTAGCATGATCTAAGGAAATAACTTAAGTGTATAGACATTCACTTATCAAAACCAATATGAGATTAACAACTAGATTCTTAAGCAAAAATATTCTTTGAGAATATTATATGGATGTAGACAACCACCTCACATGCTCCCTCTATTTCTCTCAAGAAGATTGGGTTTCTTGGAAATCATATGGCAGTTTTTGTGGGTCAAGAAGGAATACATTGAGCTAAGAAAGAAGGGAAAAATGATGCCTATTTTTCTAAGGTTTGATGGGTATGTGATTGGAGCTCATAAGATTCAAGATGTACAAGAATCCCTTATGAACAAATTCTGATTGACTAGTGAAAAAACTAGAGATTATGACCTTGAAGGGAATTTTAGGGCTATAAAGGCTAGATATTCCCATCATTTAAATATGGATAATGAACTTATAAATAATTGCAATGATGTACATGATATAACTCAAAGAATCAAAAAAATGGAATATTTTGATAAAAATAGAAAATCAAAGATTAAGTGAAAGCTTGCCTTGCTTTCATATTGAAGAGGAAATTGAAGTTTTGAGAAATGAAAAATGTATGCATGATTTTGAAAGTTTGTATAAATAATATGTTTAGAAAGATTTGGGTAAGGAGTTAGAGCATGCATCTCCTTCACCTCCTCAAGAAAATAAAAGTAGGATGAGTCAAGCAAGTTTAAGTGTTACTCAACCAGTAGTAACTCCTCAAAAGAAGGATGAAGCAAGGACTCCCTGGTATCTTATGAGGATTTAGAAGATGAGAGCTTAGTAGGAATTTACAATGTTCTTAGGAAGATGAAAGAGACTTCTAAGACATCTGAGCCACCTCCTCGATATTCTGAGGAACAATATGGTTATTATGCTCAGACTATGCCAAGAGATATTCTGATAGATATTGATGATGAGAGGGAAGCCATATCCCTTAGATTTATTGAACAAGATAATTGCACCCAAACACAAGATTTTAAAGATTTTTGTATCAAATACAAAATGAACAATTTTGAAAAGAGAAAGAAGCAGAGGCTTGAGGGTGTTGATGAATCTCAGTATGCCTCAGTTGTGTAGCAAATGATAGATGAGTTGAATTTGGATAATATTTCATGTACCAAATAAGAAGAAAAAGAGATAGTAAAGAATAATGATATCCTGAATCTTCTAAGTTTGACATTGAATGAATTGTTCTTAATTGACCAAGGAACATGTGTATCAAAATTTGAAACTTTATACAAAGTGGAAGGAATAGGTTATGACCCTAAGACAAAAATACTCACCACTTGGGTATTATTCAAAGGAAATAAGCCAAGGATAATTGATATATTAAATGGGGAAGATGGGATAGCTTTGATATAAATAGTGGACAAAACTGTCCTCATGCTTGATGTAGTCATGCTGACACATGAGTCAATGTTTAATCAGGCCCAGATTAAATGACTAATAAAAACTATTGTGGAATTACAAAGAAGAGAAATGGAAATAAATTTGATATAAAAAAGATGCATGTGAAGAAAAGAAGGTTAGGGAATGAATTACATGGATCAAAACTTGAAAAGTCTCAAGCTATTGTGGTTTGTAAGCCTATAGATGTAGAAACTAAAAATAAGAAAATTGAGGAGGCTACAAGTGTTAATCATAAGGAATGTATTTTCAAAATTCTAGAAGAGATTTTTGTTTATAGGATGAATATTATTTTATGTAAGTGTGATGAAGTGTATGAAGGATTCAATAACATTGTAAATATGTTGGAATTCTTTGAGAAAGGAAAAGATAAGATTTTTGAGATAGAGAGAAAATGGGTACACTCCGAGCATGAATTAAGAAAATGTTTTCAAGTCACAAAGAGAGATTTTGATGCCCCTATACAAAAAAAGGCCACTATCAATCTTATTGATGTTGTTTCAAAAAACCTAAGCTACATAAGATAGAAACATCCAAAATTGGAAGAAAACTTGAATCAACTTGCCTCTATTGATCATTCCTTCATACCTATTAAGAATGAGAATGAAAAAGTTAAACAATTGGAGGAATGGAGGTTAGATTTCATAAGATTTTATGAGGGATTAGTAGCCAAATTCAAAGAGGAATAGGATTTTCAGATGGTTTTATTCCATAATTTATTAAATAAAATAATCACAATAGAGGCAAAGTTTGGAAAATTCATAACATAAGTGAATATTGAACAAGGGAAAAGGTGGGTGGACCTATTGGATAAAATTATCTAATTGTGTATTATCTTTGATATTACAAAAATGTCATATCAATAGTTAGTCTATACTTACCAAGCTCACATGGTCAACAAGATAGTTTTCTTGTCTATCGAGCATTCCTGGAGATTACTCTGTGAAGATAGTGTCTATTGAGCTCACTTGAGTGTCAAAGGAAATTATGGTAGAAAGTAGAGTTAATTGAGTTCTCATGGTTAACAAAGGAAAGTTGGCTAGAGTCAATGTTCACTGAGATCACTCAATTGCCAAAGGATTTTGCAAATTCACAGTGTTAACCAAGCATTTGTTGGTCAACACAAGAAATCATTTTAGGATCAGTTTTTACTAAGCTGGGTCGAATGAAAAAGGATTTTATTGGTTTTGGTTATGAAGTTTAATTATTTCAAGTATTGACTCTGGTCGACTGTAGTAATGATTATTGGTCATTGTAATTTGTAATAAAGCTAACTTGATAATTTGGATGGTATATATGAAAGGTCAAGATGAGATTCTAGTGTGTGTGAGTATGCAAGTATATTGATTGAAAAGTAAAGTGTGTGTGCAAGTATGAAAGTCTATTGATTTAAAATGAAAGTGTGTGTGTGAGTATGCAAGTCTATTGATTGAAAATGAAAGTGTGTGAGCTAATTTGAAGGATGGTCAGATATCCTTGTGGAGTAGCAAAGTAATATTCAATTAGGAAGTATCAAAATTTCATGAACAGAATAGAGATTTGGATTCAACAATTTAGTTGCATCTCAAATAGGTCATTTCATTGTTACTTTCTTACCATTGTAGCAATGATCCAAAATCTCTTAATAGAGTTGGTTTAACAACCAGTTGTAAATCCTCTAACAAGGTGATAGCTCTATTGAATTATTTTAAGACCTCTTGTAAGACAACTCCTAACAAGGTGATTAAACCCTCTAACAAGGTCACACCTAATGGTGTGTTTTGTAACCTTTAATTAGGTTGGCTCCTAATCGGGCTCACTTTAGAAGAGTAAAAAATAGTAACTAGTTACATTGGTGGTTTTTCCCATATTGGGTTTCAACATTTTTCCATATGTTTACTGAGTGACAGCAGTAATTAGTTTTATTAGACATCTAAAGCATTTGTGAGAAATGTTTTTATGCTAACTGATTCACCCCCCCACCCCCACTCCCCCCTCAGTTACTCCATCTACATTTCCAATAATTGGTATCAAAGCTTTTGGAGCTTGCAAGAAAGGTTTCAAGGACCTAAGCTAAAGATCAAGATGTCTTACAAGAGAGAAATTCCAAAGCTCAATAGAGAAAACTTCTCATCGTGGTATGGACTTATTAGACATCATCTAGCTTCCATTGGTGATTCAAGATGCAAATATCTTGATGAAGAATAAATAACTCCTGTTGGTACATTATCTATTGGAGTGTTGAGAAAAAGAATCATAACACCATGATGATAGATATTGCATTTTCTCTTATCTATGAGGAATTTGATAATATCAAGGACTACAAAACCACTTTTGAAATGTGGAATAAGCTAAAGGACATCTATGGTGGTGATGAAAATGTGAGGAGAGCCAAAGTTGAAAGCCTTAGAGGATAGTTTGATCAGATGAGAATGAGAGAAGATGAAAATGTTGCCAAATATGTGGAAAGAATCAAAGCCAGTGTTAGTGCAATCAAAGCATCTAGGGGAGAAATCAAGGAAGAAATTTTTGTAAGTAAAGTTCTCAGAACATTTCTTCCTATCTATGCAATTAGAGTATCTACTATTCAAGAAAGGAGATGTGAGAGAAATCATAAGATAACTTTGGATAATTTAGTAGGAAGATTGATAGCCTTTGAGGTAGACAATTATGACAATTATGTTCCAACTTTCGAGAATATTGAATCTGCATTTGAGGCCAAACTTTCACTTAAGGAGAAAGGCAAGAAAATAAATGAAATTCAGTTAGAAAGTGAAGAAGAATCAAAGGAAAGTTCTAATATTGACCTTGAAGTTGTTGAAGCTCTACTTGCAAAGAAATATTCTAGAGGTAGAGGAAAATACAAAGGTAAAGTTCCCTTAATCTATTTTTCATGTAAAGAGGTTGGTCATATTGCTGCCAGGTGCCCAAATAAAGATAAGGATGAAAAAAAAAAGTCACAAGTACAATGGCAAGAAGGATTTCAAAAATCATAAATCATTCAAAGACAAAGGTAAGAAGACTTTTTTTATGTCTAAGGATTATGATAATAATGAAGATGAAATAGTATACATTGCTGTGAAAGATGAATGTAATGATGAAGAAGATAAGATGGCACTTATCTCTCATGTGAGCAAAAATGATACATGGATCATAGATAGTGGATGTTCACATCATATGATTGGTGACAAAACAAAGTTTGAACATTTTGAAGATTATGATGGCGGTAGTGTAAGGTTTAGAAACAATGAACCTTGTTGCATAAAAGGGAGAGGCCAAATCTCATTAACCAAAGAACTTGTATGTGATAATGCCTATTGGATTGAAGGACTAAAACATAATTTTCTGAGTGTGGCATAGCTAATCAATATTGGATTCAAAGTGGAATTCATGCATGGAAAGGCAAGACTATTAGATGACAAAGAAAAATTGATCGGATCAGACAAACAAACAAAAGGTAACCTATTTTATCTTGATCTTGGTGATTGCTCATATTTTATTACTCAAGTTGAAGAAAGTTGGCTATGGCACAGAAGGTTATGTCATGTAAATTTTGATAACATGGTGAAAATAAGAAAATTTAGGAAAGTAAGAGGCATTCCTAGTTTGAAGAAACCATATGTAGGTTTATGTAAGAATTGTCAAATTGGCAAAATGGGAAAGACTAGTTTTAAAAGAAAAATCTATCAGTCTGAAGATATCTTGGAAATTGTGCATACTGATTTGTGTGGAGCTATTGGAATAGAAAGCTATAGTGGAGAGAAATTTTTTATTCTTTTTGTTGATGACTACTCTAGATTGATGACTGTTATGTATTTAAGAAAATAGTTTGAAGCATTTGAGAACTTCAAATGGTATTTGGCAAGAGTGGAGAAAGAAATAGGGAAAACACTAAAATGCTTAAGATTAGACAGAGGTGGTTAATTCATTTCCAATGAATTCAATAACTTTTGCATTGAAAGAGGAATCAAAAGACAGGTATTAGCCCGTGGAACTCTCGAGTAGAATGGAATAGCTAAAAGGAGAAATAGATCTATCATGGATTGTGCGAGGACTCTAATGATTGAAAAGAACATTGCTATCAAATACTAGAAGGAAGCTATCAGCACTGTAGTTCATACCTTAAACCAAGTACGATTGAAGAAAGACTCATATAAAACTCCCTATGAATTATGGTATGGCTATAAACCCAATGTAAGTTACCTAAAAGTATTTGGAAGTAAATGTTATATCTTGAAAGAATCTAGAAAAGAAAAATTTGATGTGAAAGGTGATGAAAATATATACTTAGGATATTCTTGTAGAAGTAAGGCATATAGATGTTTGAATTTTTCTACTCATAAAATCATAGAAAGTGCACATGTGAGAATTGATGAGTTTGTAGAAAGGACTGAAGAAGAAAGTGAAAAGGAACCAAAAGATTACAAGAGATTTGTTTACATTGAACCTAATACATTGCCAAAAACATCTATCAATAAGGAGATTTCTACTCCCGAGTCTTCCTCAGTCACTTAGTTGGAAGAAGTTCAAATCGAGTCACAAGGACCCGATTCATAGTCTAAAGCTACCGAGCCAATGCCTACCAAGTCTGAAGGACCCAAGCCACAAATAGAACAACTAGAGCTAGAAGTTGAAATCCAAAATGAAGATAGTAGAATTCATTTGAAAGGTAAAGAACCTATATTAGCCAAATATGTCAGGAGACATCATGCACTAGACAAGATTATTGGAGATAATTTAGAAAGTACTATGACAAGAAGTAAGCTAAAAGGTACATGTTTACTTGTTGATTTTGAACCTAGAATTGTTAAAGATATATTGGAAAATGAAAGTTGGATTGAGGCTATGAATGAAGAAACAGAGAAAATAGAGAAGAACAAAAGTTGGACTCTTGTACCTAGGCCTAAGGATAAAAATGTGATTGGAACAAAGTGGGTATTTAGGAATAAGTTGAATGAAGATGGTAAGGTATCAAGAAACAAAGCTAGATTGGTATGTAAAGGCTATTCTCAAGAAGAAGGAATTGATTATGGTGAGACTTTTGCTCCTATTTGCAAGATTGGAAGCTGTTAGGACCTTACTTGCATATGCAACACATAAAGGATTTAAGGTTTATTAGATGGATGTTAAATTTGCATTTCTCAATAGTATTCTTGATGAAGAAGTCTACATTGAACAACTAGAAGGTTTAGTTGATCTAGACAGAAGGGACATGGTCTGAAAATTACACAAAGCATTGTATGATTTGAAACAAGCTCCTAGAGCATGTTATGAGAGGTTGCACAACTACTTTATATAGATTAGTTTCCAAAGAACTAATGATAACAATAGTTTGTACATCAAGGAAGGACCAGATAACAAGATTGTATTGGCAAAAATATTTGTGGATGACACTCTATTTATAGGGAATGATGATCTATGCAAAGAATTTTTAGAGCAAATAAACAAAGGGTTTGAAATGTCTATGTTTGGTAAAAATTAAGTTCTTTTTTGGATTGTAGATACAACAAAGAAAGAATGGTATCTACATTACTCAGTCTAAGTACATCAAGGAGATACTCAAGAAGTTTGGTATGGAAGATTCAAAACTAGTTGGAACCCCCATGTATACTAGACTAAAGCTTACAAAAGATGATGATTCAAAAGAGGTAGATTAGACTTTATATAGATCAATGATTGGAAAATTATAGTAAGTAGTTCATACAAGGCATGCTATTGCTCTTGCAGTTGGTATAGTGGCAAGATTCTCAACAAAACTCAGAGAAAACCATATGATGGAAATCAAAAGAATCTTAAGATATTTGAAAGGTACTAAAGACTATGGTCTATGGTATAAACTTGGACGAAATCTAGACCTAAAAGTGTTTATTGATGTTGATTGGGTAGAAAATATTGATGACAGAAAGAGTACAAGTGGTGGAGCATTCTTTCTTGGCAAAAGATTGGTATCTTGGACAAGTAAAAAGCAAAATTGCACATCCCAATCCATAGCTAAAGTAGAATATGTTGCAACAAAAATGAATTTTTCTAATATCATTTGGTTTAAACAATTGTTGGAAGGCATGAAGGTTGAGATCAAAGAACTAGTTGTCATATTTTGTGATAATACAAGTGCAACTAACATATCTAAGAATCTAGTGATGCATTCCAAAATCGAGCATATTGCTATAAAATATCATTTTGTCAAAGAATTGGTGTAGGACAAAGAAATAAAATTGCAATCTATGCATACAAAAGAATAGATTGCAGACATATTTACCAAGTGATTACCTAAGGATGCATTTTTGTATCTACGAGATAAGTTAAGAGTCATTCCCCTATCTGAAGCTCACTAAGTAAAGTTTTAGTGATGCATCAATAGGAACCTAGTTGAAGATCTATTAGTTGATGCAGTATAATCAAGAGAACATTACATATGAATCAGTACTCAAGGTAGATTGATACTCATTTGGTATGTCTTTTCTTTGACATGTGTTGTCAAAGAGGGAGAGTTTACTATCATATCTTTCTAAAATTTGTTTTGAGAAAGAAGCTATGCAATTCCTTCATAGAGGGAGATTACTGCATGAAAGAAAAAGAAGCTTGTGGTATAAAAATCTTAGAGGGAGAAACTTTCTATTAGAAAAAGTCTTGTTTTTAAATTTTATTGTGCTATGACATGTTGTGTTTCCATCAATGCCAAAGAGGGAGATTGTTGGATACAATTGTCTAATTGTGTGTTGTCTTTGATGTTACACAAATGTCATAATAGTTTTTAGTCTGTGCTTACCAAGCTCACCTTGTTAGCAAGATAGTTTTCTTATCTACCGAGCATTTCTAAAGATTACTTTGCAAAGACAGTATCTACCAAGCTCACTTGGGCATCGAAGGAAATTATGGCAGAAAGTAGTGTTAACTAATCTCTCATGGTTAACGAAGGAAATTTGGTCAAAGTTGTAAGGAAACTAGGCAATAAAGAATATAACTATTTCCACATAACCCATCATAAATCTGAAATAAATAAGCAATTAAAATCTACATGCAAGAGAATAGACAACATACCCACAAAAAATATGACACAAGATATACCTTGGAAAACCCTCATTGAGGAAAAAAAACCCAACCTCCGAAGGCATCCATCACCATGTATTATTCAACAAAAATACCATTGCAATACAACCATGGAAGCCTTCATGGCCATAGCCACAACCGATAAAACTATGTGAACAAGCATGAATCCACACATCCCATGCCATGCTTCCAACTTTCACAAATGCTCCCTTGGCTAACCTGTCAAGCCTTGTCCCACTCGACTCTTGCCTTTCTCACTCTTACTCTTACTCTCTACAACAACTACCCTTTTGGTTGCTTATATAGTAGCAAGTCCCACAAAACCAACAAGTGGTATTACTTAAACCATGTGCTAAAACTATGTGCTACCTAACCTACTAACCCCACATTTAATATTGGGTATTTAATTCTTTTTTCCAATATTAAATAATTACATGAAATATTATGACAATGTTACAATACAACTCATCAAGAATATTACATGGGAATCTTTACATGTTGCATGTCCATCTAGATACAACATTACATAATAAAATAAAATAATAAAATATAACAATATTATGCAATGTGTGCAACACCCATTATCTCAACAATCTTCCACTTGTTGTGTACATTGCATAGGGTCAATCCATAGCCACATAAATGAACAAGGGAACAATCCCTACCAACACATCCACCATTATGGATCAGAATATACAAAGTGCTCCATCCTAGTACTTGAAAAAAAATCAAAGTATCCAACGTATCAAACATGAATGATCTCACCTCCTATTATGTCACTGCCACTAGACATACATAGAAGCCATCCAAAGGGAAAGCCACTCAACCTGTCACATTAGAAGATCATAAAATCCTGTACCAACTAAAATTCCAAGCACAAATAACCAGATCCAAAGGTAATCACATGTATCCATAGTTGTCAAAATATCCATAGCTGAAATAACACCTACATCAAAGTGCCAAACCCATCCAACTATCCATACCTCTAAAGGTATACCAAGTGAATCTCATATCGTCAACATATCCAATCTGTAACCTACAATCACAAGCCTCAAGAGCAATACCTACCACATATATACCAAGAAGCTCCCACAGCAAATGATAATGTCAAATCTATAACCAATCCACTCACAACATATCAAAGAAGTGAATCCATGTAGTATCAAAGGCATCTACAATACATAAACTAATATCTTGCAAGAACAACTCTCATAACAAGTTTCCAATGCTCCCAAATTCTCCACAACCAACAGAAGAAGAGATAAAGGAATAACCATGTCATCTCTCACATGACACACATGAGCACAAACTAGTGATCACAATCTCTAACCAATCTCAAATCCAATGTAGGAAAAACTGAACATCCAGGAAGATAACCAAGACCGGAGAAACCATGCAAATCATAACCTGTGTCATGTCCCTCTACACACACCTCTAGATGTAAATTGTGCAAGTATGATTTCCTCCATAAAACCCCAACAAGAAGCCTCAACAACACCCAAACCATACCATATAACTAATCATGGATGTAAGCCTCTCACAAGAAGATCAAACTCATAAACTATTCCTAAACCAAGGAAAATCCATTCCTAATCCAAGGAAAATGCCCAATATAAAATGATCTCCCAAACTCAACCAGCATAACAACATATGCACATGGAGATAACCAATGCTAAATCATCTCTCAAATGAACCCTCCAAAACTAACTCATGTACCATAGCTCAAGATCCATATCCATGAAAGACAAGCATAAATATAATGCAACTGAGAGAAACAATGGGCTATACCTCTCAAGTAGCAAACTGCCGAGTAGACCAAGAGTGGAGAATGAGAATGTTCATCAAGATACCCAATTCTCCAACCAATACTCATCTAACAACAATCTCCTCTCAAGTCCATATTAGGTGATTGCCCCTAAGACTTCTTGTTGAAACCATCAACTATCCCAACAAATACTTCTCTAATCCAAAAGAAATCAGCATCACCACTGTCTCTAAGTATCCATGAGCACCTGTAACCAATCAATCCATGCCAACTCTAAATGCAAAATAGCAATATCATGAAGTATCCAGCTTATGATCAGTGTACTCAATACTAAGAAACTAAATCAAGATCAATGTCAAAGTTCCAACCATGGCCTCAGGAACATAAACATGACAACATGATCTAACCGTCTCAACCAAAGAGGTAACATGCTCCACATGAACATACTATAACATGTCACAACTCTAAATGCATATCAAAAGTATACCATGACATAATAATGAAACCATCCTCATACCAAAGATAACATGCCAAATAAAAACATAAACTACACCTTTACCAAGAACCCTATGAGTCCTCAAGATGCAACCTTCTCCATACACCATTAAAAAAACCATCTCCACATACCAGGAAGAACCATCTCCACACACCATGAAGATAACCAAGAACTCCATGAGTCCTCAAGATCTAACCATCGTCGCACACCATGAAGATAACAAGTGCACCATGCAAATGTAAAAGATCAATGCCAACAACTCCCACTCAACTGTGGGACCAAGTCACCAAAGGCATCATAAAATCCATCTCCTATATGAAGATCCAAATCAAACTAGGAACTAATCCTGCACTGTCACCCCATCACTATCACAAGCTCCCACTAAACCATGTATCCAAGCTATCCATGAAATAATGATGAAAAACAATCCTCTAACCATGAGAATCAACCAAAGTATCAAACCATCAAAGAACTCAAAGTGCACATCATGAGCTCCTCAAAAGAAACCAAATAACCATGATCCTCAAACCAAGAAGATATACCACCATAACTGAATCAGAAATCCAAGCTAATGAATATCAAGGATGTACCTATATATCTAATCATGTCGTGCCAAAATCCATGGCACTATGATCACATCCATGAACCGAGCATCTGTCTCTCAAAGTGTCCAACCTGTCAGCATTAAATAGTCAACCACAATCCTCCACCATGACTGTACCTGGTAACAACATCTCATCCCTTCTACATGAAGAAAAAATATTAGCAAATCATGTGACTTAGGGCATAAATAATCCAAATCCAAGCCACCAATCTGAATATGCATCAATAATGAAAGATCAATGGGCAAAGACAATCCATAACCAAGCCATAAATGTAACCTGTAAGTATAGACGGCTTACAACACTGCACAACTTGTAGACCCAACAAGTCATCATGCATATCCAAACCAAATACTGATAGCCATATCATCATGAGACCAATTTGAATAATGAACTGAGTATACAACAACATGAAATCTAAATCAATGTATAGAGCTCTCCAAGAGCTTTCTGTTGACTACTCGAAGTCCAAAATCTAACTCCGTATGCCTAAGTTATGTCCTAATCAGTGCTCAAAATAAATAATATCTAACTTTAGGGCTCTGAAAACCTAACAGAATCTCAAAATCATAGAACCAAACCTATACCATGTTGTAGTGCTCTAAATTAGCTTTCCAACGCTTATAAGAACTCTGAAATCCAATATTCTGAGAGAAAGTTATGGGTGTTTTACTAAGACAGTCTTTTTACCATTTTCACTACGATTTTTTATTTTTTTTTCTTGTGACAAAAATTCTGAAGGGATTAAATTTGACGGCCATCATGAGCTAAAATCAAAAAACTCTTTCATTTCTTCTAAACATGGCCAAACTAAGGCATATTATATATCAAAATTTATGAAAATGTTGACCCAGATCCAATGGTGAGGTCTGTTTTTACTCAAGAGGTCATTTCTACAAGCTACCCCCCAAAACCCTCATTGAAACATCCAAAAAAAATCATTTTGTCCAACAATTTCACATGCCCAAATCTTTTAACATCCCATCATAATAGCAAATCCAAAACCCTTAGATCTACAATAAATCATTCATATATCTTGCCCTTTTATTTTATCCTCTCATGCATTCCCATGGATTCAATTTAAGGTTACAATAATAAAACTATAGCTCTAATACCACTTGTAAGGAAACTAGGCAATAAAGAATATAACCATTTCCACATAACCCATCATAAATCTGAAATAAATATGCAATTAAAATCCACATGCAGGAGAATAGACAACATACCCACAAAAAATGTGACACAAGATATACCCTGGGAAACCCTCATTGAGGGAAAAAAATCAGCCTCTGAAAGCATCTATCACCATGTATTATTCATCAAAAATACCATTGCAATACAACCATGGAAGCCTTCATGGCCATAGCCATAACCGAGTAAACTATGTGAACACACATGAATCCACACATCCCATGTCATGCTTCCAACCTTCACAAATGCTCCCTTGGCTAACCTGTCAAGTCTTGTCTCACTCGACTCGTGTCTTTCTCACTCTTACTCTTACTCTCTACAACAACTACCCTTGTGGTTGCTTATATAGTAGCAAGTCCCACAAAACCACCAAGTGGTATTACTTAAACCATGTGCTACCTAACCCACTAACCCCACATTTAATATTGGGCATTTAATTCTTTTCCCCAATATTAAATAATTACATGAAATATTATCACAATGCTACAATACAACTCATCAAGAATATTACATGAGAATCTTTACATGTTGCATGTCCATCTAGATACAACATTACATAATAAAATAAAACAATAAAATATAACAATATTATGCAATGTGTGCAACACCCATTATCTCAACAATAGTCAGTGTTCACCAAGTTCACTTGGTTGCCAAAGGATTTTGCAAGTTCACAATGTTTTCAAGCATCTGTTGGTCAACACAAGAAATCATTTCACAATCAACATTTACCGAGCTAGGTCAGCTGACAAAGGATTTTGTTGGTTTGGGTTATGAGGTTTAATTATTTCGAGTGTTGATTCTAGCTGACTATGGTAATGATTATTGGTCATTGTAATTTGTAATCAAGCTGATTTAATAATCTAGATGGTATATATGAAAGGTCAAGAGGGGATTCCAGTGTGTGTGTGTGAGTATGCAAGTGTATTGATTGAAAAGGAAAGTGTGTGTGCGAGTATGAAAGTGTATTGATTGAAAAGAAAAGTGTGTGAGTGAATTTGAAGGATGGCCAAATATCCTTGTAGAGAAGTAAAGAAATATTCAATTAGGAAGGATCAAACTTTCATGAACAGAACAGAGATTTGAATTTAGCAATTCAATTGCATCTCAAATAGGTTATTTCATTGTTGCTTTCTTACCATTGTAGCAGTGATCCATGTTAGGATTAAACCACAAATAGAAATAAAAATTACATGCAAATATAACCAATAACACAAAATAATATATCACACAAAAAAGAACAAAAGATAGCAAGATTTAATATGGTTCACCCAATCCCTAGGCTATGTCCACCAAATAGCAAGTTAGATATTATTATGATCCAGTGATTACAACTTGATTACAATTTGTAATCTCTTATAGCTCAATACCCCTAAAAGAACCAATTTTGCATCACAATTTAATAAAAATACCTAACCCTAAGCCCTTTTATACAAGTATTTTATGCCATTTTAGGGTTACAATATGTCAGGCATATGTTGGGCATATGTCAGCTACAATGTCGGCCCTGAACCCAAAAGAATTTATGAAGTATGCATAGTACTTTCTTGACCAGTCACCATAGTATAACAATATCCCACTTGGGGACTAATTAGGCTCCACACTAAACAATAATCTCCCACTTGGAGACTGATCCTATAGTGATACCACTACCACATGGGGCTCCCACTGGATCAAACCACCCTAGACTCTGCTATCCTTTGATTCATGGTCAGTCTAGAAGACCAACCAAAGTCGAAGAGGAGTTCAGCTTCTCCCTTGATACTACCTTTGTTAACATATCTGTCAGATTGTCATTTGTATTTATCTTCTCCAGCTTTAACTATCCATCCTCCAAAATTGACCAAATGAAATGGTATCGCAACTATATGTGTTTGGTCTTTAAATGCAAAGCTGAATTCTTTCCAACATGAATGGCATTCTGATTATCTCTGAACAAATAATTATCCCTATGAGGGTGTCTCAATTCTTCCAAGAAGAACTGAAGCCATATCATCTCCTTGGCTGCCTCTGTAGCAAAAACATACTCTGTCTCTGTAGTGGATACAACATTAACCTTCTGTAACCAAGAAACCCAGCTCACTGCTACCCCACCAATAGTAAAGAAATAACTTGTAGTACTCCACCTGGTATCAACATCCCTTGCCAAATTTGGGTCAACATAGCCCTGTAAATCAGTAGTGAGCCCTCAAAATGTAAACACTTATTAGATGTTCCTCTCAAATATCTGAGAACCCAATTGACTGCATTCCAATGCTCAATTCTTGGATGACTCATATATCTACTAATGACTCCCACTGCATGTGCAATACCTAGCCTAGTACATACCATAGCATACATCAAGCTTCCTACAGCTAAAGCATAGGGTACCTTGGACATCTTATCCTCCTCTTCTTGTGTCTTAGGACACATCTCCTTAGTCAACTTCAAATGACTAGGTAAAGGTGTGCTAATAGATTTAGCATTCTCCATAGAGAAACATTGCAACACCTTCTCAACATAATCAACCTGAGATAGTGTCAATGTTTTGTTCTTCTTATCTCTACAAATCTTCATACCAAGGATTTTTTTTGCTGCCCCAAAATCCTTCATAGAAAATACATGTGCTAATTGGCTTTTTAGCCCCTGTGATCCATGTTAGAACTAGCTACAAGCATATCATCAACATATAAACATAAAATAATGTAGCTATCATCATCCAACCTCTTAAAGTAGACACAATGATCTAAATTCCACCTAGTGTAACCATGCTCATGCATAAAACTATCAAAGTTCAGATACCATTGCCGAGGTGCTTACTTTAAGCCATATAAACTTTTCTTCAATTTGCATGTTAAGTTCTCCTTACCTTTGATCATAAATCCCTATGGTTGAGCCATATATATATATATATATATATATATATATATATATATATATATATATCTTCATCCAAATCACTATGCAGGAAGGTTGTTTTAACATATAAAGAACTTATGAAGTATGTATAGCACTTTCCTGATCAGTCACCACAATATAACAGTCTTAAATCTCTTAATAGAGTTGGTTTAACAGCTAGTTGTAAATCCTCTAACAAGGTGACAATTCTATTGAATTGTTTTAAGACCTCTTGGAAGGCCACTCCTAATAGGGTGATTAAATCCTGTAACAAGGTCACACTTAACAGTGTGTTTTGCAACCTTTAACCAGGTTGGCTTCTAATAGGGCTCACTTCAGAAGAGTGAAAAATAGTAACTAGTTAAATTGTTGGTTTTTTCCATATTGAGTTTCCATGTTAAATCTGGTATCTCTTGTGTTCATTTCTTTTCTCTCATGTTTAAAATTCATTACTATTGATGTTAGATCTACAAAAGTTAAACATACTCTGCATTTATCGAGTTACAACATTTTTCAGTATGTTTACCGAGTGATAGTAGTAATTAGTTTTATTAGACATCTAAAGGATCTGTGAGAAATGTTTTTATGCTAATTGATTCACCAAACACCCCCCACCCTCAGTTACTCCATCTACATTTCCAATAGGACCTACATGCATTTTCTCAAACAATATCAAATTTTGGATGGCCAACTCATGCTCAAATTGCAAAATGGATCGATCACTATCTCAAAGTTCTAAAGGAAAACATTGAAGAAATTATGGCAACTAATGATGTAGGAGATGATTAGTATTATTTTCTTGTTTATGCTTTAACTAATAGTTATTTATATTTATGAAGGGATTTGAAGCTTTGTGCACCTTTTCATTTTATAAGAAAAGGTAGCAAAATCCTATTTAAGAAGTTTCATTTTTCTAAAAACAGATAAGTGATGATTGGGTAAGTGCAAGAAGTTGGGTCTCACTTTTGGACAAAAAGTGAAAGTGTTTTTCCTATTTTTGAAATTTATTGTCAATTAATGTCAAAATTTGGCTCATTTATAGATTGAATATAAAAAATATTCAGAAATAAAAATTGTAGTGATTAGAATCTACTTTTTGAATATGTAATTTATTTGTGTACCCATATGATAGAATTTTTTTAAGGTATGGATCTTTAAAAACCACTTTTTCAGAATGCTTATTTCAAAACCATATGACACTTGTGTATGAACACCATAATTTGACACAAATAAATTAGCTTTTGTAAATCTTTTTAAATGAGGTTACCTAACACACCAAAGATTGATGATAATATTTTTCTTTAATTTTTTATTGAATAATTATTTTTTATTAATTTTTAATTGGCTATAAAGGTAAATTTTAAAACCTCTCGTGTATAGACACCATGATTTTATAAAAATTTTACTAATTTTTTTTTTCTAAATTAAAAGAATTGAATGTAGATTGATGACATATAAATTAATTAAGAAAAATGATAAAATAAAAAGGTTATTAAAGTTTTAGTGAGCATTGCTATTTTACATTTAGGTACCAGCTTTGATTAAAAAATAAATAAAACAATTGTGAATAAAATCATAACACTATAAAATTTATATTTCTGATATTAAGATAGTGAGAGCTTTAGTGGGCTTTTGTTTCGTATAAAAATTTGATCGAGAAGACCCTCTAAAAATTATGGCAAGGCATGAATTTGTCAATTCAATGCCTTAGCCAAATCTTGAAAGGTCAAAGCATAAGCTTGGTCTCACCAAGCCTATCCCGATCCAAAATCCAAGGTAGGAAAAATAAATCCTACCACTTGTTGTAAGAAATGGGCACCCGTTATTTGAAATTCAAAAAATGGGTACTCATTTTGAAAAATTAAAAGTGGCATTCAAAATCCCCTCAAAAATTTAATTTAATTTTTTATTTTTAGAAATGGGTACCCATATTTTACTTTTAAAAAATGGGTGTACTTGTTTCTAAAAAATTCAATTTTTTAAGTTTTTCAAAAATGAGTACCCATTTTTTGAAAATAAAAAATGGGTACCCAATTTTTTTAAAAATGGGTGCTCATTTTTTAAATTTAGGATCGGCTACCCGAGCCGAAATGGGTGCCCGTTTTTTAAAATTGGGTACCCATTTCATAAGAGGTCTCATTCTATGAAATTGACTTCCATGGAATTGACTTCTATAGAATTGTGACCCAACATTGTGCATTCACCCAATTTTTAAAGTATTCTTTTATGAAAGATATTTTATGATGAAGTAATTCTTGTTTTGTGCAATAAATTGCTGGCTATAAAATGAAGTTGTTGTTTTGTATTTCCTTTTGAATGAAATTAATATGATGATGCTTTCTCTTTTCAATGGCATCTGGTTTTAATCCCTCATACTCTTTATTGTCCCTTTAGATTATGCTATTATTGTGATGGATGAGAATAATACATGAAGTTGATTTATTAGAATTTTTCATAGTAGGTTAGTGTATCTATCTAATTGGTCTCTTTCGATTGGAGTTAAAAACATTTAGACTAGGTATTGTATTTATATCTTATTTGTCTAATGGTTGATGGGTACACTATTAAAAACAATTGTTCAATTTTATATTGTCTTTGATGTTACACAAAATTTCAAGTGTTTGTCAAGCTTACTCAGGCGATGGAGACAATTTTTAGTGTCTGGTGAGTGTTCCAAAGATAATCATGTTCGAAGATATTATCTCCTGAGTTCACTCAGACACCAAAGAAAGTTTGTACGAAGATAGTATCTACCAAGTTCACTTAGGCACCAAAGAGAAGTTGGAAAAGAACCATTATTAACCAAGATCACTCAATTAGAAAAGGAATTCAACTCAAGATGTAGTGTTAACTAAGTTCTTATGATTAACAAAGGAAGTCTGAAGAAAGTCTATTTTGAGTTAGCGTTGATTGGGTTGTGTTGGGTAATGAAGGATTTTCTTGAATCAACATATTTAGTTTCATGAATTTATTTGTAAGTGTATTCATGTCAACTTGACTAGGAAAAAGATATAAATATAAGGTCAACTTATGGGATTGAAAGAGAGAAGCATAAGATTAAAAGGATAAACCAAGGAAGTGAATTAAAGGATAGTAGAGTATCTTGAGTTGACCAAGATGCAAATTTTTATTTGATCAAGGAGGATCAAGTATGTGAGCTAGAACAGATATCTAAAATCATCAATACAACTATATCAGCAATTAGGTCATATCATTGTTACTCTCTAATAATTGTAGTAGTGAATCAAATCTCTTAACAAAGTTAGCTTAATAGTTATTCTCCAAATTCTCTAACAAGGTGGCATTTCTAGATTGAAGTGTCTAAAGACCTCTAACAAGGCCACTCATAATAGGGTGATTAAATCCTTTAATAAGGTCACATCTAACAATGTGTCTTGTAACCTTTAATAGGGTTGGATCTTAATGAGGTTCACTTTAGAAGAGTGAAAAATAGTAACTAGTTGCAATTGTTGGTTTTTCCCAAATTGGGTTTCTACATCAAATCCTAGTGTCATATGTGTTCATGTTATATTCTTTCTATTTCTACAACTAAGTTAATTGTGGTCAATAATAGTAAACATCTTAAGAAGCATTTATTTTAGTAACTATTGAGTAACAGAGATTCTTAGTGTTTATTGAATGTTTCTATGCTAACCGAGTTACAACAGTATTTTAGTTTTAGCAGAGTTTGGTTTTGAATTGTATTGAAATCTTAAGGGATCTTAGATTTATTTTTGTGGTAACTAATTCACCCTTCCCCTCTGAAATAGTCCTCTTATATTTACAACAATGCTATTTCTTTAGGTTCTTTGATGATAAGGATATGTGGAAGATTGACTCAATTTCCCAATGGATTAAGGGATTGATTACTATGTGTTCATCTAAAGTTGATATGAATGGCTACATACTAGTAAATTTTGGATACAGGAGCATCCTAATTTGGCATATTACCTTGCTCATCTATGTTCATTCTACCAATTGATGTTGAGTTGTAGTCATTACCAAGAACTACTAATTGCTGATCTATTCAGTAATGACCAAGTTGTAGTCATTTCCAAAGTTGTGTTAATCTATTGGTTATCATGTTATCCCATTCATTCTATCAGTATTGATCGAGCTATAGCTATTGCCAATTGCTAGTATTGGTTGAGCATTCCTTCAAGTGTTGAGTGAACCTGTTTATTGTTGATTCTCAGTTCCTTCTTTGATTGAATTTATCTGTGATTGGTTCTTAGTTTGAGTCAACTTATGTAATTTAATTTGGATTGTGAATTTAATGTTCAAACCTTGTCTTAGGATGTGTGTAGACAATTTTAAGGCCAATATTTCTATTATGTAATGATCTAGAATCTTTTATAAGCTATTTTGGAAAGTATAAATAAGGTTGTTTAGGGTTAGGTTAGGTAATAACTTACAAAATCAGGATGGGAATAAGAAGTAGAAGGTCTAGAGAGTAAAGAGCAGATGTTCTTAGAATAGAAAATTTGAAGTTGGATTGTGGATTTTGAAGTTGTATTTATATTTGGTCATAACCTAGAAGACCTTATAGTTGGACATGTATATTGATAATTGAATGAGTCAATAAAGTGTTATTTTTTCTTCTCTCCTTGGTGTTTTTCTTTGTGTTGTTTGCTTCCATTTTGTTTACTCAAAAAGGTGATTAGATAGTTAGGTGTGCCTCTAAGCCTTGCGATTAGGTCCCTCCTTGTGTTAGGTGGTGTTAGATCTTGAGGTTTGTACTTGAGGAGATTAGATTGTGTAGAACCTATAGTTGAATTTGGTTGTAGGGTGGTTGATCTATAGATTTGACTTAACTTGCAGAGGATTACAATCTTGCAGGAACCTATTTTTTAAGATTGTTCATAGTAGAGGAAATGTTGAGACTGCTATTATGGACATGTTGAGATAGATTACAACTAGATTAGATGCTATAGACACAAGCCATAGAAGATAAGTAAATCTTGATGATGTGAGTGATGATGAAGCAATAGCACCAAATCCTAATCCAAAACCTAAAGAAGATCAAGATGAGGAAAGATTGTTGAGAGTATTGTCTAGGGCACATTCAAAAGCCTATTATGGAAGTTGTTCCTTATGATGGAAAATTAGACACAAATGTTATGTTGGATTGGATATCTGATATGGAGGATTTCTTTGATTTTGAAGGCACTCTTGATAATAGGAAGGTGAAGATTACAGTCACTAGTTTGAATGGTCATGCCTCACTCTAGTAGGAGCATTTACAAACTAATAGATAGAGAAGAGGAAAAGAGAAGATCAGGACCTGGCTTAAAATGGTGAAAAAGGTGAAGAAGTTCTTTCTTGTTGATTACTAAGTTATCTTGTAAGAAAGATGCAAAATTTGAGACAAAAGGACATGACTCTTAAAGAGTATACTAAGGAATTTTATAGATTGGATATCAAATCAGGACATCTATATGATGAGGATGAGAAATTTGCAAGGTATCTAAATGGATTGAGATATAGAAATCAAGATGAGATAAGTTTAGTGAAATTGGAAAGTGTGGAAGAAGCATATCAATATACCTTGAAAGATGAGGAGATCTTGACAAAGAAGCATGAACAAAGACAAAAAGGTAGAGGTGGAAGATTCTAGAGAGGCAGAGGTAGATCTTATGGAGAAGGTGGAAGATTTGACAATTATGTGCAAGATAATGGAAAATCTAAGTGGAAAAATGATGATAAAGGAAAGATTGAATGGAAAGGTGATAATATTTATTGAGGAGGTACTACTTCTTACCTAGGAAGAGGCAATTCTTATTTTAGAGATGGTTTCCATGGTAATTATTTTAAATGTGGAAAAGAAGGACATAGGTCCTTTGAGTGTAGATATTTTGGTGGTATTGAACAAGGTAATAAAAATGTTGTGATTCAAGAAGAAATTGAGGGTCCACCAAGTGGACCTAAAGTTGGAGAAAATCAGATGGTAAGGATAATTTTGTGCAATAAGGGAATTGATGAGGAATTGATCTTAAGGAGAAGTCTTTTCAAGACCAAATGTAAGATGGTTGGAAAATATTGCAAAGTGATTATTAATAGTGAAGTTTAGAAAATTTAGCATCAAAGGATCTAGTTACAAAGTTGCAATTGCAAAGGTTGAGACACCCTAAACCCTATCATGTTTCATGGATCAAGGCTAAACATAAGATGTTTTTAAGTGAATAGTGTGTTGTGAAGTTCAAGATTGGAAATTACATTTATGAAGTTCAGTGTGATGTTATGCCTATGGATTTTTGTCATATTCTATTGGGTAAACCTTAGCCATATGATATATATGCTATGCATGATGGAAGATTGAATCAATATACTATTTGGGTGAATGGAAGAAAGAAAGTATTATTTCCTTTGATTGAAAGTCAAGATGAGGTTAATTTTACTACTGTTCAAGTTTGTGTGGTCAATAGGAAATAATTTGGAAAGGAGATGAAAAAGAACCAATTTTTTTTTGTTATAGTTCCTATAGAGCCGAGTTGTGGTAGTAATGACCAAGTGAAAAATAGAGGTTGAGCACCAAAAGATAGGAGAGGTCAATTGACACAAGAAAATGATAGTGTAAGCCGAGTGCCAGTCAAAATTGAAAGGTTGTTGAATGAGTACAAGGATATTTTTGCTAAAGATATACCTAATGGTTTACCACTAGTAAGGAGTATAATTTATTTAAATGGACCATATTCCTAGAGCTAGTTTTTTGAACAAAGCACCATATATATTGACACTGATAGAAAATGAAGAACTAAATAGACAAGTGCAAGAGTTGTTGCAGAAAGGTTTGATTAAAGAAAGTTTGATTCTATGTTGTACCTAATGTATTCACACACAAGAACAGTGAATAATGGATAATGTGTACTAATTCCAGCACTATCAACAATACCACTGTAAAATATAAGTTTCATATGCTGACAATGGATGTCATAATGGATTGTTTAAGTGGAGCCAAGTATTTTACCAAGATTGATTTGAAGAATGGATATAATTAGATAAGAATCAAAGAAGGTGATGAATGGAAGACTACTTTTAAAATGAAATATGGTTTGTATGAATGGTTGGTGATGCCTTTTGATTTGACTAATGCACCTAGTACTTTCAAGAGGTTAATGAATGATGTTCTCAAAAGATTTTTGGGTAAGTTTGTGATTGTTTATTTGGATGATATTATGATATTTAGTAAGACTACGGAAGAACATCTTGAGCATGTTAGACAAGTATTGAGAGATTGAAAGAGGAGAAGTTTTTGATTAATTTGAAGAAGAGTTCATTTATGCAAGAGAAGATTGTGTATTTGAGATTTGTGATTTTGGCTAATGGTTTGAGAATGGATGTTGAGAAGGTTAAAAATAAATTGGAATGGCTTACACCTAAGAATGTGGGTGAGGTAAGATCATTTCATGGTTTGGCTAGTTTCTATAGAAATTTTATAAAGAATTTCAGTTTTTTTTGTAATGCTATGACTAAAACAATGAGAGGAGATAAAAAGGATTTTGAGTGGACACATGGGGGTGATAAGAGTTTTGAGACTTTGAACAAAATGTTGTTGAGTTACCTGTATTGGAATTTTCTAATTTCAATAAGGTATTTCAGGTGGAATGTGATGCAAGTGGAAATGCAATATGAGTTGTGTTGAGTCAAGAAGATAAACTTGTTGCTTTCTTTAGTGAGAAGTTGAATGATAATAAAAGAAAGTATTATGTGTATGATCAATAGTTTTATTCTATTGTTCAAGTATTGAAAGAAGTGGAGACATTATTTGATTCCTAAGAAGTTTTTGTTGTATATTGATAATAAATCTTTAGAATAATTGGAAAGTCAACATAATTCAAATTAGAGACATATGAAGTGGGTCGAGTATTTGCAGAGTTTCACATTTTTTATAAAATATAAAAGTGGTGTTATTAACCCAATTGTCGATGCATTGAGCAGAAGACATTCTTTGTTGACTAAAATGAAGGTTGACATTCTTGGTTTTGAGGAAATGAAGGAATTGTACAATACTAACCCTAATTTTTTTGAGGCATAGAGAGACTACAAAGCACCAAATCTATCAAGTCAAATGAGTAATTTTGATGATTATTTCATTCAAGAAGGTATGTTGTTCAAAGGAATCCAATTTTTTTATACCAAGAAGTTCTATGAGAATTAATTCAATTAAGGAAAAACATTTTGGTGATTTGGCTAGAAATTTTTGAATTGATAGGACATTGAGTTTTCTTAAGGGTGAGTATTGTTGGCCACATATGTATAAGGATGTTCATAATTTTGTAAGGAGTTGTGGAATTTTTCAAGTTGCAAAAGGAGTAAGTCAAAATATTGGATTGTATACACCTATTTTTGTTCCTAAGAAACCTTTGAGTGACATTAGTATAGATTTTGTTCATGGATTACCTATTATAGAAAGAGGGTATGATTCTATATTTTTTTGGTTGTGGATAGATTTTATAAAATGGAATATTTCATACCATATAAGAAGACATAAAATGTTGTGAATGTTGCTGATATTTTCTTCAAAGAGATTGTTAGATTGAATGGATTACCAAAAAGTATTATTTCTAATAGAGATAGTAAGTTTGTTGGTTACTTTTGGAGGACTTTTTGGAAGAAGATGTGTATTGAATTGAAGGTTAGTTATGCATTCCATTTGTAGACAAATGGATAGATAGAGGTTGTGAATGGAAGCTTGGGTAATTTCTTTAGATGCTTAGTTTGAGATAAGTTGAGTAATTGGGATATGGTATTGGCACAAGTTAATTTTACATATAATAATTTTGTGAACAGGAATACAAGAAAAAAACCTTTTGAGATTGTTACTGAAATACAATCTAGAGGAGTATTCGATTTGATGAATGTTTCTAGTGAAGAGAAGTGTTGAAGGGGAAGAATTTTTGGTTTTATGAAGTCTTTGCATGAGGAAGTGAAACTAAAGTTGGAACAAAGTTATCATAAGTATAAGGATAATGCAAATAAGTCTAGAAGACATCATGTGTTTGAAGTTGATGATGAGGTGACGGTTCATTTAAAGAAAGGTAGATTTCTGATTAGAACATACAGTAAACTGAAGATGAGGAAGCTTGGACCTTGTAAGATCTTGAGGAATTTTAATAGTGGTAATGCTTATGAAGTTGAGTTACTTGATGACATGGATATATCTCATATATTCAATGTTGCTTATTTGTATGAGTATCATGAGTCAGATGAAATTTTTTTTGTACCTGATGATTATCCTAAGAAGTGGATTGAAGAAGTTGAATAGATATTGGATAAGAGAGTTGGAAAAAAGACAAGAGATAAAGATTACTTTGAGTATTTGTGCAGTGGAAGAACAAACTAGTTGAAGATGCTATATGGATTTTTCAATCTAAGTTGATATCAGCTTAGGTTGTGACACTTGTATTATTTAGGAGAATTTTTTCTTTTAACCTCAATTTTTTGATGTAGGAGCATCTTGGGTTGACATGTTATCCTACTCATATGTGTTCATTTTGCTAGTTGCTATCAAGTTGCAACCATTGTTGAGTGGTAGTAATTATTGATCTATTTAGTATCAACTGAATTATAGCAATTTTTGAAGTCATGTTAACCTATTTGTTGTCATGTTATCCCATTCATTTTTTCAATATTGATCGAGTTACAATCATTGTCAATTGTTAGTATTGGTCGAGCATTCCTTCAAGTGTTGAGTGAACCTATTTCTTGTTGATGTTCAGTTCTTTCTTTGACAGATTTTGTTTGTGATTAGTTCTTAGTTTGAGCTAACTTATTTAATTTAATTTGGGTCATGAATTTAATGTTTGGATCTTTTCTTGGGATCCATACAAACCATTTTAAGGTTAGCCTTTCTATTATGTAATGATCTAGAATCTTCTATAAGAAATTTTGGAAAGTATAAATAACAGTGCTTAGATTTAGGTTAGGTAATCACTTAGAGAATTAGGATGGGAATTCAAAGTAGGACTTAAAGAGTTGAGAGAAGATGTTCTTAGAATATTGAATTTGGAGTTGGATTTTAGATTTTGAAGTTGTATTTGTATTTGGTTGTAACCTAGAAGGCCTTACAGCTAGACATGAATATTGATATAAATTGAATGAATCAATAAAGTGTTGTTGTTTCTTCTCTCCTTGATGTTTTTCTTTGTATTGTTTACTTAGAAAGGTGATTGGATAGTTAGTTGTGCCTCTGGCCCTAGATGTTCGATCCTTCCTTATGTCAAATTCTATCCACAATTACTGCATGAATCTATTCTATATATTCTTATTCATTCTCTTTATTTACTTTTTGATTTCTTCTTGAGTAAAAAATTTCTTACTCAAGAGTATTAGTTTTAAGTATACATTGGTGATTCTTTTTCCTCTATACAAGTTGAGATATAAGGTATAACCACCTAGGTCTTGCAGATCTTGAAGGGTGAAGGTTGAATAAGTGTGTTTTAACTTTCTTCATTGACCAAAATTGTGTTAATTTCCAACATCAAGCAAGAAAGGCTTGTAGGTTTTTAACCAATTTTTTTAAGAACCAATAAGGTTAACAAATGAAATAAAAACTAGTAAAAGGTTTAGAATTAGTGTTACCATTGAAATCTTTGTTCATGTGTGTTAGGATTAAACCATGGATAGAAATAACAATTACATAAATATAACCAATAATAGAAAATAATAGATCACACATAAAAGAACACAGGACACCAAGTTTTAACATGGTTGACCCAATCCCTCGGCTACATCCACCAAACAAGTATGATATTATTACTATCTAGTGATTACAACCTGATTACAATCTGTAATCCCTTACAGCTCAATACCACTACAAGAACCAATTTTGCATCACCACTATAAAACAACCCTAACCCTAAGCTCTTTTTATACAAGTATTAAATCACTTTAGGGTTACTACATGTCGGCCATAAATTGGTGAATATTAACCATTACCTTAGTGTTGAATCTATGAATAGTGGCAAAAAAAATTTCCACTGGATCAAACCAACCTAGACTTTGTTGTTTTGTTATTCATGTTTAAGTCTAGAAGACCAACCAAAGTTGAAGAGGAGTTTGGCTTCTCCCTTGTTACTACCTTGGTCAACATATTTGCTAGATTATCATTTGTATGTAACTTATCTAGCTTTAACTATCCATCCTCCAAAATTGATCGAATGAAATGGTGCTACAACTATATGTGTTTGGTCTTTGAATGCGGAGCTGAATTCTTTGCAAGATGAATGGCACTCTAACTATTTGTGAACAAATAATTATCCTTCTAAGGATGTCCCAATTCTTTAAAGAAGAACTAAAGCCATATCATCTCCTTGGCTACCTCTATAGATACTACATACTTTGCCTCTATAGTGGATAAATCATTAACCTTTTGAAACCTAGAAACCTAGCTCACAGCTACCCCATAAACAATAAAGACATAACCTATAGTACTCTACCTTGTATCAATATCCCCTACCAAATCAGAGTCAACATAGCCCTATAAATTAGTAGTAGAGACCCCAAAGTGTAAACACTGATTGGATGTTCCTCTCAAATATCTGAGAATCCATTTGATGGTATTCCAATGCTCAATTCTTGGATGACTCATATACCTACTAACAACTCCCACTGCATGTGCAATATTTGGCCTAGTACATACCATAGCATACATCAAGCTTCCTACAGCTGAATCATAGGGTACCTTGGACATCTTATCCTCTTCTTCTTATGTTTTGGGACATATCTCCTTACTCAACTTCAAATGACTAGGTAATGGTGTGCTGACAATTTTAGCATTCTCCATAGAGAATTGTTGCAACATCATCTCCACGTAATCAGCCTAAGATAACATTAATGTTCTATTATTCCTATCTCTATGAATCTTCATACCAAGGATTTATTTTACTACCCCCAAATCTTTCATAGAAAATGCATGTGCTAATTTGTATTTTAGCCCCTTAATGTGATCCATGTTAGACCCAATTACAAGCATATCATCAACATATAAACATAAAATAATGTAGCTATCATCATCAAACCTCTTAAAGTAAACACAGTGATCTAAATGACACCTATTGTAACCATTCTCATGTATAAAACTATCAAATTTCAAATACCATTACCGAGGTGCTTGCTTCAAGCCATATAAACTTTTCTTCAATTTGCACACTAAGTTCTCCTTACCTTTGACCACAAATCCTTGTGGTTGAGCCATATATATCTCTTCATCCAAATCACCATGAAGAAAGTTTGTTTTAACATCAAGCTACTCCAAATGCAAATATTTAGTAGCCACAAGACTTAAAATAGTATGGATAGAAGTCATCTTAACAATAGGAGAAAATATCTCATCAAAATCAATGCCCTTTTTCTATGCAAATCCTTTCACAATTAACCTGGCTTTAAATCTTTTCATACCTCCTTCCTATTCTTTCAACCTATAAACCCACTTATTATGTAAAGCTCTTTTACTTGTAGGCAACTTGTATAAATTCCAAGTTTTAATTTTCAGCAAAGAGTCCATTTCTTCTTTCATTGCAGACTCCCACTGAATCTTTGTATCCACCTGTATAGCTTCATCATAACTTTCAAGTTCACTAGCATCAGTAAGTAAAATAGAATAAAAAGAGGGAGAGAATCTTTCTAGAGCTCTAATTTTCCTTGTTGACCATCAACATTCACCAGTTTGTGTGGCATTTTTTGTTACAATTTTTTCACATCATGAGGAATGGTTGGAACATCAGCTTTTGGAGTATCATCCAGCACTACATAATCATCTTCTTTCTTCTCATATTGCTGCAACAGATCTTTGTACAACACTTTCTCATTGAATATGACATCTCAAATTCTTACAATTTTCTAATTTTCAAAATCCCAAAGCCTATAACCAAACTCATTAATTCCATATCCAAAAAATACACATTTCTTTGACTTAGCTTCTAGCTTGGTTCTATTTTCAAAATCTATGTGAGCAAATGCTTCACAACTAAAGGTTTGGAGAAAAGAATAACTCACCATCTTACCAATCCATGCTTCCTCTAGAATACCATAGTCCAAAGGAGTAGAGGGACCTCTATTAATCAAATATACAATAGTATTGATAGCCTCTACCCACATGTGTAAGGGTAGCCTAGCATGCAACCTCATGCTCCTTGCACGTTCCATTATAGTCTTCTTCATGTGTTCAGCCACTTCATTTTTATGTAGAGTCCTTGGAATAATTTTTCATCTATAAATACCATTAGTGGAGCAATAATCTTCAAATTCATGACTACAATACTCACCACCATTATCAGATCTGAGATATTTTAATTTCTTACCAGTCTCATTTTCAACCAAGAATTTCTATTTCTTAAAAGCTTGAAATACATCAGATTTCTATCTAAAGAAATAAACCCATACTATTCTAGTTGTGTCATCAATAAATGTAACATAATAATGAGAGCCTCCAAGGGAAGATACTTGAGTTGGTCCCCATACATCAGTATGCTCAAGCTCTAATTTCTCTTTTTTGTTTTCCTTCCTAGTCTTCACAAAACTCACTCTCTTTTGTTTTCCATACACACAACTTTCACAAAAATCCATATTAACACATTTCAAACCTAGTAAAACTTTCTTTGAATGAATTAATTTCATACCTTTCTAACTCATGTGCCCAAGTCTATTGTGCCACAGCGTTGTATCAAAATTTACAGAAGCTATTTGTTCTCCTTGCTCAACTACAACAATTGTTCCTGAACATTCATTTTTCTTTGAAATAATTAAAGTAAAAGGAACAATATGACCTATAAAAAGATATAAGGTGCCTACTTTCACACCTTTTTATACTACAAGGGAACCTTTTGAAACCTTTCAATTTTTATCATTAAAAGTAACTACACAACCCTCATCACCGAGTTGCCTTGCTAAAATTAAATTCCTACTTAGCCTTGGAACATCTTACCCCATATAGTAGCCAATGATTCCCATTCAGCAACTTAATCTTAACTTTTCCCTTTCCAACAATCTAACAGGGTTCATTATCCCCCAAATAAACAAGTCCAAAATCCCCTTGGACATAATCAATGAAATAACCTCTATGAGGTGTAGCATGAAATGAAGCACCAGAATCTGAAACCCATGAATCATCAACACTTTCTAAAGATAGAAGCAAAGCATCCTCTTTAGATTTGTTACTTACCACATTTGCCTCCTTGTCTCCATATGATTTATCTCCTTCATTTTTCTTTTGATTCCAACATTCTTTCTTTTTATGACCCAGTTTCCCATAGTACCAGCACTCATTGAGTCCTCTCGATTGAGACCTCCTCCCCTTTAACTTTCCTCTTGATTTCCCATGATTTCTAGAGTTACTTCCTTTGTCATTCTTTCTACCCTTGCTTTGCACATTCAAAGAACTTCTTGATGTAGATCCACCTGAGGTTTTCTTATGAGTTTCTTTACTCAAAATAACATGGATCACATCATCATATTTTAGGGTACTAGATCTAGGAATAGAATTACTCATAGCATTACCAAGCCATTCCAGCTTTCAGGAAAAGAACACCAAATCAAGAGAGCCCTAATTTCTTCATCAAAATTGACACCCATGGAAGATAAATAACTAGTAATAGTATTAAACTCATTTAAATGATCTCTAATAGATCCACCTTCTACCATTTTCATATTAAATAAATGCTTGATGAGAAATACCTTGTTTGAAGCGGAGGGCTTTTCATATAGTTTCACTAGGGTTTGCATCAATTCTTCTGTCATCTTTACTTTTGTAATATTAAATGCCATCGATGGTGCCAAGCATATTCAAATGCTCCCAAGTGCCTTTCCATCTAAAAGATCCCATTCATCATTTGACATAGATCTTTGATTCTTGACTTTTCCTTCCAATGGCTTCCATAAATCCTTCCGATAAAGATAGTCTTCCATTTGGATCTTCCATAACTTGAAGTTCTGCCCATTAAACCTATGAACCCTCAGCTTACCCTCATCTTCCATCACCCCCACTTAACCATGAGACTCTCACTCAACCTTTAGACTTTCCTATAGAGGATAACTAAAAAAACAACCTTGCTTTGATACCACTTGTTAGGATTAAACCATGGATATAAATAACAATTACATGCAAATATAACCAATAACAAAAAATAATAGATCACATAGAAAAGAACACAAGAAACCAAGATTTAATGTGTTTCACCCAATCCTTAGGCTACATCCACCAAACAACAAGTTCGATATTATTATGATCCAGTGATTACAACCTAATTAAAATTCATAATCCCTTACAACTCAATACGACTGCAAGAACCAATTTCGCATCACCACTATAAAAAAACCCTAATCCTAAGCCCTTTTATACAAGTATTAGACTGCTTTATGATTACTACATGTTAGCCATAAATTGGTGAATATTTAATCATTACTTTAGTGGTGAATCTATGAATAGTACCAAAAAAATTTATGAAGTATGTATAGTACATTCCTTATTAGTCACCACAAACTAACAATGTGTCTATATTTGTTACATCCAAAACATCTTACCTTGGATTGCTTCTCTTTTTATTTGGAATCTCCAATTTGAGTTGCTATCTAATTAGGATCTTGCATATATTTGTCTTCCTCCTCTTTGTAAAATTAACCCTTGTGATATCTAATACCTATCATATCTCCAAGTTAGGATTTTGCTACATCAATTTCTCATCAAATTTATCACTTCTTGAATATAATTTCTCAAGATGTAGCTATGTTTCCAGAAGCTTACACATGAAAATATATGTATAATTCTCAAATCCTTGATACTTAGTGTTTGGAATATTAAATTTTATATTTCATCTTGCCAAGCTGAGTATTCAAACTTTTGTATTTGTCTATTTTTCTTTTTAGATATGCTTCAATTTTTTCTCTATCTAATTTTCCTCCTTTAAGTACCTTGATCATATGAAATGATTTGGCTTCAAATTCATCCTTAAGTGTTTGATTTTTCTTTTTATGTTTTGTAATGAAGTATGATTTTTTGTCTAATTTGGGTTCCTTGATCTGTTCATTCAACTCTTTTTTTTTACCCTTGATATATCAATTCGATCTTTGAGTTTATTGATGTAAACTTATGCATCCTTAAGCTTCAATTTTAATCATTCATTTTCTTCGTTATCTTTGTCCAAATATTTAAGTGATTCCTTAAATTTTGGGCTTTGCAAATTATTTTTATCCATCAAAATAGTCCTCAATTTGTAAGACTTCTTCTGAGGAATTAGGCAATGATACCAATTTGTAGGATTAGGAAATACTTGTAATACCCCAAAATTGGCTTATTGCCATGATCACCAATTATGGTCTATTTCTAATCAATTCTAAAGTCCTATTTCATTAGGCAAATTCTTGTTCTAACATTCGCTACTTGACTTAATTGTCAAATGCATAAAACCCTAATCTGCATTCATCAGACTCCTTATTTAATCTCTATAGTACACACTCATATTAGCCATATTAAACCTATTTGATTTCAATTTAATTTAATCTAAAGTGTTCATACTTTATTAAATTAAATTATCTCCTAAGGCTAATGTGCTGCGGGATTAAATTTATTTAATTTAATAAATATGCCTATTATAATTAATTAAATGAAATTATTTAATTAAATGAAGAAGCTACTTCTAAATTAATTAAACAAAGTCATTTAATTAAGTGGGAAGTTATTCCTAAATTAATTAAATGGAGTTATTTAATCAAATAAGAAAAGTGTCTCTAAATTAATTAAATAGAATTATTTAATTAAATAGAAAAGGGTAATTATGAGAGCTTATCTCATTTTATTAAATTAAATATCTCTCCTAATTTTCTCTTTAGTTCAAGAATAGAAATTCCTAGTTCACTACTAATCAAATTAGAAGTGACCCAAATCACTTGCTCTCACACTAAATTCTATCTGAGTTGACAGACTCTTACACTTAGATTTGAGCCAGTTAACTCCCTCTAATTTGGGAATCTTCCACCTTAACTAAACCTCATCTTCAATCCTGACTGTTGAATGAAATTGATCTCAACCATTGATGGATTCCAAGAAAGTCTATTTAAGAGACCCTCATTTCCTCATTACAGAGGTTGAATTTTTAAGCTATTGAATTGTTGTGGAATTGAGTACTCACCTTATTTCTAGTTTCCACATTGCTATCATTTTAGATTCTCATCTAGCTTAACAATGCATTCATCTAGTTTAATTTCTTTTATTGTTTAATAGAATAAATTGCATCTCTCATTTGGAGTAAATTTGCACATTCATCTAGACTAGCTGAACCCATCAAATCCTTCATTCTCAGAGGGTTTGGTTGCTTGTGCCTCAATTTTGAGGATATTAATAGGAAAAATCCCTTTATATAGGAGACAATGGGTGGCACTGTTGATTATTCTAGATAAACAATTCAATTTTCATTTCAGGATGACTTCGCAGGTAATGACCATGTTGAAGTGTTTGTGAGGTTCATAGGCCCACAATTCACAGGTACATTTCTGGCGCCCATCGTGGGGCCCAAAAAATCAATTTCTTAGGCCTCCTCTACATTTTTAAATCATTTTCATCTTCTCTATCTATAGGATTATGTACAAGTTCTGAATCTTCACATGAGACTGTTCATTTTCACATGAGGATTATAAATCGACATGTGAAGATTCTCTGCATGTCACCCAAGAAAGTGCCTGAGCATGTGAAACTTCATGCAGCACCTATTTTCTTCACATGGACTGTAAAATAATTTTGCGTGAGCCAAAAAATTAATTTCATGCGGCTTTGTCAGAGATCTTGTGCGGGATCTTCTAATAGCAACTTTAATTTTTGAGCATTTTTCAATCTTCAGATTATCTAATTTCACTAACATGCTTGTCTTAATCTATTCTCTGGTTTTTTTGCTGCAGTCTAACTATTGTTTGCAGGACGTTTGTTGAAAGATTCCTTCTAAAACCCACTTAAACATGAATTAACAGTTTTCTTGCAAGACGATTGTCAAAGATATGCTTGTCAAAGATCAAATTTGAAACTCACAAAATAGTGTGTCTACTTTTCTTGTTTTTCAAACTAGTCTAATTAGTGGCTTGTGAACTTCCTAGGGTGCAAGACGGAAGAATAGGGGATTATGCTCTTCACCACTTGGGGGTCATGAGCAAGGGTGAATCAAAAACCTAGATGACATTCTAAAGAAGGCAAGAAGCTTAGTGGTTCTCTAGTATGAGTCATTTTCTATGAAGGGATGATGATTTCCTTTTAGGGAATCGAAATCTTGAGGAAGGATAAGTCTAGATTGATTAAGCTAAGTGGGTAATCAATCTGTTTTACGTGTTTGGGCGAAGAAATAAGGTAGAGGATTATGCTCTTTCCCCTTGAGAGAAATCAAAAACTCTGACCCTTGAATCCAGACCACCAGTCCATGTCAATCCTTTAGAGGGCCTGCCAGAGTGATCCAACCTCCAAAAATGACCCAAGTGAGCACACTCCTTTCGATGGAGATTCCAACTCACTATAATCAAGATCCTTTGTAGAGTGAAAGACTCCAAAGCTGGATTAATTTCTTCCCCTTGATTCTTGGTGTTGCATATCAAGGGGAAGCTCTGTCTATGCACTGGTCGGTGCCGGCCCCTGGCTTGCTAAGCAAGTAGTGTGCATTTTTCAGATGTTGGTGTCAGTTGTTGGCCTCAACTCGGCTTGCAAAGCCACCAGGAATTAATACAAATGGAAGCCAAGTAAAAACCTCTTAGTTAGAAGCCACCCGGTTCACCTCCGAAAGGAGGCATAATCTTTGTGCAAGGAGGGGGAAGAATCTCTCCTATAGAACTCACCATAAGCATGCTACTAGATGTTTGAAGGTGGTATATGTTCTCGTCCCCTACCACAAGTGTGCTCATTCAGTGTATACTATTGAGTCCTTTGAATATACCAAAAACACAAGTGCCCTCTAGGGGGTGACACGACTGTGTGAGGTACATGCATGTGTCTAAGATGTGGGACAAAGGTTTTGCCTTCTTTACCAATTTTCTTTCTAGAGATAAAGCATTTTTGTTATCAAGTCATCAACAAAGTATAAACTATTTTACAACAAACAAAAGTCAAGACTCCCCTATCCTATCCAGTTGTTTTGTCCTCGATAGGACTATTTTCAACTACTGCTTGCTTCCCACTGTCTTCTTTGAACACATTGCCTGAATTGCAAACTCAAAACATTGCCTATCTTGTCGAAATTAGTCACTATTGTAAAACTAGTCTACCTTCTCATGCAAAAACTTTTCAGTCTCATGCGAAATCATTTTTGTCCTCGCACAAAATTGTTTTGTCCTCGTTTGAAATCATTTTTCCTCGCATGATTCCTAGGTCCTCACGTGGTCCATGAAACTTTCTCTCACAAAATTAAAACATTGTCACTAACTTTTGTGCAGCCCAGTGTATAATCTTGTGTAGTCCATAATACTTCCTCGCACAGCCTGTAAAGGTTTCTCGTGCGAGACTTTGTGTCAACATTACCACTTTTGGTCTATTTTAGCTATTTGCAGCCTACACGCTACCTTTTTCTACCTCTGCTTATCACTCTCTATCTTTGAATAGTCCTAAAATAGTGGCAATTTTCTTAGCTAAAGACTTGTGTCTCGTACTTTGACTAGTCTCGCCTCTTAAGTTATCTTTTGTCTTTGTCTCTTAATGCTTGTCATACTTTGTGTCGCATTGGTCATAATCTCTGGCTATTCTAGCCTTTAAATTATACCATTTTTGCCTTGGTGGACAACATTCTTGCTATTATCTTGTCCTTTTTGAGACTCAGTCTTAGTGTAGTCCTTGTCTAGGTTCTAGTTTATTGTCCTTGTCTATGATTGTCACAACCAGAAGCGGCAATGTGTTTTATCCTCTTAGACTTAGATGTGGTTGTGCCAGGGGTCGTAATCATGGAAAAGGTTGCTTATCTTTTGTTACACAATCTATATTTAGTTTAGCTAGTGAGGCATCTTCACGATCCCCCTCACTTGCTAGGTCACCTTGAATTCAGCAAACATTTTCCTTAAATTTGCAACAAATTAGGAATCCATTGTACCAAGAGGATACTGAGACAAGTAGGGGTCTTATATTACCAAACACGATGTCTGATTCCTTTTCCAAAGGATCTTTTGAAACACAAAACACTGAAACTAAAAACGTTCCTATAATGACTAATCGTGAACCTTGACATGGTAGTCATAGTAGACATCAAGAACCACCAAGGAATGACAAAGAGAAAGAGAAAGACCATGACACTGATGAGGAATAGGAAGAAGTAGAAATACTCCCTAAACACATAGAAAAATGTCAAAGAGACAAAAACTTTCAAAAGGTCATGGGAATCCTTCTCAACAAAGAGAAAGAAAAGTACTTTCTCAAACTTTCCCAAGAGGGAGCTAAACTGCTTTCTCATTTCAACGTAGAAACCATTATCACACTTGAAGAAGAAACTAAGACTTCCAAACTCTAAAAAAAATTGAAAATTATGCAAGACCAATTGGCTTAGATGATGCATGAGAAAGAGAAACCCACAAAGACATACACATTGGACGCTCTTTGTCCATTTCCATTTGACAAAAGCATAAACATGTTGCCTTTCCCACGAGGCATAGAGCTACCTAAATATGACAAGTACTTTGGTACTACTGATCCCCAATATGACTTGTAGGAATTTGGTGCTTTGTCTATGGAGTTTATACATGATCAAACCTACCTCATGCATTTATTCCCTAGAAGCCTAGGTGGTCAAACTTTGGAGTGGTTCTCACATTTACCACCTAGTATCAATACATTTGATGAAATTGCCAATCTATTTGTTCAGCAATATTCTCATAACATACAACACCTTTTCAATATTTGAGATCTATGCAACCTTAAATAGAAAGGTGGAGAATCTTTTCTCACATTCCTCCAATGGTGGAGATAGTTGTACACTAAGTATTCTCACAAAATTTCAAAAATGGAGAAGCTTGACATTTTCACTGATAACATCCTACCTGATTTTGAATACAAAGTCTAACTTCAAGGTCCACATACCTTTGAAGACATGATCACATAGGCTATCCGTATTGAAGAATTTATGATCAAGAAAGGTGAACTCACTCTTCAGAGAGACATAAAACAAGGCTCCACTTCCAACAGGGATAAAACCAAACACATCAACAAGAACCAAGAAATTGTAAATGATAGAGTTGTTGACAATGTCACACCCAAACTTGCTAAAGCAATGTTTAATTTCATAAATGACCTCAAAGCAGCCAAAAATGTTGAGAAACCTCCCCCTAACAACAAAACATTTGGGAAAAAACCAAGAAACTCATGGACAACATGCCCCAAGTGAGAGTATACACCCTTGGGAGAACCTTTGGATATGGTTTACAAAACATTACAACATAAGCTTATTTCACCAATGGATAACCCTCGTCCCTATGATCCAAAACCATGTCCACCATGGTGGAATGAGACCTTATTCTATGAATATCACCAAAAAAAGGGACACCAAACTAGCAACTATATAAACTTGTGACATAAAGTCTAGGACATGATTAATGATGGCAATCTTGTGGTAGATGGACATAACAAAAACTTGGATCACAAGGCATTCAAAGAACCTTTCCTAGCTTATGAAAAAGGAGAGACTTCGAAACCATAACTCTACAAAAAGGTCAACTATACATATTCCAATGATGACAATGTCATTGACATGGTTGAACCTATACATTTTGAATACTACGACATTATTACCATTATGGGAAAGCAAGATAATGACAAACCCAAGACACCATTTGTCTTGAGGGGTCCTACTTCCAATGGAATGGATAATATGCCTTCGCAACACTGTGCTAATGTTGTCACTCATTCTTGTGCCAAGTTGGTACTCAAAGGCCTTGCGTCTCCTACTTCAGATCTTGAACAACACAAAGACAAAGCCCTTTGTGTTGGTGTATGGGGTGGATGCTATGCTTCCAATAAAGGTCGAGATTCCTACCTTGAGAATCTCTATGAAGGGCCTTATCACTAATGATGACTATAGGATAGTTTAGCTTCAAGAGCTTGTCTTACTAGATGAACATTGACAAGTGGCATGTGATCATCTGTGAGCATATCAACAATGAATGGCAAGAAGCTACAATCAAAGGGTCAAGACACGTGACTTCCAGTTGGGTGATCTCATCTTGAGAGAGAATCCTAAGATCAACAACAGCGAGTATAAAAGGGAAAGTTTGAACCAAATTGGCTCGGTCCTTACATAATTACTGCAGTATATGGATCTAGCACCTATTAGCTTTTGACAACCAGAGGAGAAGTGCTTAAAGAACCTGTCAACACTCTCCAACTGAAGCAGTTTTATAGTTGATCTAATATTAGCAAGCTCTTTGTACATATTTATATGTCCTGGAAAAATTTATAAATTGAAAAAGTCTTGAAAAAAATTGTTACCCTAGTGAAAACCTAGCAATAGGCACCTTGGAAACACCAAAAAAAGTAAAAAATCTCAAAAATACAAAAAAATCAAAAAGAAGAAAAACACCAAAAGAATTGAAAAAATCAAAAATACAAAAAAAAAAAAAAAAGACAAATACAAAAAAATTGAAAAACAAGAAAAGTGCCATTGGTGAAAACTTGGAAATAGGCATCATGGTAGCAAAAAAATTAAAATCCTACCAAGAAGGTGAAAACCTGGTAAACATGCACCTCTTATTCCCAATGCTCCATCTTGCAGCACATCTTCTGGCTATTCTGTACAGTTGCTTTCATGCTTTCACTTTCCTGCTTTTCCTACTTTCTGCTCATGTATCCATGGATTGAGTCTTGTTACAGCTCAAGGGCATTCCCCTTCAGTGTCACTATTTTTGAGGTTCTCGTCATAGAATCTCCTTCACAATAGTCACCAGTGGTCCTCACTGCATCTGCCTATTATCGCTAGTGTCACTCTTTCTGAGATTCTCCTTGTAGAATCTCCTTCACAACAGTCACCAATGGTCCTCACTGTGTTTGCCTACTATTGCTAGTGTCACTCTTTTTTGAGATTCTCCTCATACGATCTCCTTCATGATAGTCACCAATCATCCTCACTATGTCTACCTACTATCGCCAATGTCACTCTTTTTGAGATTCTCCTCATAGAATCTCTTTTGCAATAGTCACCAATTATTTCACTTGTGTTTTCCTACTATTGCTTGAGTCACGTCTTCAAATTCCTTTATGAAAGATCTCTCTTGCATCAGTCACTAGTCATCCTAGCTATGTCTATCTACTATCACTTAGTCCTCTTTAGGTTCTTTATCGTGAAGTATCCTCTTTGACCTCAGTCACCAATCATGCCGACTGCATTTGCCTACTGTCGTCACCCTATTCAAGAGATTTCTTTCAAACATGTTCTAGACACTGACACTTGACATCAATCCCAAAAATATTGAACTCAAAAATGATATACTTGTTTAGAAATGCTGAGCATTTTCTTTGTTTTGCTTTATCATATCTCCTCGAGCAACTCAATGATGTCATCTTTGACTAGAGAAGTAATGACTAGGGGCATGATCTTTTCTTTTCTTTCTGTCTACGGTTTAGTTCCAATAAGTTGATATATTCCTATAAAAGGGATGTCCACTATAAGAGCCTCCATCTCACATTGGATGGCCATGTTTACCTTGACTCCTTTTATATGGATACATCAATAATTTTGGTTCTTCTCCTTGTTTGTTGGAGTAAACTCTTCATACTACAGTAAATACTGATATTCATCCTGCTAAGTGAACGTATAGGTCACTGCGAGTATATCTAGCACACTTTTGTCTCAAGTTACAAATGCAAGGGCCATTGCGAATAGAATAAATACTGAATACTTAGCATAAGATAGATCTCCCATGTGTTTGGCATGTCTATCATGCAAGCAACATTTTGGTCATCCTAGCGTTTATGCTTTGATGCTTATGTTAACTTCCTATATTAAAAGGGACAAATGTTTTGGTCATTTTGGCTTCTTGTGCCTCGAATCCTTACATTTAATCTCCAAAAACCTATAACGTATGTTCTATTCATATTCCCATGATTGTAATGTTAGTGGGAATTGTACAACATACGAGCTTCATTCTATATCCAGTGATAATAAATTGTTGAGGCTTGGTAACCAAACCTAGGGTTGCATTTAACATAAGTCTTGCATTACATGCTTTACTTGCATAAGCATGCAATTCGATTGTGATTCTATTTCTCCCCTGTGTGAGGAAGGATTGGGGGCATCTTCAAACATGTTAGGTTTCTTTATGGCTACACAAGTGTTTTGTTTGTCAATTCATGCTTCTTGATGAAATACCTGTCACTGTCAAGCAACAAACTCGCAACACTACATGAGATGTCAGTCCATTTCCATATTCATTTCATCCATATACTTATAATATATACTCTACATGCTCATAATCACATCACATCACATCAGCATACATATGCATTCATATCAAAGTACAACATACATTTCATAATCATCATATTGATATCTCATGTACATCATGGTGAAGCAGACACAGACAATGACATGAACACAAAAATACTCAACTCAAAATCTCATATGTATATCTCAAAAGAATGTGTCAGTACAAAAATGGGCACTACTTGAGTGCTATCAATAAAAATGATACAAAATAGTGCTGGCACACCAATCAATACATAGCCAGAGATCAAAAATCACAAGCTAGACACACAATATCTAACTCTACCCTGTGCTCTTATCTCCAGGAGGAGCAGGAGCAAGAGCCATAGGAAGAGGAGGAGGTGGTGGCATGTTAGGTGTAATAGGAGGTCATGCACCTCTCGACTCTCAAGCGTACTATGAAAATTGTTGCACCTATAGAGCCTCATCAGGCACCACTATCAAATATGTAGCAAAGTAATAGGTTGCCTAAGCCGACTGAAGGCAGATCTCCTCCTACGTAATCTCTAATTGCTACTCAACAGTCTCAGCGCTCTCTCTCCATTGATCAAACTCTCATTGTCACTCCACTAGCTATGAGTCTTGGACAACTACCTATATCTATAAATCCTCCCAATGCCACGAGGCCTAAAAAATTTGCTCTTGGTAGCACACTACTGTGTCCTACACCCTAGCCGTAGGGTAATCTGGCATATCCTCAGCGTGTATGTCAGGTGCCTGTTGCTGTGGTGGTGCCTACTATTGTGGAACCTCCTACTTTGGGGCTTACTCCTGTGTCCTCTACCTCTGTTGCCAACCATGTCCCATCCCACTACCCCTAACCCTCGAGTCTGATCCCATCTACCATGGGGGAATCTGCAACTGTTGTACTCGGTGTCAGACTTATGGTTCAATCTACAGTTGCACCTATGGCTGTGACCATACCTCCTACTACTAAGGCACCTATCTTTGTGCCTAACCTGCCATCCCCAGTGGATCATTAAATCATGGGAATGGATGGCTAATCAAATAAGCCTAATATGCAGGCATCATCCCTGCATCTACTACCTCTGGTAGGTAGTTCCACTAAACTATAGCTAGGCTATGTACATCTATCATGGATCGGCCTAGATCCATACGTGGAGGCCACCCCCACCCTACATCTCTCGCAAGTTTAGCGTATGCACAATACTCTTAAGAAATATCCTGTGGATGGTCATACTGTCACCACACCCATGAAATCACAAAATGCTCTATGATCTGTGTCGTCCTCCCCAACAGTGGTCACGAGCTGAACACCTAGGGCATCTCTCTAGGGGCATCATCCTAGTACTCAATCTCTTGCCAGAGCTGCCATATGATGAAAACCAAGTCATTGAGATGCATCCTCTAATGCTATGTCTTACTTAAGAAGACCTGGGTAATGTGCCCTCGATATCGGATGATGTAAGGCTCCATCGGCTCTTTGGCATCCAAAAATTGACCTACATACAGGAAGATGCTCCTAGGCCTAGATTTGAAGCATGTATACTCCAGTGGCCATAGTCTTCTTATCATGGAAGACTATCTCATGCATCTCATGGTACAAGTGGGCCAACATGCGCTAACCCCATCCAAAAATCTTAGGTGCCTCTACCATCTAATGCAGCATCACTGCCCACCCACACTGCAAACCATGCTATCCTCTGTCAGGACATAAGAAGTAGCTCAAGAGTATAGCTAGTAGAGATGCCAGCGTATGTGTTAGCCCATATGTATGCATCAACTCATCCTAGCTAATGGGTTTGCCTCACTACAACTCCCTCTCGAACACAATTGATAGTGCCTCTATACCTGCTCAGGGCACTGTATCATAGACCACTTGAGCTCCATGGAAAGGAATCCACAAGATCCTCCAAATGTCCTCTAGGGTGATTGTCATCTCCCCCACTAGCAAATAAAAGGTGTTCATCTTCGAATGGAAATGCTCCACCAAAGCTATGAGTAAGTCATCATTCACCATCATAGCTGGGATCTCGAATAGAGAGGACAAACCAAATCAAGCAATGTGTGCCTGATCAACATCATCGAGACTTCATAATAACTCTCCATATGGTGGGTAATGTGATCTAAATGAGACATCGTCAAAGACCTCCTACACACACACAATAATGACAAGCAAATGACTAGTACTAGTATGAAATGGAAAAATAAACCTAATAAAAATACAAATTTTATGCGCAAAATTGAAAATTTTAAACACTACTGTCACAAATTCTCGTGCGAAGATCTTAAGATCTTGCATGAAGATCTCTGACTCTCGTGCGAAGATCTTTGACTCTCATGTGAAGTTTCCCTCTGTCATGCAAAGAATCCCTTTCTCGCATGAGAAATGAAGTTCCCATGCGAGAAATGAAGTTCTTGCATGTGAAGAATCTCGTTCTTTGTGCGAGAGGTGGGTGTCTCCCGTGCGAGAAACCTCACCGACATGCGCAAAGAAATAATCCACCCTATTTCTCGCACAAGAAGAGATCATCTTCACATGAGAAAGGATAGTCTCATGTGAAGACCATTTGAACAACCCTAAAACATGCTAAAAAATGCAATAAATGACCTTGTAAAACATATAAAAGAAAGTACAAAGATGAGAAATCGATGACTCACTGGTGGTTTGTAGTCTACTAGTCGACTGTGTTGTTCAGAGCACTCATATTGATGATATCTCACATTCACTACCATGTCTCTCTCATAGCTCAATTCACTACAAGACAAAAAACACAAATGAATTGAAAATAACCCCTTGGACCCTTATATAGCTTTGACCTGATTTTTCAAAGTGCTTTGATTTGCACAAAAATCACCCCCCTAGCTGATTTGACTGTTCTAAATTTATTTTTGGTATTGAATTCTAAATCTGACACACCTAACTATCTCAAAAAGGCATTTTAAAATTTTGGGGATTGACGCGATTGAACGTTTGTGCAGCCCAAATCTTTCTGATACTTTGCAATTCTTGGAATCTTTTCAACTCAATATCCTTCATGTTTTCAAAAATTATTTTTGAAAAAGTCAACTCAAGTCAACTACTACCAAATTTGGTCAACTTTTGGTCAACCTTGGTCTTTAGACCTTGCAATCATTTCAAATCAACTCTAAATTTTCTTTTGATTATTCTGATCTCTTCTATATTTTGTTGAATCTTCGATTTCTTTTATATCTCTCAACATATTGCTTTACATCATATTTTTGGTGTGTCATCTTTTGATTTTGATCCTGAGGGGGTAGGATGATTACATCATTAAACTTGAATTTAAAATCAATTTGAATCTTCATCACTTGGGGCATCTTGTTCCTATCTTATGTCCTTGTCATTTGGGGCATCTCATCACTCAGGGCATCTTGCTCCCTTCTATCTGGCATCTTTGATATCTATCTTATCTTTTCATCAACTGATCAATCTTATAACAACTCTTCTTAGAGTTTGATGGACAGGTATTGGGACAGTCTAAACCTTGACTCCTAAGGATCAAGCCTCACCTTGGGGATGATTAAGCTCCATTCTAGAGATAATCTTTTAAATGCTTTCAATCTTAGGTATCTAGGTGTTCTATCTGGATCCTTAAAGATTAAGCTCTGTTTTGGAGATAATCTTTTAAATGCTTTCAATCTCAAGTATCTAGGTGTTCTATTTGGATCCTTAAAGATTAAGCTCCATTTTGGAGACAATCTTTTGAATGCTATCAATCTCAAGTATCTAGGTGTTCTATTTGGATCCTTGAAGGTTAAGCTCCATTCTAGAGATAATCTTCTAAATGCTATCAATCTCAGGTATCCAAGTGTTCTATCTGGATCCTTGAAGGTTAAACTATGTTCTGGAGATAATCTTCTAAATGTTTTCAATCTTAGGTATCTAGGTGTCTTATCTGGATCCTTAAAGGTTAAGCTATGTTCTGGAGATAATATTTTAAATGCTTTTAATCTCAGGTATCTAGGTGTTCTATTTGGATCCTTAAAGGTCAAACTTTAGTTTTAAAAAACTTTTTAAATGCTTATCAATTTCAGGTATTTAGATGTTCCATCTAGATCCTTAAAGATTACACTCCATTCTCGAGATAGTCTTTTAAATGCTTATCAATCTTAGGTATCTAGGCACTCTGCTTGTATCCCTTAGGATTAAGCTTTGTTCTAGAGATAGTCCTTAAAATCTTATCAATTGGTCTTCATATCGTCAATTTCAGAACCAATCTCATTTCTTGATCCTTGCATCATTCTTTCTTATTTTTCTTTGAATTGAATGTGTTGCATGCACATTCATTCAAAGAGGGGCAAAATGTAATACACCAAAATTGGCTTATTGCCATGATCACCAATTATGGTCTATTTTTGATCAATTCTAAAGTCCTATTTCATTAGGCAAATTCTTGTTCTAACATTCGCTACTTGACTTAATTTTCAAATGCAGAAAACCCTAATCTGCATTCATCATACTCATTATTTAATCTCTATAGTATGCACTCATATTAGCCATATTAAACCTATTTGATTTCAATTTAATTTAATCTAAAGTGTTCATACTTTATTAAATTAAATTATCTCCTAAGGCTAATGTGCTACAGGATTAAATTTATTTAATTTAATAAATATGCCTATTCTAATTAATTAAACAAAATTATTTAATTAAATGAAGAAGATGCTTCTAAATTAAGTAAACAAAGTCATCTAATTAAATGGGAAGTTATTCCTAAATTAATTAAATGGAGTTATTTAATTAAATAAGAAAAGTGTCTCTAAATTAATTAAATAGAATTATTTAATTAAATAGAAAAAGGTAATTATGAGAGCATATCTCATTTTATTAAATTAAATATCTCTCCTAATTTTCTCTTTAGTTCAAGAATGGAAATTCCTAGTTCATTGATGATCAAATTAGAAGTGACCCAGATCACTTGCTCTCACACTGAAGTCTATCTGAGTTGACTAACTCTTACAGTCAGATCTAAGCCAGTTAACTCGCTCTAATTTGGGAATCTTCCACCTTAACTGAACCTCACCTTCAATCCCAATTGTTGATTGAAATCGATCTCAACCATTGATGGATTTCAGGAAAATATATTTAAGAGAGCCTCATTTCCTCATTACTGAGGTTGAATTTTCAGGCTATCAAATTGATATCGAATTGAGTACTCACCTTATTTTCTAGTTTCCACATTGCTATCATTTTAGATTCTCATCTAGCTTAACAATGCATTTATCTAGTGTAATTTCTTTTATTGTTTAATAGAATAAATTGCATCTCTCATTTAGAGTAAATTTGCACATTCATCTAGACTAGCTGGACCCATCAAATCCTTCATTCTCAGAGGGTTTGGTTGCCTGCATGTCAATTTTGAGGGTATTAATAGTAAAATTCTCTTTAGATAGGAGGCAACAGGTGGACTGTTGAGCATTCTAGATGAACAATTCAATATTCATTTTAGGATGACTTCATAGGTAATGACCACGTTGAAGTGTCTGTGAGGTTCAAAGGCCAACAATTCATAGGTACATTTCTAGTGCCCACCGTGGGGTCAAGAAAATCAATTTCTCAGGCCTCCTCTACATTTTTAAAATCATTTTAAGGTTCTCTATTCATAAGATTATGTATAGGTTCTGAATCTTGACACGAGACTATTCATTTTTGCCCAAGGATTTTGAATCTTTGTACAAAGATTCTCTGCATGCCGCACAAGAAAGTGCCCGAGTGCGCGAAACTTCATGCAGCACCAGTTTTCTTCATGCAGATCATAAAAGAATTTTGCAAGGGCCAAAAAATAATTTCACATAGCTCTATCAAAGATCTCGCGTGCGATCTTGTAATAGTAGCTTTAATTTTTGAGCATTTTTTGATCTTCAGATTATCTGATTTCACTAATGTGCTTGTCTTAATCTATTTTCTAGTTTTTTTGCTACAGCCTAACTATTGTTTGTAGGATTTTTGCCAAAGATTCCTTCTAAAACCCACTTAAATATGGATTAATAGTTTGCTTGCAAGATGATTGTCGAAGATACGGTTATCAAAGATCAAATTTAAAACCTAGAAAATAGTGTGTCTTCTTTTCTTGTTTTTCAAACTAGTCTAATTAGTGACTTGTGAACTTCCTAGGGTGCAAGACGCAAGAATAAGGGATTATGCTCTTCACCACTTGGAGGTCATGACCAAGGGTGAATGAAAAACCTAGCCACTTCTGAAAGATGACATTCTGAAGAAGGCAAGCAGCTTAGTGGTTCTCTAGTGCAAGTCCTTTTCTATGAAGGGGTGATGATTTCCTTTTAGGGAATTAGAATCTTGAGGAAGGATAAGTCTAGATTGATTAAGCTAAGTGGTTAATCAATTTGTTTTTCATGTTTGGGTGAGAAAATAAGGTAGAGGATTATGCTCTTTCCCCTTGAGGGAAATCAAAAACTCTGACCCTTAAATCTAGACCACCAGTTTGTGTCAATCCTTTAGAGGGCCTCCTAGAGTGATCCAACCTCTGAGAATGACCCAAGTGAGCACACTCCTTTCATTAGAGATTCCAACTGACTATAATCAAGATGCTTTGTAGAGAAAAACACTCTAAAGCCAGATTAATTTCTTCCCCTTGATTCTTGATATCGCATATCGAGGGGAAACTCTATCTGTGCATTGGTCAATGTCGACCCCTAGCTTGCTAAGAAAGTAGTGTGCACATTCAGATGCTAGTGTGGGCTGTTGGTCTCCACTCTGCTTGTAGAGCCACCAAGAATTAATACAAACAGAAGCCAAGTAAAAACCTTTTAGTTAGAAGCCACTCGATTCACCTCTAAAAGGAGGCATAATCTTTGTGTTAGGAGGGGGAAGAATCTCTCTTGTAGAACTCACCATAGCCATGCTACTGGAAATTTGAAGGTGGTATACATGCTCATCCCCTGCCACAAAGGCACTTTTTTAGTGTATACTATTTAGTCTTTTTAATATACCAAAAACACGGGTGCCCTCTAGGTGGTGACATGACTGTGAGAGGTACATGCATGCGCATAAGATGTGGGACAAAGGTGTTTCCTTCTCTACCAATTTTTATTTCTAGGGATAAAGCATGTTTGTTATGAAGTCATCAAAAAAGTCCAAACCATTTTACAACAAACAAAAGTCAAGACTCCCCTATGCTATTGAGTTGCTTTGTCCTCAGCAGGACTATTTTCAACTACTACATGCTTCCCACTGTCATCTTTGAACACATTGCCTAAATTGCAAACTCAAAACATTGTCTAAACATCTTGCTAATTCAACCTTACTGTTTGTCCAATTGAATTTGTCTGGTAAATCTATCTATTCTATCTAAACATTCTACAAATATTGTCAAAATTAGTCGCTGTTGTAAAACTAGTTTGCCTTCTCATGCAAAAACTTTTTAGTCTCGTGCAAAATCATTTTTGTCCTTGTACAAAATCATTTTTTCCTTGCACAAAATTATTTGTCCTCGCAAGGTCTATGAAACTTTCTCATGCGAAATTAAAACACTGTTAGTGACTTTCGCGCAGCCCAAAGTATAATCTTGTGTGATCGAGAATACTTCCTCGCACGGCCTGTAAAGGTTTCTTGCATGAGACTTTGTGTCACAATTACCACTTTTGGTCTATTTTAGCTATTTGTGGCCTGCACGCTACCTTTTTCTGCCTTTTTTTATCACTTTTTGTCTGCGAATAGTCATAAAACAGTAGCACTTTTCTTAGCTAAAGACTTGTATCTCGTACTTTGACTGGTCTCATCTCTTAAGTTATCTTTTGTCTTTGTCTCTTAATGCTTGTCATACTTTGTGTCACATTGGTCATAATCTCTAGCTATTCTAGCCTTTAAACCAGACCATTTGTGCCTTGGTGGAAAGCATTCTTGCTATTATCTTGTCCTTTTTGAGACTCAGTCTTAGTGTAGTGCTTGTCTAGGTTCTAGCTTATTGTCCTCGTCTATGATTGTCACAACCAGAAGTGGCAACATGTTTTGTCCTCTTAGACTTAGACGTGGTCAGGCCATGGGTCATAATCATGGTAGAGGTCACCTACCTTTTGTTACACAATCTATATCTAGTTTGGCTAGTGAGGCATCTTCATGATCCCCCTTACCTACCAGGTCACCTCAAATTCAGCAAACATTTTCCATAAATTTGCAACAAATTAGGAATCCATTGTACCAAGAGGACATTGAGATAATTAGGGGTCCTATATTACCAAACATGATGTTTGATTCCTTTTTTAGAGGACCTTTTGAAACACAAAACACTGAAACTAAATACGTTCCTATAATGATTAATCGTGAACTTGAACATGGTAGTCATAGTAGACATCAAGAACCACCAAGGAATGACAAAGAGAAAGAGAAAGACCATGACACTGATGAGGAACATGAAGAAGTAGAAATATGCCTTGAACACAGAAAAATGTTGAAGAGAAAAAAACTTTCAAAAGGTCATGGGAATCCTACTCAACAAAGAGAAAGAAAAGTACTTTCTCAAACTTGCCCTACAGGGAGCTAAACTGCCCTCTCATTTCAATGTGGAAACCATTATCATGCCTGAAGAAGAAACTAAGACTTCCAAACTCCAAAAACTATTAAAAATTATGCAAGACCAATTGGCTTAGATGATGCATGAGAAAGAGAAACCCACAAAGGCATACACATTGGATGCTCTTTGTCCATTTCTAGTTGATAAATGCATAAACATGTCGCCTTTCCCATGAGGCATAGAGCTACCTAAATATGATAAGTACTTTGGTACTACTAATCTCCAAGATCACTTGCGGGAATTTGGTGCTTTGTCTATGGAGTTTATACATGATAAAACCTACCTCATGCATTTATTCCCTAGAAGCCTAGGTGGTCAGGATTTGGAGTGGTTCTCACATTTACCTCCTGGTAATTCCCTAGAAATGGACCTATGAATTGTGGGCCGCTGAACCACACAGACACTTCAACGTGGGAATTACCTGCGAAGTCATCCTAAAATAAATATTGAATTATTCATCCAGAATGCTCAATAGTGTGACCCGTTGCCTCCTATCTAAAGGGATTTTTCTTGTTAATATCCTCAGAATCAAGGCACAAGCAACTAGACCCTCTGAGAATAAAGGATTTGATGGGTGCAGCTAGTCTACATGAATGTCCAAATTTACTCTAAATGAGAGATGCAATTTATTCTATTAAACAATAAAAGAAATTAAACTAGATGAATGCATTGTTAAGCTAGATGAGAATCTAAAATGATAGCAATGTGGAAACTAGAAAATAAGTTGAGTACTCAATTCAACAGTAATTTGATAGCCTGAAAATTCAACCTCTGTAATGAGGGAATGAGGATCTCTTAAATAGACTTTCCTAGAATCCATCAACGATTGAGATTGATTTCAATCAACAGTTAGGATTGAAGATGAGGTTCAGTTAAGGTGGAAGATTCTCAAATTAGAGGGAGTTAATTGGCTCATATCTGAGTGTAAGAGCCATTCAACTCAGATAGACTTTAGTGTGAGAGCAAGTGATCTAGGTCACTTCTAATTTGATCAGTAGTGAACTAGGAATTTCCATTCTTGAAATGAAGAGAAAATTAGGAGAGATATTTAATTTAATAAAATGAGATATGCTCTCATAATTACCTTTTTCTATTTAATTAAATAATTATATTTAATTAATTTAGAGACACTTTTCTTATTTAATTAAATAACTCCATTTAATTAATTTAGGAATAACTTTCCATTTAATTAAATGATTGTTTAATTAATTTAGAAGTAGCTTCTTCATTTAATTAAATAATTTTGTTTAATTAATTAGAATAGGAATATTTATTAAATTAAATAAATTTAATCCCGTAGCACATTAGCCTTAGGAGATAATTTAATTTAATAAAGTATGAACACTTTAGATTAAATTAAATTGAAATCAAATAGGTTTAATATGGCTAATATGAGTGCGTACTATAGAGATTAAATAACGAGTATGATCAATGTAGACTAGGGTTTTTTGCATTTGACAATTAAGTCAAGTAGCGAATGTTAGAACAAGAATTTGCTTAATGAAATAGGACTTTAGAATTGATCAAAAATAAACCATAATTGGTGATCATGACAATAAATTAGAAAGAATGATGCGAGGATCAAGAAATGAAATTGGTTTCGAAATTGAAGATACGAAGACCAATTGATAAGCTTTTAAGGACTATCTCTAGAATAGAGCTTAATCCTAAGGGATTCAAGTAGAGCGCTTAGATACGTAAGATTGATAAGCATTTAAAAGACTATCTCCAGAACATAGCATAATCTTTAAGGATCCAAACGGAACATCTAGATACCTGAAATTGATAAGCATTTAAAAGATTTCTTCAAACCAAAGTTTGACCTTTAAGGATCTAGATAGAACACCTAGATACCTGAGATTGAAAGCATTTAAAAGATTATCTCCAGAACAGAGCTTAACCTATAAGGATTCAGATAGGACACCTAGATACTTGAGATTGAAAGCATTTAGAAGATTATCTCTAGAATAGAGTTTAACCTTCAAGGATCCAAATAGAACACCTGGATACCTAAGATTGATAGCATTTAGAAGATTATCTCTAGAACGGAGCTTAACCTTCAAGGATCCAGATAGAACACCTGAATACCTAAGATTGATAGCATTTAAAAGATTGTCTCCAAAATGAAGCTTAATCTTTAAGAATCTAGATAGAACACCTAGATACCTAAGATTGAAAGCATTTAAAAGATCATCTCTAGAATGGAGCTTAACCTTTAAGGATCCAAATAGAACACCTAGATACCTAAGATTGAAAGCATTTAAAAGATTATCTCCAGAATGGAGCTTAACCTTTAAGGATCCAAATAGAACACCTAGATACCTGAGAGTAATAGTAGATAACAAAATTGAATTATGAGACATAGAATCATCCCTAGGACAAGGCTTGATCCTTAAGAGTTAGGGTTTAGACTATCCCAATACCTATCCATCGAACTCTAAGAAGAGTTTTTATAAGATTGATCAGTTGATGAAAAGATAAGATAGATAAAAAAGATGCTAGATAGAAGGGAGCAAGATGCCCTAAGTGATGAGATGCCCCAAATGACGAGGACATCAGATAGGAAAAAGATGCCCCAAGTGATGAAGATTCAAATTGATTTGAAATTCAAGTTTAATGATGTAATCATCCTGCCCCCTTGGGAGTGAAATTGAAAGATGACACACCAAAAATATGATGTAAAGTAATATGTTGAGAGATATAAAAGAAATCAAAGATTCAGTAGAATATAGAAGAGATCAGAATGATTGAAAGAAAATTTAGAGTTGATTTGAAATGATTGCGAGGTTTGAATACCAAGGTTGACAAAAATCCAATGGCTTTACATCATAGCAAGGGCGAAAGTTTCAACAGCTTTGAGCATATTGTAGGTGGAGCTAGTAGTGGTAGGAATAGTAACTTTGGAGCCATGAAATGGGAACTTGATGAATTTGTGGTATGTGGATGGCACAACACACATCTCATGTAACCATGGCTGTCCTAACAGAATGATGTAGGCCAAGGGAATGTCAAGCATTTGACAAGTGACATCCCTTTCAATAGGACTGATGCGAATTGGTAAAACCACAGGACCTAGAGACTTTTGTTCCACTTCGTCATATGCTTTGATAGTGATCTTTCATTGAGGATTTATAGAGTCCTTAGAATAATTCAATTGTCTAAGTAGAGTAGTAGAGACAATATTTAGGCTAGCATTGTTATCAATGAGTACCTGATGAACACGTGTCTGATAGATCATAACCTCAATGTGTAGAGATTGATTTTGTGGGTGACTCAGGGAGTTATCATCCTCCTTAGAGAAGGTCATAAGATAAGGCAAGGTGAGGTGAACTACCATGAATTGGAATCACTCAAGATCAAGATCTTGAGGAACATTGGCCTTAGCGAGGGCTTTATCTAGAATCTTCCTATGCGCAGGCAAGATTTTAAGTAGCTCAAAGATGGAATTTTGAGCATTAGTTTGTTTCAATTGATCAAGAACACTGTAACACTATGACATGAACACAAGAATACTTGACTCAAGATCTCATATGTATATCTCAAAAGAATGTGTCAGTACAAAAATGGGCACTACTCAAGTGCTATCGATCAAAATGATACAAAATGGTGCTGGAACACCAATCAATACATAGCCAGAGATCAAAAATCATGAGCCAAATGCACATCATCTAACTCTAACTTGTGTTCTCATCTCTAGGAGGAGTAGGAGCAGGAGCCACAGGTGGAGGAGGAGGTGGTGGCATGTTAGGTCTAATAGGAGTTCATGCACCTCCCAACTCTCGAGCATGCTCTAAAATTTACTGCACTTGGAGAGCCTCATCAGGCACCATTGTCGAATATGTAGCAAAGTAATAGGCCACCCAAGCTGATTGAAGGTGGATCTCCTCCTGCACAATCTCCAATCATTGCTCAGTAATCTCAGTGTGCTCTCTCCATCGATCAATCTCTCACTGCTACTTCACTAGCTATGAGTCTTGGACATCTACCTATATCTTTAAATCCCCCAACTACCGAGAGGCCTGATAAATCTGCTCTCAATAGCACCCTACTATGTCTTGCACCCTAGCCATAGGCTGATCTGGCATATCCTCATCAAGCATCTTAGGTGCCTAATGCTATCATGGTGCTTGATACTGTAGTGGTACCTATTGCTATGGAACCTCCTTCTCTAGGGCCTGCTCCTCTGTCCTCTACCTCCATCGCTGACCATGTCCTATCCCACTACCCCCAGCCCATGGGTCTGATCCCATCTACCGCATGGGAATCTACAACTGTTGTACCCAGTGTTAGACCTATGGCTCAATCTATGGTTGCACCTACAGCTATGGCTATACCTCCTATTGCTGAGGCACCTATCTCTGTGCCTGACCTTCCATCCCCAGAGGATAAGTAAATCATGGAAATGGATGGTTGATCAAATAAGCTTGATATGTAGGTGTCATCCCTGCATCTGCTACCTCTGGCAGGTAGTCCCATTAAACTATAGCTAGGCTGCGTACATCTATCATGGATCAGCCTAGATCCATACGTGGAGGCCACCCTTGCCCTACATCTCTTGCCCTAATTTTCTCTTTAGTTCAAGAATGGAAATTCCTAGTTCACTGCTGATCAAATTAGAAGTGACCTAGATCACTTGCTCTCACACTAAAGTCTATCTAAATTGACTAACTCTTGCACTCAGATCTAAGCCAGTTAACTCCCTCTAATTTGGGAATCTTCCACCTTAACTGAACCTCATCTTCAATCCTTACCGTTGATTGAAATCGATCTCAACCGTTGATGGATTCTAGGAAAGTCTATTCAAGAGACCCTCGTTTCCTCATTACAGATGTTGAATTTTTATGCTATCGAATTGCTGTCAAATTGAGTAGTCACCTTATTTTCTAGTTTCCAAAATTCTATCATTTTAGATTCTCATCTAGCTTAACAATGCATTCATCTAGTTTAATTTCTTTTATTGTTTAATAGAATAAATTGCATCTCTCATTTAGAGTAAATTTGCACATTCATCTAGACTAGCTGCACCCATCAAATCCTTCATTCTTAGAGGGTTTGATTGCTTGCACTTGGATTTTGAGGATATTAACAAGAGGAAATAGGTCACACTATTGAGCATTCTGGATGAACAATTCAATGTTAATTTCAAGATGACTTCACAGGTAATGACCACGTTGAAGTGTCTATGAGGTTCATAGGCCCACAATTCACAGGTACAATACTAAGAGAGCGGGTGAAGTAGTATTGTAATTATTGTTCACCAATTAAATAATATTGAAAATTAACCATAGAAATCCACAAAGAATAATACTAGAAAGTAAAACACAAATCAATAAGATGGAACTCATAACACTATGATTTTTTTAGGAAACCTTGGGGAAGATAAAACCTTGGTGGGGATGGTACCCACAACTATGTACTTATCCAAAAATATGCTATTAGGAGTTTTCAACCCTATTAGGAGTCATTAAATACATTTAGAACATTGGTCCTTGTAGTTAGAGGCCTCAAATCTATTAGGAGTTATATTACAATAGAATATCATTGCTCAATGAGGACTCACTATCCAAGTTAAAAAAGGTTATAGTTATAATACAAGAAAATGACTATTGTAATGTCACAACACATAATTAGTCTATAATATAGCTCATGTCTAATTTGATCAATTAAAAAGGTGTTAATACCCGATGTGGTCATGATTTTAAAAACTTCAAGTGTAGAGTTTCAACCACTTCAAACTAAAGTTCAAAGTAGTTCAAAGCGGTTCAAAATAGTTCAATGTGCTCATGTAGGTTCGATGGCTCATTCTAAGAAGTTCACATGTATGATTCAATGGTTTGGTTTTAGTGATTCATTCCCAATTCAAAGATGTAGTTGTCAATTCATAAGGTCAAAAGAGTCCAATGTGGTTCAATCTGTAAACCTATAGACTTTGAAGTTTAGTAACTCAGTTCAAAGGTGCAGAGGTCACTATATGCAGATTCCAAATTTCAAAGGCCTTGCGAATTCGATTCAGGGTTTTAGAGATTTGGAGTTTAGATATAAAAGGCTCATAGGTTCAAGTGTCAAAATTCAAAATTCAAAAGTGTTGATTCAAACCTCAAAGTTTGATACCAAAGAAGAAATGGCTTCCAGTTGAAGGGTATGGAGTTTTGAGGAAGTTCATGTTTTGAGGGTTATTAAGCCAACTAAGCTTTGAAACTCAAAGGATAAAGTTCCTTTTTGGTTTAATTGATGTAATTGATGATTGAATATTTAGAAAAATAGAATGGCACTCAAGAAGAAGGTGGCATTTTCTATGTGTAGATCTGCATTGTTGAGTTGTCATGAAAAATAGAGGTTGTGCCTCCTCTCGACACATTGGTACCACATTAGTTTTACTGCCGCACTCTGAGATTGGTACATTAACACCATCAACTACAAGTGCCACTTTGAAGGCTTCAAGCATCCCTACAGGAAGCTCTTAGAAGGGGATCACGAGTAGACCTGTTTGACATTTTGTACCTCCACCTAACTTTGGCCCTGTACCCTCAAGACCACTAGATGGTAAAGTTGATATAATACAAGGTTTTGCTGCATCAAATGTAAGTGATAAGGTGACTCAAAGGAATGAGTGACCCCAACTAGATGACTACAACTGGGTAGATGGATATACACCATTGAATAAAGGAGGGAGAGAAGAATCTCTTGTGCCTCACCCAGCTTACTACTCATTGCCAATGAATGCCAGTTTGATCAATGCTACTACAACATTTCCTTTTCCAGGAAAACAGGTTCCAAATATAAAGTTGTGCAAAGAATGATAGCAACATCTTCCATATAATAGGAGAAGCCAAGAACAATCATTGTGGTTTGAGAAATTCTTTGGTCGAGGTCCTTAAGTTTAACGAAGTCACTTTTAGTAATGAATCAGATATGCTATTATCATTACCTGGGATATGCATTGAAGCTTTTGATGTCTGGCATGCTCTATGGCTTCATTGGAAAGGATATCTGAGCTAAGTATTGCCCATCAGTGATCTATAGGGCCGACCAAGTGGAAGGGATTCCACCTGAATTTATCTTCTTCACGATCAATTATGTGATAAGTATCTAGATAAAATTTGATTTGTCATGTCTTTGACATTCCTTGTTGGATTTGTTGGCCAGGTGGTTCTTCAATGATCTTTTCATTAGAAGCTTACCAAAACATGAGGTGGTACATTATCTCCAAAGAAGCTTTATATGGATTAGTAAATTATTAAGCTGGAGGTGGTGACATTTTGGTTTGTTATTGAACAAAGAAAAAAAGTACAACGTTTAGTAGTATCCTCTATTCATACTTTCCCAAGGCTTTGTAAATCAAATCAAGAATGTGTCCTTCCAATTTGAACTTTGAATTGGAAATATGGGAATCAAGGTTTTGAAACTGCCATGTTTTACAATGATCAGAAGAATTTCTTAGTGTGCATATGGGTTGTGATCACACTACATTTGCCAAAGAAAATTCAATTTTTGGTATGTAGGGTTATAAGGTTAAATCTATTCAAATAATCCATGGCTTATGCTATGGCAAGATTTGTTGACTCTTCTCTCCATGCTCCTAATGGCGATCAAGATTTTTATGAATGCTCTTATGTTCAATCCAAATTAACTGAGTTGTCATTCTTTGCATCAAAGATTAAATTTGGAAAGGAAGGTGTTGAAGGTGTGTTACCAAATGTTCTTGAGGGCTAGACCAAATATGAAAAGAAAGCTCGAGAAGCTCTTAAGCCCATAGTTAAAGGGTAACATTTAGAAGGGAACTACTTTTGCAAATAAGCAAGCAACAGCTAGCACTATAGTTTAATTGTAGTCATTTTGATAAAAATGAATGTCACATGTTACAACTTTTCGACTTAAGCATTAGAAAATATATATGTATGAAATAGAAAAACTAAGTGCAAGCGATAGTCATGAAAAACTCAAGAGATATGAGGTGTGATGTTAGTAAATAATAGCATGTGGAGGACTCCTCCTTTCAAATAGACATTATTTCTTATTTCCTAACCAAATGCAAATTTGGAGATAGTTGTCCACTCCATATGAAAGAAACCAATATGATGCTAAAAGGAGCTTGTAATAAAGTGTTTTATTATAAATTAAAATAGGGTTCACATATAAAGTGGGAGAGAAAAAGAAAGGGGAAGGGAAAAGAGAGTTCCAAGAATCAGTTATGAAAACCAAAAAGTCACAGGAAAGAGCAAGTTAAATATGCCAACATCAAAGATAGTAGGCATTCCAATTTTTGGCTTCCTTCTTCCAAACTAGAGACTTTTCATTCTAGAAGGGAAGGAGATTTAGAAAATCATTTTCATTTTCCTTGAGAGGCTGCAAGAGGCAAAGCTAGGCTTTATTTCTCTTTTTCTCTTTTTCAAAACTTTGTAGCTGAGATAGAGGCAAGATTTTTGATAGTTGATGTAATCTTATGAAAGAAGTTTCTATCTTTTTTCAAAATAGTGGTTTGTTCGTAATGAGTAGAAGACATTTCATAATCTTTTATAGTCAGGGAAGGGAGACTAAATGTTAATTATATCAAAACTTTGATTATGGTGTACTTTCCTTCCACTGGTAATGAACTTAGCATCATTTTCAGTTTTCTCTAAATTACATTTCGATATCACTATTTCTCTACTAAATTATCTTTTCAAAATATCTTTAGAGGCTTTGAATTTTAATTCTCTCAAGAAGGTGAAAGATACACTTTTGTTCTCATTGCACAATGCAGTGTACAACAAATGAACTTTGTGTCATCTACTATTCTTTATTCTCTTTTTATGCAATAGTACAGGTTTTCACACCTACATTGTATTTATAGGTAGATGTTTGATATCCTTTCATGCTTTCTGGTAAAAGCACCCACATTTAATTCATTGAATATCTTTTACTAGGAGTTGTACCTGGTAAAATTCAAAGGAAGGTTATCAATCCCATGATAACCTATCCAACTATTGGTGTTAGTTTGTCCTTTCATTTGGGCCTTCAGGGTCAGATTTGCATGTATTTCTTCCAAGGAAAATTTTCTCACTAACACCTTTCAACACTTCAACCAGTTCCAAACCTGTGTAATTTCTTAGAAGGTAGAATAGAGTCAAGATTAGTGTAGCTAGGTGTTTTGTTGATGTGTAGTGCATCTATAGGAAGAGGTAGTAACCATATATCTATCTTGGTGCATCACCCCTTTCCCTTTCTACATTTTAATTTATGTTCTCCTTCTCCCTTTTCCTCCCCAATTTTAGTTTAGGTGCATCTTGATAGTGAGGGAGTCATCCTTCTCAAGAGATTTAGCCACAGAGTGCAAGTCCCACACTTGGAGGTTGTTTCCATCTCACACAAGGTGACTTGAGGGTCATACCTCAACCAAGGGTGTAGACTTCTGTGTCAACAATTACATTTTCTAAATTTTGCAAAATTCATCTTTTAAGGAAGTAACTTTGAAAATTATAGGTTCAATGGATCATTTTCCAAAGATCTCAGAAGCATTGAAAAATGTTGTTTTAGGGAAGAAGGATCCCTTATTTACATTTGGATTTCTTGAATAAATCTTGTTAGATTCATTCAATTGCCAAATTATTTCTAACAAATTATTTTTATTTGGCACATATCTAGGAAAAATATGGTGTTTAACTAGTGCATTGTAAACTCTAATGATAGTGTAGTTTGGGTAGAAAGCCAGTCTCCTCAATTATAGTAGATTCCCAACTTGGGCTCTATCTCAAGAGGTATTAAAAATCTGATCACTCTATGTGATAATTTATAATTCATTGGGTACTCCAAATTTTGAAGTCTGACAAAATGTTCCTCAAATATGACATAATTAGATTTGTAAAAGTGCATGTCCCATAAATAAATCTATTATTGAATAGGAAACGCCTCATTTTTTCATCTAATTTTCTCAAATTTACTCTAGGTCCCAAGGGCAGGGATAAATATTGCTTTCAATATACAAAAGAATGTAACACAATAAAGAATACCACCTGCAATAAACAAGAGGGTTTCCATTTTGGATATCTAAAATAGATTCATGAATAGAAGTAGAAATGAATATGACAAAGTAAAAGAAGGTGTTTATATCCATGTGATGGATTTTAGTGGCCAACATCATATGGCGTGCATGCATAGTAGAATATGTTGAAAACAATTAATTAATTGTGCATTGTGATTGATGTTACATAGAATGCCATATCATTGCTTGTTAACGTATGTCAAGATCACTCAGGTGTTGATGATAGTTTCCTATATTGTCGACCATTCTAGAGTTTTCCTAGTTTAGAAGACAGTATCTACCAAGCTCACTTGGTCATCAAAGGAAAGTTTGTAGAAGTTGAGTGTTAACCAAGCTCACTCAGTTTATGAAGGAAATGTTGGATGGAACTAGTGTCAATAAAGCTCACTTGATTACCAAAGGAACTCTGTAAATATGTAGTGTTAACTAAATTCACTTGGTTAACATAGGATAATTGTTGTTGTGTTAGTATCTACTGAGCAGGGTGGGTTAACAAAGGGTTTTCTTGTTTTGGCATATTGAGTTAAATTGAATTATTTATTGGTTCTATCCAACTAAGTAGATGAATATTAATTATTCTAAGTTGTGTTCAAGATGACTTGACAATATGTAAGATATACATAAGGTCAAGTTGAGGATTGAATGTGTGGAACATAATAGAAGATTTGATGATGCTTAGACGAACCGAATTAGAAGGATAAGTAAAATATCCTTGTTGAGTTGCAAAGCTACATTTGATTAAGAAGGATCAAGTATACAAACCAGAATTGAGATCTATAATCATCAATTTAGTTGCATCAAAAATCATGTCATCTCATTGTTACTTTCTAACCATTTTAGCAGTGATCTAAATCTCTTTATTGAGTTATTTTAACAACTATTTGTAAATCCTTTAATAAGGTGGAAATTCTATTTGAAGTGTCTAAAGACCCTAAGAAGGCCACTCCTAGCAGAGTGATTAAATCCTCTCATAGGGTCACACCTAATAGTGTGCTTTGTAACCTTTAATAGGGTTGGCTCCTAATATGGCTCACTTCAGAAGAGTGAAAATCAATAACTAGTTGCAATTGGTGGTTTTTCCCAAATTGGTTTTCCATGTTAAATCTTGGTGTCAATTGTGTTCATGCTATTTATTTTATGTGTATGCAATTAAAGTTAAGTAAGATTAATCACAAATAATATCTTAAATATTTTCATGTCAAGCAGCTACCAAGTTACAACATTTGCTAGTGTAAATTGAGTGCATGTGTGTTTGCCAAGTTACAACATAATATAACTTAATTAGAATTTTGATTTGTATTGAAATATAAGGGATTTTGGATTTATTTTAGTGGTAAATTATTCAACCCTCCCCTCTCAGTTACTCCTCTTATATTTCCAACAATTGGTATCAGAGATTCTTAGTGCTTGCATAAAAGGTTTCAAGGACCTAAGCTAAAGATCAAGATGTCTTATAGAAGGAAGATCACAAAGTTGAATAGAGACAACTTTGTAGCATGGTAGGAACTTATGAAGTTGCATTTGGCAACCATCAGTGATTCAAGTTTGAAATACTTTAAAACTACTTATAAGGCTCCTACTGGTACAATATCTATAGAAGGAATTGTTGAAAATAAAAATCACAATATCATGATGATTAACATAGCATCAAATCTTAATTATGTTGAATTTGATGAAGTCAAAGGATGTGCTACTCCTCATGAAAGATGGACCAAACTGGAGGATATCTATGGAGGTGATGATAATGTAAAAAGGGCCAAGGCAAAAAGCCTGAGAGGCTAGTTTGATCAAATGAAAATGAGAGAGCATGAAAAAATTTCAAAATATATTGAAAGAATCAAAGCCAGTTTTAGTGTTATCAAAGCCTCTAGAGGAATAATTGATGATGTAATAGTGGTAAGCAAGGTACTCAGAACTCTTCTTCCTATTTATACAATCAGAGTGTCTATTATTCAAGAAATGAGATGTGATCCAAATAACAAGATAACTTTGGATGCACTAGTTGGAAGGTTGACAACATTTGAACTAGATAACTATGATAAGTATACTCCTAGTTCTAGCAATCTTGATTCGACATTTTAAGCCAAGGTATCACTCAAGAAGAAAGTCTAAAAGTCTAAAAGAAAATAGTTTGAAAGTGAAGAGGAAGGTAACTCTAACAAGGATCTTGAAGCCATTAAAGCATTACTTGCAAGAAGGTATCCTAAAGGTAAAGGAAAGTATAAAGGTAAAATTCCTTTAATCTATTTCTCTTGTGAAGAAGTTGGACATATTGCTTAAAGATGTCCAAATAGAGAAGATAAAGATGAAAAAAATAGAGAAAGTTCAAAAGAAAGAAGGATTCAAAAACTACAAAGACTACAAGAACAAAGGTAAGAAATATTGTTTTCTAGCTAAAGATTCAGATAATAGTGAAGATGATGAAATGGTTTATGTTGTTGTAAAAGATGAATTTGATGATGGAGGTAAAATGGAACCTATCTCTCATATTATCAAAAATTATACATGGATTTTTTTATAGTGGTTTCTCACATCATATGGCTGGTGATAAAGAAAAATTTGAACACATGGAACATTATAATGGTGGTAGTGTGAGATTTGGAAACAATGAACCTTGTTGCATAAAAGCAAACAGTTGTATCTCACTACCCAATGAACTTAGATGTGACAATGCTTATTGGGTTGAAGGACTAAAGCATAATCTACTAAGTGTGGCACAATTAAACAACATTGGATTCAAGGTGGAATTCATGAATGGGAAGGCCAAACTTCTAGATGGAAAAGGAAATTTGGTTGGGTCTAGAGAACAAAGAAAAGGTAATCTATTCTACCTAGATCTTAATGGAAGTTCATGTTTTGTTACGCAAGTAGAAGAAAGTTGGTTATGACATAAAAGATTATGTCATGTGAACTTTGATAATCCAGTCAAGATAAGAAAAAATAGAAGGGTAACAGGTATTCCTAGTTTGAGGAAACCTGATATGGGTCTATGCAAAAATTCTCAAATTGGAAAGATGGGAAAGACTAGTTTCAAAAGAAAGAACTATTAATCAAAAGAAGTCTTAGAGTCAGTTCATACAAACCTATGCGGACCTATTGTAATAGGGATTACAATGGAGATAAGTATTTTATTCCTTTTTCTAGTGATTATTCTAGAATGATGACTATAATGTATTGAAAAAGAAAATCTAAAGCTTTTAAAAAATTTACATGGTATCTAGCAAGAGTAGAGTAAGAAACTAGAAAGAAACTAAAATGTTTAAGATCAGATAGAGCTAGTGAATTCACTTCCAATGAGTTCAATGAATTCTGCATTGAAAAAGGAATTAAGAGACAAGTATTAGCCCCTAGTATACCTTAGTAGAATGGTATAGCTGAAATAAGGAACATATCCATCATAGATTTTACAAGAACCTTAATGATAGAAAAGAGTGTTGCAATCAAATACTAGAAGGAAGCAAATAGTACTATAGTGCATACCTTGAATAAATTATAGTTGAAGAAAGACTCAAATCAAACTCCTTATGAAATATGGTATGGCTACAAACCTAATGTAAGTTACTTGTAAGTATTTGGTAGCAAATGTTATATCTTGAAAGAATCTAGGAAAGACAAATTTAATGTCAAAGTTGATGAAGGCATATTCCTAGGATACTCCTATAGAAGTAAAGCATACAAGTGTTTGAATCTAACTACTCATAAGATTATAGAAAGTGCACATGTCAGAATAGATGAATTTTCAAAAAAGAGTGAAGAGGAAAGCAATAGAGAACCTGAGGATTATAGAAGATTTTCTTATTATGAACCTAATACATTGCTAGATCTATTTGGAAGTTAGAAAGCCTCACCTGTTGAGTCCCCAAAATCTCCAAAAGCTACCGAGTTGCAACTAGTGAAACCCAAGTCATAATTTGAAGGACTTGAGTCATGGTTAGAAGCTACCAAGCTAGTGCTAGAGAAAATCAAGTCTAATGGACCTGAGTCACAGATAGTGTGACTAAAGCTTGATATAGAAGATCATGAAGAGGTTAGTGGAACAAATTCTAAATCCAAAGTGCCTGTGTTACCAAGATATTTCAAAAGGCACCATGTATCTAATCAAGTAATTAGAGACAATTCAGATGGAACAATGACAAGAAACAAATTAAAAGGTACTTTTTTTTGTTGAATTTGAACATAGAAATGTTAAAGATGCTTTGGATAATGATAGTTGGATTGAAGCTATGAATGAAGAAATAGAACAGATAGAGAAGAATAAGACTTGGATTCTTGTTCCTAGATCCAAGGATTCAAATGTAATTGACACAAAGTGGGTATTCATAAATAAGCTAAATGAAGATGGAAAAGTTTCAAGAAACAAAGAAAGGTTAGTGTGTAAAGGTTATTCTCAAGAAGAAGGTATTGATTATGTGAAACTTTTGTTGTTGCAGCAATATTAGAAGGTGTTAGAACTTTACTAGCATATGCAACACAAAGAGGATTTAAAGTATATCAAATGGATGTAAAATCTGCCTTCTTGAATGGAATTCTTGATGAGGAAGTATACATAGAACAACTTGAAGGTTTTGTAGATCCTAGCAAAAGAGACATGGTCTACGAATTACAAAAAGAATTGTATGGTCTCAAGAAAGATCCTAGAGATTGGTATGAAAGACTTCATAACTACTTGATAAAGATTGGTTTTCAAAGAACAAATGATAATATAATCTATATATCAAAGAAGCACTAGAGAAGAAAATCGTGTTGGCAGAAATATTTGTGGATGACATTTTATTTACAAGAAATGATGACTTATGCAAGGTATTCTTAGAAGAGATAAGTAAATAATTTGAGATGTCCATGTTTGGAAAGATAAAATTCTTTGTTGGGTTGCAAATCCAATAGAAGAAAGATGGTATCTACATTACTCAATCAAAATATAGAAAGGAGATATTAAAAAAAATTGGAATGGAAGATTCAAAACCTGTTGGAACACCTATGTCTACTGGACATAAGCTTTCCAAAAATGAATTCCAAAGAGGTAGATTAAACCACATACAAATCAATGATTGGAAAATTATAATATGTAGTGCACACAAGGTCCTATATTGCATTAGCAGTTGGTATGGTGGCAAGATTATCAACAAATCCCAAAGAAAATCACATGATGGCAATTAAGAGAATCATGAGGTATCTAAAAGGTACTAAAGACTATGGATTATGGTACAAAAAAGGAGGCAATTTGGATTTGAACACATTCACAGATGTTGATTGGACAAGAAGTGTTGATGACAGAAAGAGCACAAGTGGTGGAGCATTCTTTGTTAGTAAAAGATTAGTGTCTTGGACAAGCAAGAAGCAGAATTGTATTTCTCAGTCCATAGTAGAGGAAAAATATGTAGCAATAGTAGTTAATTGTTCAAATGTATTTTGGTTCAAATAACTATTTGTAGGTTTAAAAATAAGAATCAAAGATCCAATGGTTATATTCTATGATAACACCAGTGCAATTAATATATCCAAGAATCCTATGATGCATACCAAAACCAAGCACATTGCTATAAAATATTATTTTTTGAGAGAATTGGCACAAGACAAAGAGGTAAGATTGGAATATGTAAATACTAAAGAAAAAATTATAGACATATTCACTAAGCCATTACCTAAGGATGCATTTTTGTATCTAAGAGATAAGTTAGGAGTCATTCCCCTATCTGAAACTCATTAAATAAAATTTAGTGATGCATCAATTAGAGCATGTTAAAGATCAGTCAATTGATGCAGTATTGACAAGGCACATTGTAAATGAATCAGTACATGAGGTACATTGATATTAACTATTTTCTTTGGCATGAGATGGGAGAAGTTTGTTGTCATATCTCACAGAAATTTTCTAAAGAGGGAGAGTATATATTTTTAGAGATGTCAAAGAGGGAGAACTTGGTCTGATATTAGAATGAAACTAAGGATATGTTCCTTATTTTATTCTTTCTCTAAATGTATTATGACATGTTGTGTTGCCATCAATGCAAAAGAGGGAGTTTTTTTAATATAATTGATTAATTGTGTATTCTCTTTGATGTTACACAAAATTTCATATTATTTTTTGTTAGTGCATGTCAATATTACTCAAGCATTTAAGATAGTTTGTTATGTCTGTCGAGCATTCTAGAGTTGGCCTAGTTCAAAAGACAATGTCTACTGAGCTCACTCAGTCGTCAAAGGAAAGTTTGTAGAAGTTGAGTGTTAACTGAGCTCACTTGGTTAATAAAAGAAATGTTGGATGGAACCAGTGTTAACTAAGCTCACTTGATTACCAAAGGAACTTTTTTAATATGAAATGTTAACTAAATTCACTTGGTTAACACAAGAAAATCATTGTTGTGTTAGTAACTACTAAGCAGGGTCAACTAATGAAGGATTTTCATTTTTTGGCATATTGAGTTCAATTTAATTATTTGTTGGTTCTAGCCAACTAAGGAGATGAATATTAATTATTCTAAGTTGTATTCAAGCCAACTTGATAGTACGTAAGATATATAGGGTCAAGTTGAGAACCAAATGTGTGGAACATAATAGAATATTTGATGATGCTTAGAGGAAGTGAATTGGAACCTGATAAGTAGAATATCCTTGTTGAGCTACAAAGATACATTCAATCAAGAAGGATCAAGTATACAAGAAAGAATTGAGATCTGTAATCAAAAATTTAGTTGTATCATAAATTAGGTCATCTAATTGCTACTTTCTAACCATTGTAGCAATTATCTAAATCTCTTAACCAAGTTGGTTTAACAACTATTTGTAAATCCTCTAATAAGGTGGCATTTCTATTTGAATTGTCTAAAGACCTCTAATAAGGCCATTCCTAAAAGAGTGATTAAATCCTCTAATAGGGTCACACCTAATAGTTTGTTTTGTAGCCTTTAGTGGGGTTGGATCCTAATAGGGCTCACTTCAAAAGAGTGAAAATCAATAACTAGTTGCAATTGGTGGTTTTTTCTAAATTAGGTTTCCACGTTAAATCTTGGTGTCAATTGTGTTCATGATATTTATTTTATGTATATTCAACTAAGTTAAGTAAGATTAATCATAGATAATATCTTGAATATTTTCATGTTAACAAATTGCTGAGTTATTTCAGTGTTTACCGAGTTACAACATTTGCTAGTGTAAACTGAGTGCATGTGTGTTTGCTGAGTTACAAAAGAATACAATTTAATTAGAGTTTTTCTTTATATTGACATCTAAGGGATCTAGGATTTATTTTAGTGGTAAATTATTCACCCCTCCCCTCTTAGTTACTTCTCTTATATTTCCAAAAAAATGTACATCAATTTGAAACACTTATAAAAGTGTAAAGTAAGTGTACTTGAAATAATCCTCCAAAATCTCATAATCAAAGGGCTCAACATTTTTTTTCTAAAATACAATAGGTTTCATATCCTTTTCCTCCCTTCTATGAAATGGTGTCCATTTAACCTTGAAGATACCTTTCTTCCTATCATATTCACTACCTATTGATACAAAATCAATGGGAACTTGGGCATCGTGGTTTAACATAAATATTTCACTAATAGATTCCTTATCAAACTTGGTCAACAAAACACCATTATCTATGGAGATACACCTTTTATGTGGATTATAATTTTTTTAATTATATATCTAATAAGGTGTATATTATCATAGAAATATTTGTGATGAAAAGCCTTCCCAAATCCCATCTCCATGCATTCTTCACTAGAATTGGGTCTCTACTATATTTGTGAAAATAAATGATCAAATCCATTCCACTAAATTGGGTGTGATAATTCCCACAAGGTTTTTCCTTCTCAACAACTATATTGGATATAATTTATGTACCATAGGTATGCCTCCCCCTTTTTGAAGAACTAAAGAAATTGAGAAATGACATCTCCATCCAGGTCCCTCTTAGTTGAACCTATTCTTGAATTTCCACTAATCATATTAAAACTTGGGGTATTTAAAAAATGTATAAATAATGCTTCCAAAATCATATTGAATGTACTAAACTTTTCCTCTCATAAAATTACAATCATATTACTTAAGTTCAAAAAACCCAAAAATAATGAGAAAACCCTTTTGTGAAAAGAAAGAATTGAACTAAACTACTAAATATGAACTTACTTGATACCACACTCAAAAAAGTTAGAGTTCCAACCATTACATTTTTGTTGGATGCTAGCAATCCAAGGTATAAAATACACAAATTCCTCTAGTATGGTTCTTCATACAAATGAAATTATCTAAAATTAAAACATTTTTTTTCATGGGAAATAGAAAAACCTTCCACTATGGACCATATGTACAAAGCCAGGGCATTTAAAAAACCCTACACTTTAGTTTTGAATTTCAAATATTGATCTTCACCTAAATCAATTATTTTGTATCTATTTCTTATAATATGGGATATTGGTGGTGCAACCCTCAATTTGAAGAATGAACATGAATTAATTTGTTAATTATTTTAAAGATAGTCCCATTATGTTATGTGGAAAGCTATTGCTTTGTTGGACTATAGTGGTAGGCCCATCTTGGACAATATGTAATAGAACTAACCACTCATATGGTGCCAAATACATGTGGCATTGGTTTGCATCATCACACAATGGTAACTTAACCCTGTAGGTGTACATGGTGGATTCATGTATTCAAGAGATCGTAGAGCATAGTGCAAATAGAATGATAACAAACTAATCTAAACCGAAGAAAACATTGTCAAACAAAGACTCTATGAACATCCCATGTTTTCCTAAATTAAACCACCAAGATTTCTCTTAGACCAACATCTTAGTGACAGTTCTAGAATGGGAGTATGCCATGAATGCAAATCTACAACGATGTATGCAAGATCTATGTGATAATGTAGATTATATGAGTATGATAACCCTAGAATGCAATGATATGGGTATGTAATGGACTAAAGATATGTTAAGTGATGCTAAATAACATGAAATGAATGCTAAAATGCTACCAAAGTGACATGAAATCACTATAACAATGCTAAAAGATAATAACTCTAAATGTGCCTATAGTGTAGATGCCTAAAACTTGGGTCCCTTTGCTCTTGAATTTCCCTCCTATTTATAGGATTTCAGAAGGGGTTGGGGTAGAGATCAACATTTTACTTTTCACTAGAGGGTAATGGTGAAATTATAAATATCCCATAAGGCACCAAGAGGAAGAGTCCAATATACTTAGTTTGTGATGATAAAAGAGGATTTTTCCAATTATTTTAAATGTAAAAAGGAGGATTTTCACTTTTGAGAGGATAAGTGGATTTTATTGATTTATTTATTGTTCCATTTATTTTCAACTTTTTTTCTTTTCCTTTTTCCTTTTTTAATTTCATTTTATGATTTATGAATTGCTTTTCCTCTTTTTTAAAAATGATTTAGGTCCTTTTTGATTTGATATTTGATTAATTGATTGATTAATGACTTGATATAACTATTGATTTGAAATTTTGTTGTGTCCCTCTAATTTAATCCTTAATTTACATCCTTTGATCAAAATTGCATTGTTTATGTCTTTGCCAATTTTTGGGTGTGTTCCACGACTTAAATAAAACTTAATAGTTTAGAACTAATATACAACATAATTAAATTTTTAGTTATTTTTGTTACATTGAAAACTATGGTAGTGGGCCCATCTTGAAAAATGTGTGATAAAGTTAACCCATCATGTAGTACCAAGTCTATGTGGCATTATTTCACAAAATCACATCCAATCCATCATGTAGTACCAAGTCCACTTTATATTGTTTTGCAGAATCGCATGTTGTTAGTAGGATCTACCACTTGAAGATAAAATTAATAGGTTAAAGTTAATTTAAAGCTTAACAAATATTAAAATAATTGGAAATTTTAGTTGCAATAAGATTGTCCCACTAAGCTCTTTGGCCACCTATGGATTTTTTTTACACTATAGTGGTAGGCCCATCACGAACAATATGTGATAGAACTAACCACACATATAGTACCAAATCCATGTGGAATTGTATTACATATTCACACATTATTAGTAATATATTAGGACTCACCTCTTGAAGAAGCATTTAATACTTTAGAGATAATACACAATATAATTTATTTGTTAATTTTTTATGTTTCCCAAAGATGATAGCATCAACAAAACTCATAAAGATGAGTTGAATTAAAAGGAGTGGAATCTCTTAGTCAACATCACATATACTAATAGGTTTCATTAATAAAAAAATTACAAGGGAAAAATAGGTTTAACTATCTTATTAGTAATTGATGAGACCATCACAAAATACTTGTAACAATGAAAGTTTAAAAAAAGATAGGATGCATCAGAGTAAGTTTCCCTAAGGACTATTATCAACATAACTTATGAAGATGAATAGTTGTAACTTTTTTCAAAACCTATTGAATAAATCAGTGTGACCTATAGCAATAAAAGGTAAATAATTTATTATAACTAATACTTGGAGGACATAAGTTGAACTAAAGTGAAGACATCAAGCAAGGTTATTCAAATAGAGAAATATTGTTAGTTCAAAATTTGTTAATTTATTAATGAGTTTCATAAATAGAAATTGGAAATCTAATAAATCATAATTCTAAGACAATATCTTAAAAATCTTATACATTGAATGATGAAAATTTGTGCACTATAAAATAAAACTAAAGCTACTCAACATTGGAGAAAGTTAGTAGATACATTATTAATATAAAATAAAAATCTTTGAATACAATACAATTCATGATTCATGAGTTATAATAGAAAGCTTAAATACCTAATAATAGTTTGAGACTTGACAATATCCTATAAATTGGTAAATCTCATTGGTTGATAATTGAATTGTCATGATTGGCCCAAATCAAATTGTCAGTCCATATACTTGAGCTGAACTTCACATTTTTCTATTTCAACCTTCATTTTGGTTGCTTAATTTGTATCTCAAAGCAACTAGTAGAACTTTTTTTGGACTATAATTTAACTTTTTCTATCAAGAAAATTCAAAAGTTTGGGCTTAGGGAAATACTGCATTATGTTACACTTGATGGGAGATTTATCGTATTTGCACCTACCACTTTGTGTTACTGGATCATTTTAGACACAAAATAAGAATATTCATCCCCTTTTATTTTTAAACCTCCCTAAATTATAGCACCAATATGATTTTCTCCCATGAGGTTATTTACCCTCCCTTGTATAATGGTCTCATGGCTCTTATCTATGAACATATTAATGCTCAATCTATGGGGATTTTGATTGAAGATAATTTTGAATCTAGAGAAGAGAAGAAAGATTCTAAGTCCTAAAATATGAATTATTTCACTAATATTGAGGCTGCTAAGAATTTAGGGTATGAGGAAACTGAGATGATGACCACCACGAGAAAGGGTAAGGGGGCTACCTCAAAGAATCCCCTTAAAACTAAGAAGGTTGTTGGCAAGAAACATAAAATCCTAAAGTAATTGTGTCTTCTAATGAAGAATACAATGACAAGGAGAATGATGAGTACATAGACATATAATAGCTTAGTAGTTAAGGGAAACAAATAGAGCAAGGCATCCCCTATGACTATCACAAAGAGTAAATAATAGAAGAAGGATTCCTCCCATGTTTCTACTAATAATTTTGACACAAACACAAAAGAGGCTTTCTTGATACCCACTCATGTGCCTATTATGGAAAATCTCATTCATGTTTATACCCCTATTGATATAAAGACTCCACATTCTAAGGATAACACTTCTTGGAAGTTTTTTGGTTTGGGAAGGTAAAGTTTTGATTTTCTAGGCCAAAGATTAATCTAGTGGTTAGGGAAGAGGATAAGGGAGATGAAAATATCTTCCAAATGATTAAACCATTTATGTTGATCTTGAGAGACTCCAATAGAGATACAGAGATCTAGAGTTAGATTATTTAGAATAACTAAGAGGGGATGTGAATAATTTATACTTGAGTCCAGATGTATATAATATACTTTTAAAAACTCCAACAAACTTAATAAAAATTGTGAACTACACATCAAATAAAACTATTCATCACCGTTCAACTTAATCATTCCATTTTAGCTATATGTTCAGTATGTGTCAAGTAGCAAAATAATATCACAAATAACAATAAACTTCAAACTTAAGAATAGTAAGAAGAATAAACACAAAAAATCTCCACATAAATTTTTGACACTGATATTTAACATGGAAACCCAGTTTGGGAAAAACTACCTTGAAGTAAAATGCTACCAATTTTCGCTCTTCTATACTAAGCTTTGTTAGGATCCAACCATGTTAAAAGGTTACAAAACACACTATTAGGTGTGAACCTGTCAAAGTATTTAAATCACCCTATTAATAGTGGCCTTTTTAGAGGGCTTTAGAACATTACCTTAGAATGTCACCTTGTTAAAGGATTTACAAATGACTATTAGTTCAACCTTTAATCAAAAGGATTTTACTACTTCCACAATGATTATAAATTAAAATAGCTTTGATATGATAACATACAACTCACTTTACAAAATAATATCTCCATTCAACTCAATTATGGTTCATTGACTGGACTCCATCTCTCTCAACAACTCATAATTGCTTGGCAACTCTTCAAGCAATCTCCCACATCACAAACTTTGCACTTCTTCTATGCAAGTTTGTTCTCCACATTCCTCCACAAATTCTAGTCCAACAACCAATATAAAATATCCCATATGCCTTCTTAAATAGGTAGCTTAGATCTTTTTCCACTTAACTATAATGGTAGACCTTAGGGTTATGATTAGATTCAATATATTCAATGAATCTAGCTATCTTTTGTTCTTATTTTTTCTTCTTGAAATTTCTAGAAGTTTCCTCAAAGCTTAGACTTTGATCACTCAACTAATATTTTCCATGTGTTAAATAATCTAGCTCATCCATCCTTATCATCAACACATTTTGATAATTTTGAGAATTCAACTATGTCGACCACAAATCTTGATTCTTTCTCGAACTGTTAGTTTTTTGACATTCAGTCATAGATACATTCTATTACTTAGTCATCACTAGATCACTCAATCATTACTAAACTATATTTCTCATCTTACACTATGCAACTCATTTGTTACTATCACTTGGCATTCTCTGTCACTTAGCCAATACTAATATTCAGCCAACATTGTTCTTCTTGGCAATACTTAAGTTCCTTAATCTTATGCTTCAAATACTCAGTTGCTTGATAACACTTTTTCTTCTCAACTAATCTTTCTAACTTGATTATTTTTATGAATAAACAACAAATTATCTTGTCAAGGACTAACTTATCAAGTGCCCATTGTAATTCCATCACACTTTCATATCTCAACTCAACCTTTCACTAGGTCATCTCATGATCTCTTCTTTTCAAATCCTCTTCATCAATTAAATGATATGGCACTCTACATAGTTAGTAAATATTGTACCATTAAGGTTTGACATCAATGAAAACATAAAAATTATTCCATAGTTATAGTTCCAACAATCTCCCTCTTTGGCATTGATGGTAACACCTTTACAATGCAACATCTTCCAAGTTACCATACAATCCAAAAAAAAGTAACCAACACCTCAAGTGTTTCTCTACTCGGGTCCCTCTATTTTTGTGTTCTATATTTTTTAGTTTCATTCTTATTCTCATCCATTATCTCAAATGTGCTCTACCACATAGCTTTATTATCTTTCTCTCCCTCTTTGACAAGAATGCCAAAGGCATTTTGGTCACCATATCAAGTTCACTATCAAACATCTCTATTTTTATAAAAATATCATTTTTTTATGATTAGTTGTATTATTTCCTCTATCATTAGGTAAAAATTTATGTTTTAGATTTTCCCACTACTTCAAACACTCCACACCTTTAGGCAGATCCTAAAGCATGATCTTGTACATCAATATGTAAGATATTCTAAGAATATTTGATACAATGCTATATCTCTTCTTAGTTTTTTAGATAGGGGAATGACCCCTAACTTTCCTCTTAAGTATACATGTGCTTCTTTAGGTAGGTCCTTAGTGAATATATCACTATTTGCTCCTTTGTGTTCAAATATTCAAGCCTCACTTCTTTGTATTACACTAACTCTCTCAAGTAATGATACTTGATCTCAATGTCCTTTGTCTTTGTATGCATCACATGATTCTTTGAAATGTTTATGAAACTTGTATTATCATAATAGATTACTACATGTTCAGAAATCTCTTCCTTCATACCTTTCAATAATTCTTTGATCCACACAATATTTTAACAATTCATTGTTGTAGCAACATACTCAGCTTCTATTGTAGACCATGAAATACAGTTCTTATTTATACTTGTCCATTAGATTATCTTATTTCCTAGAAATAAAGTGCCTCCACTAGTGTTTTTTTCTATCATTAAAATGTCCAGCCCAATCAACATTTGTATATACTTTTAGCTCAAACTTTTCATTCTTCTTGTACCATAAGCCACAGTCTTATGCATCTTTCATATATCTCATTACTCTTTTCACAATCATCATGTGATTCTCCTTAGGATTAGTAGAAAATCTTACAACTATTCCAAATGCTAATGCAATTTCAAGTCTACTATGAACAAGATACTATAATTTTCAATCATTGATCTATACAATGTTCGATTTACCTCTATAGAATCATCATTCTTTGATAACTTGTTTTCATTTTCCATAGGTTTTCCAACTTCTAGGTGTTCTTCTTACTACTAGGAATGCAATGTTAGATTTCTATAGATCCATAAAATGGTATTTTCATGAGCTTAAGGAGGTGAATTTTTAGATTAGGACTCTTGAGAGTAGGGGGAAAGACTAGGAGATGATCACTAAGGATACTAGGGTGGGGATTGGTGGGAACTCCCATTATGGTGACATAGTTTATAAAATAGGTTTTGTGATGGACATTGCATCTCTTTATAAGATAGAAGCTAGGGTCATGGTATTGGTGTTGATCTCAGATTAGTTTTGACAAGTGAGTGTCAACAAACTTAAGTTAGTTCATGCTAAACTAGTAGTACATGTTGAGAACAACATGTATTTATAGACCATGCTGAGTCATAGTGAGTGTCAAGCCACTCATATGTTGACTCACTCAAGTGTCAAGTAGATAGTATATGCCGAGTGATACAAGAGTCAAGTAAATAGTGGATTTTGACCAATACAAGTGTCAAGTTATAATAGAAAGATTAGTGTATGTTGAGCATCAGAGACTTCAGATGTTGAGTAAGACAATTTTGACATATTTGTTTATAAAGGCACAAACAACTACGTAAACCATTTTTAAGCCGACTTAAGATTGAATTTTGATATTTTGGAGATAAGGATGAATCTCAAGTTGGATTCCCTATGCAATTATATGTAGCCAATTAGAAAATGGGAAGGATTAAGCAACAAAATGGATGAATCTCAATTGAGTCACTAAGTCTTCTTAAGAATGACAAACCCTAAATTCTCCATGAGCAAGTGTGTAAGGAATTGAAGGAGTGAAGAGAGAAGTTTGCATGCAAAAATAGAGTATTCATGGTGGCTATGAAGTTATGAAGAGAAACTACATTGTAGAATCAGTTAGAGCAGAACAAAGGATAGAGAAAAGGATACAATAGAGAGACATTTGATTGAGAAGGATCAAGAAGACATTTCTTAGAGGTGATCTATTATCAAGCAATCAAGTGCTAACCATAGGATCAAAGCTAAGACATTCTATTAGGTGATTTTAGTCAAAATATCTTAACAGAGTAGTCCTCATAGGCTATATGAAATTATTGTATAGGGTGCTTACTTAATTGTGAGTTAAAGTCCTTTATCAAGGCATACTTCTAATAGGGTGTTGAAATCTTCTAACAAGGTGAGACCTAATAGTCTTTGTAAGCCTTTAATAGGGTAGACCTATCATAGGATAGATCATGTTTAAAGGTCAAAATATTGTAACCTTCATTGGATACACTTTATTACTACAGTAGTGAAGATTTGTGGGTGTCATCCCCACCTTAGTTTTACCTTCTCATTGGAGGGCTTTTGGGTAATCATATCTAGTGTCATATGTGTATGATTGCTTATGTATTTACATGATTTATATGTATATGCTTTACATGTTATTTCAGTTTATTCATTAAATGTATGATATGGATGTGTGATAAAAATTTTATGGATCCAAGTTTAAACTACTGATTCAACACCCCCCCCCACCCCTTTTGAAGTTTACCTTTTCTATTGTAATTCCAGCAATTGGTATGGGATCTTTTTTTCCTAAAAGAGAAGCTTTGAAAATTTTATGAAAGGTCTTGAAATGGAATTCTACAAGTTGGAAAAGACTATTTAGAATTAGGGAATTGAAATACAACTCATTCTACATCAACTAGATGAAGCGAAAGAAGAACTAAAGAAATTTTTGAAGAAAAGGAAAGAAATTACTGAGAATGACACACAATACAAAGAGATAGACATTACTAAGCTATTTGCAGATGGAGACTCCAATGAATTTGATGCAATAGTTGTAGATCTAATGGAAAAAAATAGATTCCAAGCTGAGAAAATTAGAAATCTCAAGCTAGAGCAAGAATCACAAGCTATACTACTATGTGAGGTGACTGAATAGAAGAAGAAAGCCATAGAAGACAAAGCCATGATTTAAGAGGACAAAAGAATTTTAGCTAATAGATTGGAAGAGAAATCATTAGAACTAACCAAGATTTCCAACATGCAATTGGATACTCTAATTCAAATGATGAATGCAAACTATGAATTGAATTTCAAGGACATTGAGATAACTATATTGAAGTTGTGGAATGAACAATTGTGGAGTGACCTAAAGAGAGAAAAGGAATTTTTTGAAAGTTGCAACAATCCAAATGAAGCCATCAAATAATTTGAACAACTATTAAGATCCCCTATATCCAATAATGATACATCTGGACTAGGATATACAATTACTGAAGTAGGAGAATTATCCAAAAGTGTAGAAGAAAAGAACAAAAAAAGTAAGAACTCCAAACCTACTTGTCATAATTGTGGAAAGAAAGGACATATTGCTAATGTGTACAAGAGCAAGACTATAAACCAGAATGTCAAGCCTAAGAACATGGTTCACTTCCATAAGTGTAACAAGCAAGGTGATCATGCACATGAATGTAGAACCAGGACCATGGAAACACAAAGATTTGAAGCATATTGCTAAAATTGTTAAAAGTATGGACATAGAGCTTTTGAATGTTGATCCAAACCCATGTGGTCATCAAATAGGCAAGCAAAAGTAAGGAACAATGGAAACTCTTACAACTGGGATTATAATACAAGATATAGTTGTCATTATTGTCAAGAATATGGACATATTCTTGAGAATTGTATTAGGACACACTTCAATGGAAACTACCAATGGTGGTTAAGTCAAACCACATATTTTAGTTGTTTGAAGATTGGTCACATCAGAAGGTATTGTCCAACTAGGTCAGGGGCACCAAGTTGTGAATTTGATAAAGGCAAAGGCAAGGTAGATGTTGAACACATTAGAGATGAGATGAATGACACATGGAAGAGAAATAATGGTTGTAGTACATCAAATGGAGAAGGGATCACTTCACCCAATGGGTCAAATGATCACACCTCATCAAGCTAGGCAATCAAGAGGTATGTGGGACTAATATTTAAATGTTATATCATACATCAGTTCCAAAGGAATCTAGTACTAAAAAGATTATATTAGCATGAATAAAGATGCAATATTTTATTAGAAATCCAAGATAAATCTTTGAGTTTTTCATGTTGTTGTGGAGCATGAAATATTTCCTATGTGTGCCGAGTGAAATGCTAGAAGATGTCGAGATTACAGACTAGCTAGTTGATGTCAATCTCATAGTGGTTGTTGAGTGATTGAAAGGCCAATGGATGCCGAGTGAGCCTAAAAATAGTTGATGTTAAGCTTACAATTGTGTAAGCACTCAACATCTATTGCAAGGCTTTCAAAGGGTATTTGATCGATTTTAGCTCATTTGTCATCATTTCAAATTCAAGAAAGAGTGAGTAGAGTAGAAGACAATCTAGAAATCCATTCCAAGTAGTTGTAGAAGATTTGAGCAGAGATTCTTCATCATTTTTTTAGATCATACAAGGTATTTATCAAGAGCTGAGCTACGCACTTCAAATTTCATAAACCCTAGTTTTACATTATGGTGTCTAGTTTGAAGAATGTAGAAGGGAAGGAAGTTTTGAATGTTTAGCTAGTGAGTAATGAGGTCAACAAACCCATTTTCAAAGTGATTCCTAATATTTCATATAAGCCAGACCATTCTGGTGCATTTTTTATGATTCCACCAAATGTGATAATGGTACAAGATGTAAGAAAATTCTACAACTGTAAGATAGGAAGCATTGGTGATATGGAGATTAGGGAAGCATACAATATACTATGTGACAATGGTGTTTTAAGGAAGAGTTCAAAATTGCTGAGAGGAAAGGATTAACATGTGCCCTAGACTTTTCAAATGTATTCAAGATAGAGTGGATAAAGATAGTTCTTAGCCAAATTCATTACAGTTCATTATGGCTAGACAATGAAACTATCAAAATTACTAAGGAATAATCCATAGGGTTACTAGTTACCCAACCATAGATTGGCCTAAGACACTAATAAGTGATTGTAAGGAAGTAATTGAGAAGAATACTAGAGCTATTTGGAACAAGAGAGGCATGACAATTGATACAATTATTGATCCTCTAATAAACTTTGTTGTAAGGGTGATTTCACACAAGTTTTACCAATCTAGTATATTGAATAGTGTGCCATGTATAGCTATGGATATGGGATACAAAATTTTAAATAAATATCACACATATGATCCAACAGAGCTACAATTGCAACAATTGATGGAGAACCTTGTAGCAATGACAAAGACAAAGAGTGCACAACGAAAATTTGGTTCCATATTGATTTGTATATTCTTTTATGTGAAAAACACATTTCTCTCATTTGGTACTATGGGATGGAAGACCAAAATATCAGTAGCAATGCAGATTGGTGAGTACATTGAGCAATTAGGAGAGAATTTTGAATCCTTGATGACAAGTTATTTTAAAAATTTCAAAGAAATCAATGAAGAAAAGTTTGAGAATACCAATATCCTTAGTTGAGGAACACTATGATGATGTATGTTTTCTTGTGGATGTTGATTATACATTTGTACAAGCTGCTACACCAATGGTAAGATGGTTGAGACCATTAGGTTATGAAATAAATGTGGATGAAGCCAATGCAGCTATAACAACATTACTTGTAGAAGAGGTAGATAAAACTGCAAAGGTATTTGGAAACTATGAGATGGTAAAGTCCAAAATTACCATGGAATTGAAGACTCCCTATACCATAAAGAAAAAGAAGAAGATAGTGAAGAAACTAAAAGCCAAGTTTGGAGAGGGTGCCGAGGAGGAAGAAGAAGAAGAAGAGGATGAAGAGGAAGAAGAAAACCAAGAACAAGCACCTCTTGCATTAACTCAAGGTATGAGAGAAGACCAAGAAGAGGAGGAGATTGAAGGTGCTAAGGGAGAAGAAGACAAGAAAGCTTCCACTCCTACTGAATCAAAGAAGAGGAAGGCTAAGATTCAACCAATGACTAAAGCTAAGAAGATAGCTAAGCTGAGTCAACCCAAGCCTACTACACCTACTACAAGAGCTAGTATATGTGTAGCAACCTAAAAGGCCAAGGAAAAGACAAAACAAGTAGAACAAGGAGGTCAAGAATAGAAGAGACCAAGAAGGAAGTATGTGGCACAAGAAGATTCTGATGAAGAAAAAATAGAGTCAAATGACAACAACCAATTTAACATGGTGAATCATAATCCTCTTTCAGATCTTGAAAATTTATGTGAAAATGTTAGAAATAGTGCAAATCTATCAAGATTTGGTCATGTTGATTTTGATAATTTGGCTAAAGTAGAGAAAAATAAAGTGGAGGAGGACATAAATGCCATGATGGAAAAATTCATGAAAACTCCATTAGAGATTGCCAACTTAATGCCAAAGATTCTATATGATAGAGTTGAGCAGAAATGGTACTATTTTCTACACTTGGAGAAACAAATTAGAGAAACATCTCTAGCCCAAGTGATGCTTGAATTGAATAAGACACAAATTGCTAAGGTTGTGAAGAAGTATGCAGTTAGGTTTGTACCTAAATATAGAGCCTTCAACATTTTACAAAACAATATTGAGGATGTTGTCAAGAAGACCACTGAGATGTGGAAACTTACTTATGGGTTAACAATAGTAAAGGAAGGAGAAGAAGAACCCATTTAAGTAAAGGATGATAATGAAGATAATGACAAAGCTAACACTATTGGAGGAGGAATAGAAATGAAAGCAGATGACAGGGAAACAGCTAAGCCAAAGCAGCTAGAAGAATAGTGTGCAAGCCACACAATTGCCAAGTGTCAGTCCTCCACATGTCACAAATGAGACTACTAAGATAGTAACTGTTAAGGATGTTTATAATCTATCAGCTTAGAACATCATCCCCTTAGTGAATATGATTTGAAGAAGATCTTAGATCAGTCTAGACTATAGGCCTAACTTTGTAATAATCATGTTTTGGTCAGTGTGGATGAGTTACAAAAGTTAGTGACTAATCTTGCAAGGGAAAAGGTGAATCCACAAGAACCACCTTCTATCATCCCTTTAGTCACTAATGTACAACCCTTTGTACAAATGCTAAAAGATGTTGGAATTAAAGATAGAGTAACTGAGAGGGGGATGAATTAGTTACTTACAAAAATTAATTCACAAATCTCTTAGATGTCTTAATGATCTAGTTACTGCTTTTACTCAGCAAACAACTATTGTAACTCGGTAAATTAAGCTATTACTTTCTTTTCAAGCATCCATGCATGTAATTGAAAATAAAGTGAACACAAGAGACACTAGATTTAATGTGAAAACCCAATATGGGAAAAAACCACCAAGTAACTAGTCACCAATTTTTCACTCTTCTGAAGTGAGCCCTGTTAGGAGATAACCCTATTAAAGGTTACAATACACACTGTTAGGTGTGACCTTGTGAGAGGATTTGATCACCATGTTAGGAGTGGCCTTGCTAGAGGTATTTAGAATAATTCAACTAAACTGTCACCTTGTTAGAGGATTTACAAAATGGCTGTTAAACCAACTCTGTTAAGAGATTTGAAATCACTGCTACAATGGTTAAAAAGAAATAATGAATTGACTGGAACAATATGCAACTGAATTTGCTGGATACATGTCTCTGTTTAGCATCATTAGATCCTCCTTGATCAAATATGACTCTTTTGCTCCTCAATGATCTCTGATCATTCTTCAAATTTGCTTCCACAATAATCAGACTTCATATCACATTAATTCCACATTCTTCCACACCATACTACTTTGAATTTGAAACTTGACTTCTTACTTATATCATTCGGGTTGTCAAGTCGGCTCATTTACATGTTACATTTACCAATAAACCATCCATTAGTCAGCTACAGATATTATTCTTAGACAAATAAACGTCCTTTATTGGCCAACCTTGCTCGATAAATACTACTTCCAAAAATTTGCAGAGTTAACCTTCTTGACTTGGTTAACATTACAATATCTTAAAAATCCTTTGGCTGCCGAGTTTACTCAGTAAGAATTGCTTTTACCAAATTACCTTTGATGGCCGAGTGAACTTGGTAAGAACTATTTCTATCATATTTTCTTCTATTATCGAGTGATCTCAGTAAGAACTGCTTTTGTCATTTTTTTTCGATTATTGAGTGAGCTCGATAAGAAATAAAATTCTTTGATTACCTTGAAGGCTCAGTAACTAGGTGTCTACTCAGTAGACACTGCAAGCTATCTTTACTAACCTTTTGGGCTTGGTAGATACTATCTATTGCCTTGCTAACCTTCTGAGCTCAATAGACACTATCCTTTACTTTGCTAACTTTTTGAGTTCGGTAGGCACTATCTGATGACTGATATGACATATGTGTGACATCAAAGACAACACACAATTGAACAATTTTATCCAACAATCTCTCTCTTTGGCATTGATGGCAACACAACATGTCATAGTAGAATGAAATTTGAAAACAAGTCTTTTAATGAAAAAACTCCCTCTTACATATAATCTCTCCCTCTTACACAAACTCTTATTATTTGCAAATTTTAAAAAGATATGACAATATATATTCTCCCTCTTTGACAACACATGCCAAAGATAACTCAAAACAACTGAATAGCATTGTACCTAATGTACTGATTCATGTGCAATGTCTTCATTGGTTTGCTACATCAACTAATAGATCTTCAATTCTATTCCTATTGATGCATCACTAAAACTGTATTTTAGTGAGCTTCAGATAGGGGAATGACCCGTAACTTACCTCTTAGATACAAGAATGAATCCTTAGGTAAAGGCTTTGTGAATATGTCAACAATTTGTTCCTTTGTATGCACATATTCCAATCTTATTTCCTTTTCTTGCACCAATTCTCTAACAAAGTGATACTTTATAGCAATATGTTTGGTTTTTGAATGCATCACTAGATTCTTGGAGATGTTAATTGCACTTGTGTTATCACAAAACATAACAACTAGTTTTATGATTTCTTGCTTCATACCTTTCAATAATTGTTTAAACCACACAATGTTTGAGCAATTCACTCCTACTGCAACATATTTAGCTTCTGTTGTGGATTGAGATGTACAATTATGCTTTTTGCTTGTCTAAGAAGCCAACCTTTTTCCAAGAAAGAAAGCTCCTCCACTTGTGCTCTTTCTGTCATCAATATTTCTTGCCCAATCTGCATCAGTAAATACCTTTAAATCCAAGTTTATACCATAATCCATATTCTTTAGTTCATTTCAAGTATCTCATGATTCTTTTGATTGCCATCATGTGATTTTATTTTGGTTTTACTGAGAATCTTGCTACAATTCCTACTGCAAGGGCAATGTCTGGTCTTGTGTGCACTACATACTGCAACTTTCCAATCATAGATCTATACAATGTCTGATCCACTTCCTTTGATTCATCATCCTTGGTGAGTTTTAATCTAGTACACATAGGAGTCCCAACTAGTTTACAATCTTCCATACCAAAAAATTTCAGTATCTCCTTGATGTATTTAGATTGAGTGATGTAGATGTCATTCTTATTCTGTTGAATTTGAAGACCAACAAAGAATTTTATTTCACCAAACATTAACATTTCAAATTCCTTGTTCATTTGTTTTGAAAATTCTTTGCAAAGATTATCATTTCCTGTGAACAAAGTATCATCTACAAATATTTCTGCCAAAACAATCTTATTACCTGGTCCTTCCTTTATGTACAAACTGCTATTGTCATTAGTTCTTTGAAAACCAATCTGAATAAGATAGTTATGCAATCTTTCATACCATGATCTAGGGGCTTGTTTCAGACCATATAATGCTTTATGCAATTTATAGACCATGTCCTTCTTGTCTGGATCAACAAAACCTTCAGGCTGCTCAATGTAAACTTCTTCCTCCAATATGCCATTGAGAAATGTTGACTTGACATCCATCTGATAAACTTTGTATCCTTTGTATGTAGCATATGCAAGTAAGGTTCTAACACCTTCCAATCTTGCAATAGGACCAAAAGTTTCTCCATAGTCTACACCTTCTTCTTGAGAGTATCCTTTGCATACCAATCTAGCTTTGTTCCTTGATACCTTACCATCTTCATTGAGTTTGTTTCTGAATACCCACTTTGTTCCAATCACATTCTTGTCTTTGGGTCTAGGTACAAGAGTCCATGTTTTATTTTTCTCTATCTACTATATCTCTTCATTCATATTTTCAATCCAACTTTCATTGTCTAGTGCATCTTTGACATTTCTAGGTTCAAAATTAGCAAGTAAACAAGTGCCTTTCAGATTACTTCTTGTCATTGTTCCTTCTAATTTATCACCAATGATCTAATCTGGTGCATGATGCTTTCTGACATACTTGGCTAACGCAGGCTCCTTTCCTTTTGAATGACTTGCATTTTTATCCTTCTATATCTCAATTTTTGGTTCTAATTCTGGTTGCTTAGGCTCGGTAGATGCTAACTTGATAACTTCTATTTGCAACTCAAGTTCTTGTAGCTTGGTAGATGTTGACTCAATTTGAACTTCTTGTGACTCGGTTAATGAAGACTCAAGAGTTCAGGATTCATGATTGATCGGTATAATTGGTATTGTATCAGGTTCAATGTAAACAAATCTTCTGTAGTCTTCAGGTTCCTTCTTGCTTTCTTCTTCTGTTCTTTTTGCAAACTCATCAACTTTCACATGTGCACTTTCTATGACTTTATGAGTGGATAAGTTCAAACATCTATATGCTTTGCATTTACAAGAGTATTCCAAAAATATTCCTTCGTCACTTTTTACGTCAAATTTACTTTTTCTAGATTTTTTCAAAATGTAACAATTGCTTCCAAATACTTTTAGATAACTTACATTGGGTTTGTAGCCATACCATAATTCATAGGGTATTTTGAATGAGTCCTTTTTCAGTTGTACTCAGTTCAAGGTATGAACTGCAGTGTTGATAGCTTCCTTCCAATATTTGATAGCAATGCCTTTCTCAATCATTAAGGTTCTTGCAAAATACATTATATATTTGTTCCTTCTTTCTACTATTCCATTTTGTTCAAGAGTTCTAGGTGTTGAAACTTGTCTTTTGATTCCCCTTTCAATGCAAAAGTTATTGAACTCATGTGAAATGAATTCACCACCTCTGTCAGACCTTAAGCATTCCAATATTTTTCTTGTTTCCTTTTCTACTCTAGCCAAATACCATTTGGACTTTTCAAATACTTCTGATTTCTCTCTAAGGTACATGACAGTCATCATTCTTGAATAATCATCAACAAATAGAATAAAAAAAATTTCACCAGTATAACTTTCAATGCGAATAGGTCCACACAAATCAGTATGCACAATTTCTAGAACTTCTTTAGTCTGATAGTTATTGCTTTTAAAACTAGTCTTTCCCATTTTACCAATTTGACAATTCTTGCATAGACCAACCTCAAGTTTCTTTATGTCAGGAATACCTCTTACTTTCCTAAATTTACTGATCTGTATTAAGTTGTCAAAGTTTACATGACACAACCTCCTATGTCATAACCAAATTTCTTCAATTTGAGCAATGAAACATGAACATTCATCAAGTTCAAGATAAAATAAGTTACCTTTTGTTTGAGTTCCAGATCTAATTAGCTTTCCTTTTCCATCCAAAAATCTTGCTTTTCCATGCATGAATTCTACCTTGAATCTATTATTGAGTAGCTGTGCCACACTCAATAAATTTTGTTTTAGTCCTTCTACCCAATATTCATTATCACACACAAGTTCCTTGGTTAGAGAGATTCTTCCTTTTCCTCTTATACAACAAGGTTCATTGTTACCAAATCTTACACTGCCACCATCATAGTCTTCAAAGTATTCAAACTTAGTTTTATCACTAGTCATGTGATGAGAACAACCACTATCTATGATCCATGTATCATTTTTGCTCATGTGAGAAATTAGTGCCATTTCCTCATCATTATTAGATTCAACTTTTACAGCATTGTAGACAATTTCATCTTCTTCTTCATTATCAAAATTATTAGAATCTTTTTCCATAAAACATGTTTTCTTACCTTTATCCTTGAATGATTTGAAGTCTTTCTTGCCATTGTACTTGTGACTTCTCCTCTCATCTTTGTTCTGCTTATTTGAGCACCTAGCAACAATATGTCCAATTTATTCACAAGAGAAATAGATTCGAGGAACTTTACCTTTGTATTTTCCTTTGCCTCTTGAATATTTTCTTGCTAGTAGAGCTTCAACCACTTCAAGATCACTACTTGAACTTTTTTTTGATTCTTCGTCACTTTCTAAGTGTGGTTCCTTCATCTTTTTCCCTTTTTCTTTGAGTGAAAGCTTGACTTTAAATGCTGATTCAACATTCTTGGCAGCTAGAACATAGTTTTCATAGTTGTCTAGCTCAAATGTATTCAATCTTCCAACTATGGCCTCTAAATTTATTTTATGATATGCCTCACATCTCCTTTCTTGAATTGCAGAAATTCTGATTGCATAAATAGGAAGTAGAGTTCTAAGAACTTTACTTATAACTGTCTCCTCACTGATATCTCCTCCAAATGCTTTGATTGCACTAACACATGCTTTAACTCTTTCAACATACTTTGCAATGTTTTCATCCTCTCTCATCCTCATTTGATCAAATTGTCCTCTCAAACTTTCTGCTTTGGCTCTTCTTACATTATCATCTCCTCCATAGATTTCTTTCAGCTTGTTCCACATTTCAAAGGCAATTTTGCAATCCTTGATGTCATCAAATTCTTCATAACTCAGAGCAAATGCTATACCTATCATCATGTTATTATGAGTCTTCTTTTCAGCAATATCATTGACAGATAATGTACCAAAAAGTTCTTCATATTTTTCATCAAGGTACTGTAGTCCTGTATCACCAATGGAAGCCAGATGAAGCCTCATCAATCTTTGCCATGCTGAGAAGTTGTCTCTATTAAGTCTTTGAATTTCCCTTTTGTAAGACATCCTAATCTTTAGCTTAGATCCTTGAAATCTTTTCCTATAAGCACCAAAAGCTTTGATACCAATTGTTGGAATTAAAGATAGAGTAACTAAGAGGGGGGTGAATTAGTTACTTACAAAAATTAATCCACAAATCTCTTAGATGTCTTAATGATCTAGTTACCACTTTTACTTAGCAAACAACTATTGTAACTCAGTAAATTAAGCTATTAATTTATTTTCAAGCATCCATGCATGTAACTGAAAATAAAGTGAACACAAGAGACACCAGATTTAATGTGGAAACCCAATATGGGAAAAACCACCAAATAACTAGTCACCAATTTTTCACTCTTTTGAAGTGAGCCCTGTTAGGAGCCAACCCTATTAAAGGTTACAATACACATTGTTAGGTGTGACCTTGTGAGAGGATTTGATCACCCTATTAGGAGTGGCCTTGCTAGAGGTCTTTAGAACACTTCAACTAAACTATCACCTTGTTAGAGGATTTATAAAATGGCTGTTAAACCAACTCTGTTAAGAGATTTGAAATCACTACTACAATGGTTAAAAAGAAACAATTAATTGACCTAAACAAGATGAAACTAAATTTTTTGGATATAGGTCTCTGTTTAGCATCATTAGATCCTCCTTGATCAAATATGACTCTGCTACTCCTCAATGATCTCTAATCATTCTTCAAATTTGCTTCCACAATAATCAGACTTCATATCACATTAATTCCACATTCTTCCACACCATACTACTTTGAATTCACAACTTGACTTCTTACTTATATCATTTAGGTTGTCAAGTTCGCTCATTTACATGTTACATTTACCAATAAACCATTCATCAGTCAGCTATAGATATTATTCTTAGACAAATAAACATCCTTTACTAGCCGACCCTGCTTGGTAAATACTACTTCAAGAAATTTCCAGAGTTAACCTACTTGACTCAGTTAACATTACAATATCTTAAAAATCCTTTGGCTACCGAGTTTACTCAGTAAGAACTGCTTTTACCAAATTACCTTTGATGACTAAGTGAACTCGGTAAGAACTATTTCTGTCATATTTTCTTCGATTGTCGAGTGATCTCGATAAGAACTGCTTTTGTCATGTTTTCTTCGATTACCGAACAAGCTTGGTAAGAACTAAATTTCTTTGATTACCTTGAAGGCTCGATAACAAGCTATCTACTCAGTAGACACTGCAAGCTATATTTACTAACCTTTTGGGTTTGGTAGATACTGTCTATTGCCTTGCTAACCTTCTAAGCTTGGTAGACACTATCATTTGCTTTGTTGACTTTTTGAGTTCGATAGGCACTATCTAATGACTGATATGACATATGTGTGACATCAAAGACAACACACAATTGAACAATTGTATCCAACAAAAAGATACATCTAATAAGGTTGATATAATTTCTAATATTGATACTATAGAGAAGAGCACAATGGAAGCACAAGTTGCTACTATAGAAATAGGTCAGATAGACTTATCTGGACCTACAACACAAGGGTAAGGTGCAAGATAGATCATTGTGGAAAAATAGGATAAGCCTAAAGAGAGTGAGATGACACCACAACTAAAGGAGAAAACTTCCATCCAAGAAATAGTAACCTTATCAATATTTGGCATTCCATCAAGTCATACTCTTCAGAAGCTAGGTACAGGTGCTACACCACTACAGATCTTAGTGTCGAGCCTGAGTGCATCAAAGGAAAAAGAAGTGATCCAATATGGAGATGTGAGCCTTGATGATGAGATCATTTTGCCTAATTATGATTATGAAACCATGACTATAGAATAAATGGGCATATTGCAGGAAGCCCTAGCAAGGAAAAAGCATCAATAAATTCTTAGAAGGGAGCATAGGCAAAAGCAAGCCCTATAAGATATTAAAGACATCTTTTTAGATGCATTCAATTTTCCAACTCTGGATGAGACAAAGCCACTAATGGAACAACTGACAGATATAGTGGAAAAGGTCAGTAATAAAGACTTGGATAAAAATGGCAAATTACTTGAATGGTCAAAAAAAAGTTCTAAAACAAAGTTAATGAGAAAATATCAGGTGATATAGCACTAACAAAAGTTGCATTGGAAACTAATTTTGACGATGTGAAGAAGGTACTTGCAAACATATTCTCATTGTACACTAAATTATGTAATCCATCACTCTTCACCCAAGAGACCAAAAGTCACATTCTAAGTCTAGAGAGCCTAATTTCTACATCAAGTGTAAAACTACCAATGAATCTAGCTCAGAGTGAGAAGCATTTTAGGACATTACTTCAAACATAGAGTCAATTAGCTATATTGATAGTAGATGAGGCCAACATAAGGGCCAAACTGACTAGCATCCAAGCAACCCTCCCCCCCCATATAGAAATTTTTCACAAGGAGCTAGGCTATGTAGAAACCTTAATGAAGAAAGACCCAAATCTTTCTACCTTAGATGGTCTAGTTCACCTTGCTGCCGAGCTAGCAATCCAAATCAAGTCATTAGATGTAGCATGTGAGAACTGGGATGCAGCTCTTAAGATGGTAATGGATGTTCATAAATCTTTTTTGGACAAACATATAATAAGTGTATAGCCCATTTCACATAAGTGTCAAAAGTGTGGAGAATAAGAAACAGGGGGAAAATAAGATAAAGAGATAAGATAAAGAGGGAGATATTACTTTTGGGAGTAATAAAGAATAAGAATTTTGGGGAGATACAAGGAGAGTAAGAAAGAGCAAGGAAGTATCAGATGAAAGAGTATCAACAAAACAACGCATGAAGTCAAAGTGTATCAGTAGTGAAACATTTACTTAAGAAGAGCACGTAATTTTGGATATAGAACAAACATATCAACTCAAGATGAGTTATCAAATTTTGAGGTATCTAAGTGATTACAAAATTTTAAAAATTTGAAGTTTTGTATATAAGCCAAGTTAAGCTATGTTATGCTCCAGAGATCAAGGATGATAATGTATACTCAAGTGTTTTTGACACTCATGTCAAAGGGGGAAATTGTTGATCTTAGATTGATTTTGACAAGTGAGTGTCAACACACTTAAGTTATTTACTTAGTTCATGTCAAACTAGTAGTACATGCAGAGTACAACATGTATGTATATAGAACATGCCAAGTCATAGTGAGTGTCAAGCCACTCATATGTTGAGTCACTCAAGTGTTAGGCATATGGTATATTTCGAGTGACATAGGAGCTAAGTAAATAGTGGATGTCAAGCAATACAGGTGTTGAGTCAAGCAGAAAGATTAGTGTATGCTGAGCATTAGAGACTTCAAGTGTCAAGTAAGATAGTTTTGACATATTTGTTTGTAAAGGAAAAAACAACTATGTAAATTATTTTTAAGCTGGCTTAAGATTGAATTTTAATATTTTGGAGATAAGGATGAATCTCAAGTTGGATTCCCTATGCAATTACATATAGCCAATCAAAAAATGGGAAGGATTAAATGACAAAATGTATGAACCTCAACCATAGATTCATACCTAACCCTACTTCACTAAGTCTTCTTAAGGAGGAAAAACCCCAAACTCCCTATGAGTGAGTGTGTAAGGAATTGAAGGAGTGAAGAGAGAAGTTTGCATGCACAAAGAGATCATTCATGGTGGTTTAGAAGTTATGAAGAGAAACTTCATTGTAGAATTAGTTAGAGTAGAATAGAGGATATAGAAAAGGATACAATGGAGAGACATCTAATCAAGAAGGATCAAGAAGACATTGTTTATAGGTGATTTTTTATCAAGAAATCAAGTGCTAACTATAGGATCAAAATTGAGACATTCTAACTAGTGATTTTAGTCAAAATCTCTTAATAGAGTAGTCCTAACAAGCTATGTGAAGTCCTTTAACATGGTGCTTACTTAATTGTGAGTTAAAGTCCTTTATCAAGGCACACTTCTAATAGTGTTTTCAAATCCTCTAACAAGGTGAGACCTAACAGTCTTTGTAAGCCTTTAATAGGGCAGACCTTTCACAAGGTAGATAATGTTTTATGGTCAAAACATTGTTGTTAGAAATGCTTTAGAATAACTAAGAGGGGGGGTGAATCAGTTATTCAAGGTCCAAATGTCCTATTTCAAAAATTTTCACTAAGTGTAGTGAGCCCATTCAACCATTCATTCATCCAAGCTTAAAACATTCCTATTCAACAAGTTACTCTAAATCAACATGCAAGCATAACACATGAAAAGATCCACACATAACATAGTGATTTACGTGGAAAACCAATTTGGGAAAAACCACCAATAACATGCTACTCAATTCTCACTCTTCTAAAGTGATGCCTTGTGAAAGGCCTACCTTGTTAAAGGCTTACAACACACTATTAAATGTGACTTGGTTAAACGATTTATCCACCCTGTCAGAAGTGGGCCTAGCTAGAGGACTTTAGAACATTCACTTGGAATGCCACCCTATTAAAGGATTTACAAATGGCTATTAAACCAACCTAAATCCATAGGATTTTCCTTTACCCTAACTAATACAATTGCTAGAGAGTAACAATAAGGGGTTATGACCTGAATGCAGTATACAACTTATCTTGCAGATCTTAGATCATTATTCAGCTCATTACTTTTCTTGGCTTTCAATCTCTTGTGGTTTTGACAGATTGCTCTCCTTTCAAGCTTTGTCTCCTTGAGTCTTCATGCTCAATGTACTAGTGCAATCATCTCTTCCTAACCACTCACTGAAGTAGAGTCTCTGTTCTCTATTCTTCTTTCTCCTAGATGCCTTCTACTTTGACACCCTTCAACTACTTCATAATTTGGCAATTTAGCAACTCTAACTTCTTGGCCTATGATTTCTTAAATAGAAGTCTAGAATTCATTTTTTCTGCTCGATCCTTCCATCCTTTAATTTCAATTCATATGGATCAGGTAGGATTCATTGAATCTAACCCATATTTTGTTCCTTCTAGAAACTTTTTGAATAATCCTTTTTAATTCTCTCAAAAATAGTTTACATATAATTATGTGTCATTAGCTCATCATTCTTATCCTCCAACTAGTTCACAAAGTTCTTTCCAATAATATAGCAACTCGGCACTATTTAAATTATGGTGCTCGACACACACTATGTTACTTAGTATCAACTACATTTTACTGATGCTCAACACCTACTATGAATTCACTTGACATCCCCTAAGATTTTCTATTTAGTCAGCTCCTTCTATATCAATTGGCACTTGAACTTCACTTGGCACACACTAGATTTTACATTTGCTCAGCTCCAACTGAAAATTTGCTCGACTTGAACTAGCTTATTTCGCACTCACTGATGAACTTAGTTTAAGCTTTGCAGTCAACCTTGTCACAACTTATTCCTCTAGTGTTTCTAAGTGTGGCCAACATCTGTATCTTTGAGTATTTTATCAATACACTATTTAGCCATTGCCTTAGTTGATCCTTGCACTTCATTACAACATCATAACTCAACCTTTCTCTTAAGTGCTCTTGTTACATCTTGTTGATCAAATATTCTTCATCAATCAACCAAGTAATAGTGCTTGGATCTTATAAGCAATTTTTGTTCCTTCAAATAGCACGTTTGACATCAATGACAAAAAAATGATTGAAAACATTTATTATCAACCAAATTCCTTCTTTGCAACAATCTCCCTCTTTGATCTTCAACAACAATGACCTTTTCAATCAAATTTCCAACAATCTCCCTCTTTGGCATTGATGTCAAACCAAATCGATCATCCATCAGACCAAACTATCTAACCATGTTATGCTAGCTAGGTTAGAATAGTAAGTCAAATGCCAAAAGGAAATTGTGAATCTATCACATCTCCAATCTCTTGATCTATTATTCTAATTGCTTTACTTCTATTTCTCCCTCTTAACTATTATATCCTTTTTCTTTCCTTTCTTCCTTCTTACATTCTCTCCCTCTGTATGCATTACTCATCTTCTATTGTTTTTTTTTTTCTGATCAGCTTCCTCATCTTCTCCCTTAACTATTCATTAGTTTCTTATTTTAACTTATCCTTCTTGTCTAACTGAATATTGTTTATCAAAGTTTTATCCATTAAATTTTTTTGATCAATTTTTTTTTACTTCTCCCTCATATTTTTGTTCAAATTTTGTTGATCAGTTTCTCTGCTACTTCTCCCTCTTTGAAAACAATACCAAAGATATATTATCTCAGTATCTTAGCATGCAAGTGTAGAATTTGTAGGCTCTTTCAATTTCTCCCTCTGTCACCTTGCTTGTGACAGATTTGTAACTTCATCACTTCAATTACTTTAGGCATGAATCCTAAAGTAGGTATGCTTTGCATCAATGTGTAATATTTTGACAATCAATTCATTTGATGCAAAGTAGTCTTTCTTTTGCTTCAAGTAGCCTTGGCTAGGGGTATCACCCCTAATTCACCTCTAAGATACTCAAAAGCATATTTAGGTAGTGCTTTTGTGAATAAGTCAGAAATCTGTTCCTTTGAGCTAACATATTCCATCTTCACTTGTTTATCTTCCACCAACTCTCTTACATAGTGATACTTGATTGCAATATTCTTGGTTTTGGCATGCATTACAGGGTTCTTTGATATGTTGATGGTACTTCTATTATCACAATAAAGTATCATAGGCTTAGTTACTTCTTCCTTCATACCTTGCAACAGATGTTTGATCCATACAACATTGGTGCAATTGATAGCAGCTACAACATATTCAACTTCTGCTATTGACTATGAGGTACAACTTTTCTTTTTACTGGTCCAAGTAATCAATCTTCTTCTCAAAAAAAGTGCTCCTCCACTGGTGCTTTTTTTTTCCATCAATGTTACCTCCTCAATCTACATTAGTGTAGGCTCTCAATTCAAACTTTTCACTCCTCTTGTAGTACAAACCAAAGTCATCAGTTCCTTTTAAGTACCTCAGTATTCTCTTTACTACCATCAGATTATTTTCTCTTGGAATTGTAGAAAATCTTGCCACTATTCCAACTGCTAATGCAATGTCTAGTCTACTATGTACAACATACTGCAACTTTTCAATCACTAATCTATACATTATCTGATTCACTTCAATAGACTCATCATTCTTGGATAACTTATGTCCTATTACCATTGGTGTGTTGACTGGTTTTGAGTTTTCTAATCTAAATCTCTTGAGTATCTCCTTGATGTATTTTGATTGGGTCATAAATATGTCATTCTTCAATTGATGTACTTGTGATCCAACAAAGAACTTAATTTCTCCAAACATTGACATTTCAAACTCATGTTTCATTTGATCAACAAAATCTTTGCATAGAACATCTTTTCCTCCAAATATTATATCATCAACAAAGATTTTAGATATCAAAATATCTTTACCTTGTTCTTCCTTGATATAAAAATTTTTGTCATCATCTTTTCTCTCAAATCTTATCTTTACAAGATATTTGTGCAGTCTCTCATACCATGCTCTAGGTGCTTGCTTCAAACCATAGAGTGCCTTATGTAGTTTGCAAACCTTATCCTTGTTATTGTCATTAAAAAATCCCTCAAGTTTTTCTATGTAGACTTCCTCTTCTAGTATACCATTTAGAAAAGTAGACTTCACATCCATTTGGTAGACTTTGAAACTTTTGTAAGCAAAATATGCAAGTAGTGTTCTTACTCCTTTCATTCTTGCAATAGGGGCCAATATTCCCCATAATCTAGTCCTTCTTCTTGTGCATAGCCTTTGTTGGCCTTGTTTCTAGTTATCTCACCATTCTCATGAAGTTTCTTCCTAAACACCCATTTAGTACCAATTACATTCTTGTTAGTTGGTCTAGGAATTAGGGTCCAAGTTTTGTTCTTCTCAATCTTGTCTATCTCTTCTTCCATAGCTTTATACTAGTCATCATCTTGTAGTGTATTTTTCACTATTTTAGGCTCAACCTTGCTTAGAAAACATCATTCATTCCTTATTTTATTCCTTGTCATTGGTCTAGCATCCTTGTCACCAATGATTTGTTTTATAGGGTGATGTCTTCTCACATACTTGGCTAGTCTTGGTTCTATCCTTCTTTCCATGTTTGATCCTTTAGCTTTAGAGTCATTTTGCTCTTCTTCATCTGGTATTTCATCATCTCTTTCATGTGCACTAATTTTAGAATTAGAATGTGCATTTCATTCATTCTACAACTCGACTTCTAAATGTAGCTTGACATTCATTGGTTGGGACTCGGTTGATACTGAGATTTGTTGTTGATTCCCAACTTGATTGGTAGCTTTATCTTCAATAGTCATTCCTTCATAGAAATCTACAAAAGATCTATAATCTTCTGGTTTCTTGGATTCATCAACTTGTACTTTTTCATGCTCATCAAAATTTACATTTTCACTCTCCACAATCTTGTTAGTATTATTGTTCAAACACTTATATGCCTTACTTCTAGTGGAGTATCCAAGGAATATGCCTTCATCACTTTTTGCATCAAACTTTCCATTTCTATTATCTTTAAGAATATAACATTTGCAACCAAATACTTTGAAATGTTTAACATTAGGTGAGTGACCACACCATAATTCAAAAGTTGTTACATTTGTACCTTTCTTGACTTGAACTCTATTTAGTGTGTAGACTGCAATATTTACAGCTTCTCTCTAGTACTTTAGAGCAACATTTTTCTCCATCATCAATGTCCTTGCACAATCTATCACTGATCTATTTCTTCTTTCTACAATACCATTCTATGGTGGAGCTCTTGGTGCTAATGTGTTTCTTTTGATACCTTTGTCATTGTAGAATATCTCAAATTCTTTTGATGTAAACTCACCTCCTCTATCTAACCATAGGCACTTCAGACTCTTTCCTATTTCTTTCTCAACTCTGACCAAATACCACTTAAACATTTGAAATGCATCAGATTTTTTCTTCGAGAACATGGCAGACATCATCCTAGAATAGTCATCTACAAATAACAAATGTATATGTCTCCTAGGTAGCTTACTCTTGAAACTAGGCTTAGTCATCTTTCCTAGTTGACATTTTTTGCACATTGTGTTTTTAGGTTTCTTCAGTTTAGGAAAACCTTTGATTTTCTTCTTTTTGCTGATGTTAATCAGATTGTCCAAGTTAACATGAAACAATATTTTATGCCACAGCCACACACCATCAAGTCTAACAACAAGATAGGTTGCATCTTCCATATCTAGGTAAAACAAGTTACATCTAGTTTGTTCAACTTTTCCTATCAGATTTCCATCAGTCTCATAGATTTTGGCATATTTGTTTCCAAATTCTACCTTGCAACCTACATTGCCTAACTGTGATACACTCAACAAGTTGTAGTCCAATCCTTCAACATAGTATGCATTATCACATGAACTTTTCTCAATAAGTTTAATGGAACATTTTCCTTTGATTTGACATGGAGCATCATTACCAAATCTAACACTATTTCCATCATACTGAGTAAAGGTAATAAACTTACTTTTGTCTCATGTCATGTGATGTGAGCATCCATTGTCTATGATCCACTTGTCATTATTGTTCACGCAAGTTACCAATGTTGTTTCTTCATATTCATTTGATTCATCCTTCATGGCCACATAGACTACTTCATCATCATTCTCATTAGAATCTTCTTCAACAATGTAGCAGATTTTGCCTTTGTCCTTGTAATCTCTACTATCATCTTCTTTCTCGTTATTGTACTTTTTTCCTTCTTTGTAGTTCTTCTTCTGTGTACACCTTACAACAATATGTCCTACTTCATTGTAATTGAAACAAATGATAGGAAGCTTACCTTTGAATTTACCTTTTCCTCTATGGAATCTTCTAGCCAGTAGTCCTTCCAATTGATCCACATCTTCCTCATTTGTACTGCTATCACTGGATACATATTTTTCTTTTTAACTCTTCTTCTTTGATATCACCTCCTCAGTTTCTTTCAATGTCATCTTGGCCTTGGAAGCAGATTCAAGGTTCTCAGGTCTATAGTTGTCAAAGTTGGATAATTCAAATGTAGTGAGTCTTCCTACTATTCCTTCAAAAGTCAATGCATTTCTTGGTATACACCTTAGCTCTTGAATGTTGAAACTCTAATAGCATAGATAGGAAGCAGGGTTTTTTAGTATTTTTTGTTGATAGTCTCCTCTTCCAATTGACCACCTAGACTTCTCATTGCACTTACCACTTCTTTCATTCTGGATCCATATTGAGTAACATTTTCTCCTTCCTCCATTTTCATGTCATCAAACTTTCCTCTAAGGCTTTCTCTCTTTACTCTCTAAAAATTTTGATCTCCTCCATAGATATTTGATAGGGCTTGCCACATCTTGAATATAGTGTTGCATCCTTTGATGTCATCAAATTCAACATAACTGAGTGCAGAGGCAATCTCTAGCATTGCCTAATTGTGCTCCTTCCTTTTGTTCAAATCATCTATAGAGAGGGGTCTAGCTAGGTCTACATGTTCTGTTCCAATTGAGGTTTTTACATAATCACCTATTAATCCAAGGTGCAATTTCAATTTCATCAGACTCTACTATGCAACAAACTTGTCTTTGTTGAGCTTGGGAACTTCTCTCTTGGACATCTTGATCTTCCTACTTCTAGTACCTTGAAACTAAATCAACAAATGGCTCTGATACCAATTGTTAGAAATCCTTTAGAATAACTAAGAGGGGGGGATGAATTAGTTATTCAATGTCCAAATGTCCTATTTCAAAAAATTTCACTAAGTGTAGTGAGCCCATTCAACCATTCATTCATCTAGGCTTAAAACATTCCTATTCAGCAAGTTACTCTAAATCAACATGCAAACATAACACATGAAAAGATCAACACATAACACAGTGATTTATGTGGGAACCCAATTTGGGAAAAACTACTAATAACATGCTACTCACTTTTCACTCTTCTGAAGTGATGCCCTGTGAAAGGCTGACCCTATTAAAGGCTTACAACATATTGTTAAATGTGACCTAGTCAAAGGATTTATCCACCTTATTAGAAGTGGGCCTGGTCAGAGGACTTTAGAACATTCACTTGGAATGCCACCCTATTAAAGGATTTACAAATGGCTATTAAACCAACCTAAGTCCATAGGATTTTCCTTTACCCTAAGTGATACAATTGCTAGAGAGTAACAATAAGGGGTTATGACCTAAATGCAGTATACAACTTATCTTGCAAATCTCATATCACTATTCAACTCATTACTTTGCCTAGCTTTCAATCTCTTTTAGTTCTGAGAGCTTTCCCTCCTTTCAAGCTTTGTCTCCTTGAGTCTTCATGCTCAATGTACCAATGCAATCATCTCTTCGTGACCACTCATCAAAGTAGAGTTTTTATGCTTTGTTCTTCCTTCTCCTAGATGCCTTCTACTTTGATACCCTTCAGCCACTTCACAATTTGGCAATTCAGCAACTCTAACTTCTTGGCATGTGACTTCTTAAATAGAAGTCTGGAATTTTCTTTCCTCACTCGATCCATCCATCCTTTAATTTTAGTTCATATGGATTAGGTAGGATTCATTAAATCTAACCCATATTGTGTTCCTTCTAGAAACTTCTTGAATAATCCTTTTGAATTCACCCAAAAATAGTTTGCATAGAATTTTATGCCATCAGCTCATCATTCTTATCCTCCAACTGGTTCAAAAAATTCAAGGTAACAACTCTATTAGCTTAGATTTGGTGAATCTTTGACTTTTCCAATAATGTAGCAGCTCAGCACTATTGAAATTTTGGTGCTTGGCACACACTGTGTTACTAGGCATCAACTATATTTTACTGATGCTCGACACCTACTATGAATTCACTCAACATCTAATAAGATTTTCTATTTACTCAGCTCCTTCTATATCACTCAGCACTTGAAATTCACTCAGCACCTAAAGTTCACTCGACACCTAAAGTTCACTCAGCACTTGAAATTCACTCAGCACACACTATATTTTACATTTCTTGGCTCTAATTGAAAATTTTCTCTGCTTGAATTATCTTACTCAGCACTCACTAATGAACTTAGTTTAAGCTTTGCAGTCAACCTTGTTACAACTTATTCCTCCACTGTTTCTAAGTGTGACCAGTTTTTGTATCTTTGAGTATGTTATCAATACACCATTTAACCATTGCCTTATCTGATCCTTGCACTTCATTACAACATCATAACTCAACCTTTCCCTTAGGTGTTCTTGTTACATCTTGTTGATCAAATCTTCTTCATCAATCAACTAAGTGATAGTGCTTGGATCTTATAGGAAATTGCCATTCCTTCAAATAGAAGGTTTGACATCAATGACAAAATAATGATTGAAAACATTCTTTATCAACCAACTTCCTTCTTTGCAACAATCTCCCTCTTTGATCTTTTTTTTTTTATTAGACTGTAGGAATCAGGTGTAGCATGACCCCCCCTATAAACTGCAATGCACCAGGTAAAATTTTTAACGTGACTGGTAGTGCTGGCGTGACATGCCCACTGGTACCACGGAGAAGGGGGAGACTAGAACCCATGACCAACCCCCTGCAATAGGGAAGATTTAGCCAACCAAGCTAGGGCCCCCACCCCTCCCTCTTTGATCTTCAACAACAATGACCTTTTCAATTAAATTTCCAACAATTGTAACCTTCATTGGATACACTTTATTACTATAGTAGTGAAGATTTTTGGGTGTCATCCCCACCCTATTTTTACCTTCTCATTGGAGGTTTTCTAGGTAATCATATCTGGTGTCATATGTGTATGATTGCTTATGTGTTTACATGATTTAGATGTATATGCTTTACATGTTATTTCATTTTATTCATTGAATGTATGAGATGGATATCTAGTGAAAGTTTTATGGGTCCAATTTTAAACTATTGATTCAACACCTCCCCCCCCCCCTTCCCCCACCTCTCATAATTTCACATTTCCTATTGTCATTCCAACAATTGGAAGGCATGGTCTCCAATCCAAATTCTTCTATAAAGGACCTAGTTGACTAGAGTTACAACATTGTAATGGCTTCAAAAAAGCACATCAAAATTATCCTTAGTAAGTTAGAGGGGTCTACTATATATAGTGTCATCATCAAATTCATGGTTAACAAGGATTCACCTAGTGATAGCTAGGACGGACCTAGCATAAGAATTAGAGCCAACTCTAAGAAGAAGGTGTATTCTACTACCACAAAGGCTAAAGAAATCAAGAAAATGGCTAAGGAGATGGAAAAGCTTGAGATTGAGGTTGTTGAGCTTCTAATGTCCATGAGTTAGTTATGTGTTTATGTGTTTTTTTTGTCTTAATCTATTTCCCATTTTTGTCTTAGGGATTAGCCCTTTTGTTGTTGTCTTTCTTCCTAGTTGGCTTTTGGTTATTACTAGCCTATTTTGTTTATGGTCCTATTCTATTTTTAATGCTACAATGATATACATCTTTAGTAATAGTTTTTAAAAGAGTTTAAGGGGCCCTTCAAAACCTATTTTAAGTAATAAAAAGCCTTTTCATTCTAATTGGGAATTTCACCTAGCCCTCTTATTCCACTTATGGAATTCCAGTGTCTAGTAAAAATCCCGACACAATTTTATAGGTTACTTACCTAGTTCATTTCTTATCTTTGATTTTAAGAACCGTAATGCATTAAAAACTCTCTCATCCTCAATAAAATTCAATATTATCATTTGATACAAGTTAGCAAGTTTGAAGTATTTTGAGAGTTATTCAAACCACATTGTGATATGACTTAATTTTGACTAAAGTTGTGTTATTAAACTTAGAAAATATAGACTATACAAATCCTTATCCTATTCATATATTATTGCTATAAAATAGATTTATTGTTGTACAATATTATTTCTACTTATATATATGTCTACTTCCTTTCCATTCATTTTAAAGCTGGCTATGTTACGAAAATTATTCACCAATTCCAGTAGCCTTTTATGAAAATGTTGTGCATTAAGGTTTCTCCAAGACTTAGGATACAAAATATGCATGGCTCTAATAGTTCCTCCTAAGGGAATCAATTTAAAATATTTTTTGAAACATGTTTTACAGTCTTCTATAAATTATCTTTCACAAAACTCACAATGTCGTTGAAATATTCTAGTTTAATTGGTCCATCTATTTTTCTAGTAGACATGCAGTAGAACAATTTCCATAAAACAATAGTATCTCCTTTCCATGAATAGATAAACATGCCTCATATTTATCATTAAATTATAAATAATAGTTAACACAACTCAAACCTGTAGTACATTTTCATCTACTAAAATCTTCACCATTGAATGGATAATTAGCCAGATATTGATTATCAATGCCAATGATAGTTATTCTACATTATATAGAATATTCTTGGGAATTCATTATTCTCTCTAGGGCATGTTTAAAAAGGGAGTTCATTTTTTCCAATAAGGGCCAAATACCAACCAAGGTTAATAATAGCTCTACACTAGTCAACCTATGCAAAATCTTAGCACTTTGAACACCTTATTTTCATTCATTCATTAGACAAATCAAGGATTTATATTATGATAAAATACATTTAAAAAGTTCATGAATGGAAATCCATATAGTCTCAACATCCTTGATTAGCTTATTCCCATTGGTTATACCCTCAAAAAATTTCTAAAATTCTAAAAGAAATTAGGAATTTGGCAAAAGTATGCATACGGCTCATGAATTAGTCGAGTAGCTCTAGCAACATTTCCATAATCATGCACAATTTTACATGCTTATTAATTTTTTGTTTCATGTAGTGAATGGGAAACATGTATGCTATAATTCTCATTTGTATCTTTTCACATAGATCATTCCTCTAACCTTGGATTCTTGCATCTCCATCTTCTCTTATATTGCAACTTTTTGGCAATTGTAAAGTCATCCACACTAGAAATTTCATTTAAATATTTCTTATCTAGGTCATTAATACTTTTATTGTGGTGTTCTTTTTTATCTTAGCAACACAATGTAGATGGTGGTGGTAACTATGGTTTTGTATATTATACATATGCATACACTTCCAAGTAGTATTGTCCACCATTATAACTTCATCTAATGATAATCTAATATAATTGCACTCCTTTCCTTTTTCCTATAGATCAATTATTTCCACTTCACGAAGACAAATCACTAAATTCTATCTATTGTTAACTAACCAATGAATTATAGGATATCTTAGAATACTAAAAAAATTTAATAATCCAAAAACATCAGTGTTGTCTTTTCTTTTAATTTGCATTAAATTCCTCTATATACCTGACATGATTTTCTATTGCTCCTAACTTCATCTTCATTTTTTTTTTCTTAATCAAATTTCAAAGTACAAATAGTATACATGCATTCTATTGGAAGTTTTTCTAGGTCTAGATTTGGAACTAAAAAAATGAATGTGTAATTTAAAGCCCAAGATACCTAAAATGACTTTGTATAATTTCAATAGCCCTAACTTTTAGTCATTTCTTTTCCTCTACTCTTTCGTGCATTTTTCACATCAACATTACTGGCATTGTCATTAGTGAATAGAAAGAAAATAAGGTTTTCTCTTTTAACCATATTTTCAGTGTGATGATCCAAATTAATTAAGTACAAGAAAGTGATCGATGCAAAAATGGATCATGTTGATGGAGAATAGGGAGAAAAGAGGTTCAATGGTCTTTCTATTATGAGGAGTATGTGCTTAAATCTTGAAATAGATAAAAGACAAATACTAACCTTGAATCTAGAAAGTGTTTTTTTCTAGTGTCTATGTATAGTTTGGGGGAATTCTACAATATGTTCTAGACTAAAAATGTCGAGATGAAGAAAACCCAAAAATCTTGTCCTTTTGAAGGGAGTTGAAACAACTAATTAATTGTGTATTGTCTTTGATGTTACACAAAATGTCATATCATTATCAGTTAGTGTATGCCAAGCTCATTCGAGCATTGAAGATAGTTCTATGTGGCTACTGAGTGTTCCAAAGTTTGAAGGTAGTATCTATTGAGTTCACTCAAGCACCAAAGGAAAGTTTGCAAAAGATGAGTGTTAATTGAGCTCCCTTGGTTAATGAAGGAAATTTTGGATGGAACTAGTGTTAACCAAGCTCACTTGGTTACCAAAGAAACTATGTGAATATGTAGTGTTGACCAAGTTTACTTGGTTAACACAGAAAAATCATTTTTGAGTTAGTGTCTACCGAGGAGGGTCAACTAACAAAGGATTTTCATGTTTTGTCATATTGAGTTCAATTAATATATCTATTGGTTCGTCAACAAAGAAGATGAATATTAATTATTCTAAGTTGTGTTTTAGCTGACGTAACAATATGAAAGATATAAATATAAGGTCAAGTTAAGGATTAGAAGTGTGTATGCATGGAAAATAATTGAAGATTTGATGATGCTAAGAGGAAGCGAATTAGAAGGATAAGAAGAATATCCTTGTGAAGCTGAAAAGATATATTTGATCAGGAAGGATCAAGTATACAAGCCAAAATTAAGATCTATAATCTGCAATTCAATTACATCCAAATTAGGTCATTTCATAGTTACTCTCTAACCATTGTTGTAGTGATCTAAATATCTTAACAGAGTTGGCTCAATAGTTATTTGTAAATCCTCTAACAAGGTGAAATTTCTATTGAAGTGTCTAAAGACCTCTAAGAATGCCACTCTTAATAAGGTGATTAAACCCTCTAATAGGGTCACACCTAATAGTGTGTTTTGTAACCTTTAACATGGTTGCCTCCTAATAGAGCTCACTTTAGAAGAGTGAAAAATAATAACTAGTTGCAATTGGTGGTTTTTCCCAAATTGAGTCTCCACATTAAATCTTGGTGTCAAATGTGTTCGTGTTATTTCTTTGTGTTTGCAACTAAGTTAAAGTAATAAGTAATCATAGATAACATCTTAGGATTTTCATTTTAAGTGTTTGCCTAGAATTCTCAGTATTTACTGAGTTACAACATTTTTAGTGTGTTTACCAAGCAACAATAAAGTTCAATTTTTAAATATTATTTTGTACTAACATCTAAGGGATTTGGAATTTATTTTTGTAGTAACTAATTGACCCCTCCACTTTAAATTACTCCTCTTACATTTCAAACAATTAGTATCAAAGTTTTTGTTACTTGCAATGAAGGTTTCAAGGACCTAAGCTAAAGATCAAGATGTCTTACAGAAGAGAGATTCCCAGGTTGAACAGAGATAACTTTGTAACATGGCAAGGACTTATGAAGTTACATCTTGCAACTATCAGTGATTTAGATTGTAAGTATCTTGATACCAAATACAAAACTCCTTCTGGAACATTATTAGTTGAAGAAATTGTTGAACTGAAAAATCATAACATCATGATGATTGATATTGCATCTGATCTTAGTTATGTTGAATTTGATGAAGTAAAAGACTACACTACAGCTCATGCAATATGGATCAAACTGAAAGACATTTATGGAGGAGATGAAAATGTAAGAAGAGCTAAAGTAGAAAGTCTCAAAGGTCAATTTGATCAAATGAAAATGAGAGAAGATGAAAACATTGCAAAATATGTGGAAAGAATCAAAGCAAGTGTGAATGCAATCAAAGCATTTGGAGGAGACACTGATGACAAAATAGTTGTAAGCCAGGTACTTAGAACCATTCTTCCTATTTATACAATTAGAGTTTCTACTGTATAAGAGATGAGATGTGATCCAAATAGAAAAATAACTTTGGATGCTCTAGTTGGAAGATTGACATCTTTTGAGTTGGATAACTATGATAACTATGTTCCTAGTTCAAAAGTTATTGAGTCTAAATTTGAAGCCAAACTCTTACTCAAGAAAAAGAATAATAAATTAATGGCCAATCAATTAGGAAGCGAAGGAGAAACAAAAGAAAATTCTAATAGTGATCTTGAAGTTGTTGAAGCCCTACTTGCAAGAAAACATTCCAAAGGTAGAGGAAAGTACAAAGGTAAGATTCTTATAATCGATTTTTCTTGTGAAGAAATTGGTCACATCATTTCTAGGTGCACAAATAGAGAAAACAAGGATGAGAAGAAAAGAAATAAGTACAAAGGAAAGAAGGAATTCAAGAACTACAAGGAAAAAGGTAAGAAATCTTGGTTTATGGCTAAAGATTAGAGAAAACAAGGATGAGAAGAAAAGAAATAAGTACAAAGGAAAGAAGGAATTCAAGAACTACAAGGACAAAGGTAAGAAATCTTGGTTTATGACTAAAGATTCTAATAACAATGAAGATGAAATGGTATATATTGCTGTAAAAGATGAATCTAATGATGAAAGAGATGAGATGGCATTTATCTCTCATTTTAGAAAAAATGATACATGGATTATTGATAGTGGCTACTCAAATCATATGACTGGAGATAAATCAAAGTTTGAACACATGGAATATTATGATGGTGGTAGTGTGAGATTTGGAAATAATGAACCTTGTTACATAAAAGAAAAAGGATGTATTTCATTAACCAATGAACTTATATGTGATAATGCCTACTGGGATAAAGGACTAAAACATAATCTAATGAGTGTGGCATAGTTGAACAACATTGGATTCAAGGTAGAATTTATGAATGGAAAGGCCAAACTGCTGGATGAAAGAGGAAATCTAGTTGGATCTAGGAAACAAACAAAAGGTAACCTATTCTATTTTGATCTTAGTGAAAGTTCATGTTTTATTGCTCAAATAGAAGAAAGTTGGTTATGGCACAAAAAATTATGTCATGTAAACTTTGATAACCTAGTCAAGATAAGAAAACACAAAAGAGTAAGAAGTATTCCTAGCTTGAGGAAACGTAATATGGGTCTATACAAAAATTGTCAAATTCATAAGATGTAAAAGACTAGTTTCAAAAAAAGAACTATCATTCTAAAGAAGTCTTAGAGATTGTGCATATAGACTTATGTAGACCTATTGGAATAGAGAGTTATAGTGGAGAATTTTTTTTCATTCTTTTTGTTGATGACTATTCTAGAATGATGATTATAATGTATCTAAAAGAAAAATTAGAAGCTTTTAAAAAATTCAAGTGGTATCTAGCAAGAGTAGAAAAAGAAACTAGAAATAAGTTAAAATGTTTAGATAGAGGTGGTGAATTCATCTTCAATGAATTCAATGAATTCTCCACAGAAAAAGGAATTAAAAGACAAGTATCAGCTCCTAGTACTCAGCAGAATGGTATAGCCGAAAGAAGGAACAGATCCATCATGGATTGTGTAAGAACACTAATGATAGAAGAATGTTGCAATCAAATAATGGAAGGAAGCTATCAACACTACAATTCATACCTTGAATAGAGTACAACTAAAGAAAGACTCAAATCAAACTCCTTATTAACTATGGTATGGCTACAAACCTAATGTAAGTTACTTGAAAGTATTTGGCAACAAATGTTATATCTTGAAAGAATCTAGGAAAGGTAAATTTGATGTCAAAGGTGATGAAAGCATATACCTAAGATACTCATGCAGAAATAAAGAATTAAAGTATTTAAATTTGTCTACTCATAAAATCATAGAGGGTGTACATGTGAGAATTGATGAGTTTGGTTTGCAAAAAAGAGTGAAGAAGAAACTAGCAAAGTGACTAAGGACTATAGAAGATTTATTTACTTTGAACCTAATACTCTACCAAATCTATTTGAAAGAAAGGAGGCTTCACCTCCCAAGTCCCCAAAATCTCCAATAGTTATCGAGTTGTAGATAGTGCAACCCAAGTCATAGTCAAAAGGACTTGAGTTGCAGCCAAAGGCTACTGAGCTAGAGAAAGCTAAGTCTAGTGGACTTGGGTCATAGACAATGGGACCCGAGCTTGATATTGAACTTCATAAAGAAATCAATGAGACTCATTCCAAATCCAAAGAACTTGTGTTAGAAAAATATGTCAGAAGGCATCATGCACCTAATTAAATCATTGGAGACAAATTAGATGGAACAATGACAAGAAACAAATTGAAAGGTACATGTTTACTTGCTAAATTTGAACCTAGAAATATTAAAGATGCTTTGGATAATGAAAGTTGGATTGAAGAAATGAATGAAGAAATAGAAAAAAATAGAGAACAATAAAACTTGGACTCTTATTCCTAGACCCACGGATAAAAATGTAATTGGCACAAAGTGAGTATTTAAAAATAAGCTAAATGAAGATGGAAAAGTTTCTAGAAACAAAGCAAGGTTGGTATGTAAAGGCTATTCTAAGAAGAAGGTATTGATTATGGTGAAACATTTTCTCCTATTGCAAGATTAGAAGGTGTTAGATTTTTACCATCATATGTAGCTCACAGAGGATTTAAAGTTTATCAAATGGATGTAAAATCTACATCCTTAAATGGAATTCTTGATGAGGAAGTCTACATTGAATAGCTTTAAGGTTTTGTATACCCTAGAAAAAAGGACATAGTCTGCAAATTACACAAGGCATTACATGGTCTCAAGCAAGCTCCCAGAGCTTGGTATGAAAGACTTCATAACTACTTGATACAAATTGGTTTTCAAAGAACTAATGATAATAGTAATCTATATATCAAAGAAGGACCAAACTAAAAGTTTGTGTTGGCAGAATTATTTGTTGATGATACTTTATTCATAGGAAATGATGACTTGTGCAAGGCATTTTTAGAAGAACTGAGTAAAGAATTTGAGATTTCTATGTTTGGAGAGATAAAATTCTTTGTTGGATTATAGATTCAACAAAAGAAAGATGGTATCTACGTTACTCAATCTAAATATATTAAGGAGATACTAAAGAAATTTGGAATGAAAGACTCTAGACCAGTTGGAACTCTATGTCTACTAGACATAAACTTTCCAAAAATGATGATTCCAAAGAGGTAGATCATACCACATAAAGATCAATGATTGGAAAACTATAGTATGTAGTACACACAAGGCTTGATATTGCATAAGCAGTTGGTATGGTGGCAAGATTCTCAACAAATCCCAAAGAAATCACATGATGGAAATTAAAAGAATCATGAGATATCTAAAAGGTACTAAAGAATATGGTTTATGGTACAAAATAGGAGGCAATTTGGATTTAAAAGTATTCACAGATGTTGATTGGGCAGAAAGTATTGATGATAGAAAAAGAACTAGTGGTGGAGCATTCTTTCTTGGTAAAAGACTAGTGTCTTGGACAAGCAAGAATCAGAATTGTATCTCTCGGTCCACAACAAAAGTAGAATATGTGGCAGTAGTAGACAATTGATCTAATATTATTAGGTTCAAACAAGTAATGGTAGGTATGAAGATAGAGATCAAGGATCCTGTAGTTATATATTGTGATAACACCAGTGTAACCAATATATCAAAGAATCCAGTGATGCATACCAAAACAAAGCATTACCAGTGTAATTAATATATCAAAGCATCTAGTGATGCAAATGAATCATTACTTGAGGTACATTGATATTCACTCAACATTATCTTTGGCATGAGATGTCAAAGAGGGAGAAGTTTTTTTTCGTACCTCATAGAAATGTTTGTGGAGAAGTTTGTTGTCATATCTCACACAAAGAGTTCTCAAAGAGGGAGAATGAACTTGGCAGAAGTTCTAGTAGACAAAAGCTTTTTGACAGAGGAAGAAACTGAAGACAGAAAGAGTTCACACTGATAGAGGGAGTTCTCATGGATGAGAATTAGGATAAAAATAAGGATATGTTCCTTACTTTATTCTTGCTCCAAATTTTCATTGTGTTATGAAATGTTGTGTTGCCATCAATGCCAAAGAGGGAGATTGTTGAAACAATTGATTAATTGTGTATTGTCTTTGATGTTACACAAAATTTCATGTCATTATTAGTTAGTGTATACCAAGCTCACTCAAGCATTGAAGAAAATTTTCTGTGGCTATCGAGTGTTCCAGAGTTTGAAGGTAGTATCTATTGAGTTCACTCAAGTGCCAAAGGAAAGTATGCAGAAGATGAGTGTTAACTGAGCAAACTTGGTTAATAAAGGAAATGTTGGATGGAACTAGTGTTAACTAAGCTCACTTGGTTACCAAAGGAACTATGTGAATATGCAGTATTGACTGAGTTCACTTGGTTAACACAAGAAAATTATTTCTAAGTTAGTGTCTACCGAGAAGGGTTAACTAATGAAGGATTTTCTTGTTTTGGCATATTGAGTTCAATTGATTTATGTATTGGTTGTAGCCAACTAAGAAGATGAATATTAATAATTCTAAGTTGTGTTTTAGCTAACTTGACAATATGAAAGATATAAATATAAGTTCAAGCTAAGGATTAGAAGTGTGTGAATGCATGGAAGATAATTGAAGATTTGATGATGCTAAGAGGAAGCGAATTAAAAGGATAAGTAGAATATCCTTGTGAGGCTGAAAAGATATATTTGATTAGGAAGGATCAAGTATACAAGCCAAAAATGAGATTTGTAATTAAAAATTTAGTTGCATCTAAATTAGGTCATGTCATTGTTACTCTCCAACCATTGTAGCAGTGATCTAAATCTCTTAACAGAGTTGTCTTAATAGCTACTTGTATATCCTCTAACAAGGTGGCATTTCTATTGAAGTTTCTAGAGACTTCTAACAAGACTACTCCTAATAGGGTGATTAAATCCTCTAACAAGGTCACACCTAACAGTGTGTTTTGTAAACTTTAACAAGGTTGTCTCCTAATAGGATTCACTTCAGAAAAGTGAAAAATAGTAACTAGTTACAATTGGCAATTTTTTCCAAATTGGATTTCCATGTTAAATCTTGGTGTCAAATGTGTTCATGTTATTTCTTTATGTGTTTTCAATTAAGTTAAAGTAACAAGTAATCATAGATAACATCTTAAGATTTTCACATTAAGTGTTTGCCAAGAATTCTCAATATTTACCGAGTTATAGCATTTTCAATGTGTTTATCGAGCAACAATAAGGGTTAGTTTTTAGAGATTATTTTGTATTGACATATAAGTGATATGGAATTTATTTTTGTAGTAACTAATTCACCCCTCTTTTCTTAATTACTCATCTTATATTTTCATCAATTTTCTAGTGTCTGTGTACAATTTTGGAGAATTTTGCAACCAATTCCAAATTGGAAATGTTGAGATGGAGAAAACCTAGAAATCATTTGTCTTTCTGAAGAGAGGTTGACCTTGACCCTGATAGTAGGGAACAATCTTACCCCAAGGCACAATTGTACCCCAAAAAGTCAACCTTGACCTTCACTGCTCCAACAAAATTTATGTTCATAGATCTCGCAAGTTTGACAAAAAGGATATCTGAAACTGCTCTTCAATTTGTTTTTCCACACCTATATCTGCAAGAAAATTGGTTTATTTGTTTGGATGGGAGATTTGACTTAGTCAAACCATAGTTTGAAATTAACCTTGAAATTGAATTGAAATTGTAATATGCATAAACAAAGCAAATGAAACAATTCACCTTGCTTATATTGAAATCATTGTTGAGGATTTGAATCATTGAATCCACTAGTATTGGTGATCCAAATGTATGTAGAAATGTATGTAGGATGTCTCAAATCAATTGCATTAGATCCTAAACACCAATATTGAATGTATCTTTGCATAGAAGAGGGCTTGAATGAATGTGGATGAAATCTTCAACAAGAGGGCTCCATAGAGATTGAATCCTTCAATGGATAACAATGGATCGCTTTGATGAATTAGATTCTTGAACACTTGAATTCTTGAATGCTTGAATGATATTAGAACTTTGATTCATTGATTTTAGGTAGATGTGCTCATGAATATTGATAGTGGATAGCAGATATGCATGGATAGAAAGTATATGTCAAAATGATGGAAGAAGGCTTCCTTATATAGTGATCTAAGGCACTGACTCCTAAAGAAGGCTAACATAGGAGTATTAAATCCTATTTAACCTTAACCCCTAGGAATAGGCCTAGATTAAATGTAATTTAAGAGTCTACCATTCTAAAACCCAAAATAGCTGACCTGGAAGTGGGAAAAAGAAACTTGTTGAAGCTTGATGTCCTAAAACTCTTGGAAATTGAAAAATGAACCTGGGATCAAGGAAGAGCTCAACCCTACCCTAGGTTAGGGTTGAGGTCTTCCTTGACCTAGATCAGGGTTCAGGTGGACCTTGACCCACTAGGTCTTCCTTAACCTAGAAGTCAAAATCTTTAGTTTAACAGAGTAGGTTATCAAAAATAGGCTAGAAATGGAGAGAGAGAGAGAGAGAAGAAGAAGAGCAGGAGAAAAATAGTCAAATCCATGCAAAGACCCATTCAAGGCACTTGACATTACCCCATATCACTTACTCGAAGGCATAAACACTCTTAACATAGAAGTGCTTCCATTTTAAGATGATATAATTGGAAATATTCCTGATACTATTAGAAATAACATCAATGTAATCGACTAGTGAAAAATGATAGCTCTTACTACAATCCTACCTCTATTTCACAACCTTGGAGATTCATGTTTTTTGTGATCATTGAATACCTTACTTTGGATGGTCATTTCAGGAAGATTTATGGTTATCATTTTATGTTTTATAACCATTTTAGGCATAGTATCTGGGTCAATTTGCCCTTCTATCTTAGACAGTTGTTGGATAATTCCATATGGGAAATTCAAAAAGACCTAGGTGGTGATCATGTGTGCCATGAGGATTTAATGGTAATCATAATAAATTTATTAAAATTAAAGAGGGCAGACAAACCCAAACATAGTTTGAAGGTGGTTGAGAATGATACCGAGGCCAGTGTCCTAGAGAAAGGCTATGATCCAGATACTAAGGATGAGGTGGAGGGGGGTAGTCTAAGTTTTAAAGGGGGTATAGGTTGTAGTTCTTAGAAGAAGAATAAGAAAGCTAAGGGGAGTGATTTTGATCAAGATAGTGATTTTGATGAGGGATAAAGGAGGGGCTCTTAGAAGAAAGGAAGTGGAGGAAAGGGTTCGAGGAATAGGGGCCAGAATGAGGATAGGCTTTTGGTTCCCTTAGATGAGGAAATTCTTATTCATAGAATAAAAAGGAAAATAAAAACAACAATGGCTCAAGAGAAGGGAGTTGAGAAGTCCTCCAAGAATATGGCTCTAGAAAAAGTGAATTATGGTGAGAAGGATCAATCCCCTGATAATAATATGAATGGGGGGGAGATGGGTGTTATAAAAGGGCTTATGAAAGTAATCTTGGGACCATTCTAAAGGAAATTTTTAATATAAAACAACAAATGTAGATTATTTCTAAGGATATTGAGCAAATTAGTAAGATGCCCAGAGGGGAACGCACATTGGGTCAACATATTGAATGACTTTTGGAAGTAATTGGTAATGTTGAAGAGGTGAAAATTTTAATGAAAAAGGTCCCAATGGTTGGAGATAAAAATAGGGTCTTGGAGAAGGCTAATATTGATTTTCAGAAGAGACTAGAGAGTCTAGAGGCCAGAATGGGTAATATTGAAAAATGATTAAGAAGATGGCTGATTAGAATAGTAACATTTTAAAGATAGTGGCGGATAATGTTAGTAGTCTTATGAAAAGGTTGAGTAGGATAAAGGGCATGATTCACCTATTGTGACTGAGAACCAGGGACCAAGTAAGCACACAAGGGTTCATGCCAAGAAGGTTGGTGATGCAAACTGGATGGGGGAAATGAAGGCTATTACACAGAACATGCACATTCTGGCAGATCAAGCTATTGACCTGTTGTAGACTATGTAGCTATCCAGGTGTTGGCTTTTTGTTGTCCTTTTGCTATTTTTTAAAGTTTTGTTTAAGGTTGGTCTCTTTTTTTTTTTTTTGTATTTGATCTCTATGAGGCCTTTAGTCTATGTACTATGTTGTTAGAATTTTTGTGTTTCAGCTTGGACTTCTCATGTCCTACTATTATAATTTCTTGATACTTTGTTAAAGGTTTCGGGTCCTTTAAAACCTACTTTTAATTAATCAGAACATCAATGTCATTTACACTAGCATTTTTGGTAGTGCCATCAATTTTTCTTTTTTCTTTTCTTCTCCTTATTTTTGCATGTTTAGTAGTATTGTTACCGTCATTTTTATAGCAATGCCACTAACATTCTCAACAGCAACATCACCAACATTTACACAAGAATATTTTGCATTCTCACAAGCAACATCAATGATATTCTAAGTGCAACAACATTCTCATCAATAGTATCAACATTGACAACCAAGTAAAAAATTATTATGGATACATAGGGAATGCATTATAAAATTCTCTATGATGAAGTCATTGGGTGAAAGAATTGACATTTTAGCTTCATCTGATGAACTATAAAAATATGATATTATATTGTTATTTTTGCATTTCAACAACCTCCCTCCAACATGTCCAGGTATTAGACAACTCAACATCTCTTACTAATAGAAACTAAAGAAGGAGTTTGATTCCTATGAAATAGAGTAACAAATAAAAAGAGGGAAGATAAAAAGATATATTTTCTTGTAATAATGCATGCCATGTAATTATTAATAGGCTAAAATAGAAAAACAAAAACAAAAAACTAAGCTATAATAGGCTATAGCTAAGCTACAAAAATAGTTGAATTTAAGATGATGGACATAACAACCAAAATAGAAAAAACACACCAATCTTAGATTTTTCACTTACCCTTAAATTTACACAATGACAAGGTCTTTTGACCCCTCAATATCTAAAAAACTAGGAGAAACTTTTGTCTTGATTGCAAACTGAACTAAACAAGACCTATAAAGTATAAAATATCTTACAACTAACTTCAATCTTATACCATTGTTCACTCACCTTTAAGTTTTTATGGTGATAGGGTCCTTCAATGATTAAGTATCTAAATAATTCCATAGTAAATTATTTCCAAAGTTTGTGGAAGCACAAATCGGTCTGGATAATGTATAAATTATAAAATTCCACCTTCTCATGTACTCATATTAGATTAAATTTGGAAAATTTCACACCATTATACCATTTTGGAGAAATGTTTTTGGTAAATGTAGGTGGGATTGTGATTACTTTACTCTAAATTTTAAGGCAAATCATGGATTTGGCATTACCATTTAACAACCATCCACCAAGGTGAATTGAGGTAGGCCTACAAAATAATATAATAAATGTGTTTGGTGATATGATGCCTTGAAATTTAAAAAAATCATGTGTCAACATTAATGAATGCATGCATTTACATCAGTGATTTCTTGCATTCATACAAAAAATCTAGGTGAAACCACAACTAAGCAATATTCATATCATGCAAGTGGTCAATAAACTATTTTTAGGAAATATTGTTCAAGAAAAAGGTGGCAATTAAACAACCATCAAAAAAAGATTATGTGACAAGGAGGCAATCTAAGTAACCCTTAAAATTATTACATTCACCAATTTGTCGACAAGGCCAACATCCAAAAATCACCAATTGGCAAAAATTAGCCAGTAAAACACCATTGGTTAGGGAAGAGGTTACGACCTAGAGAGGGTAGGAAGGGATAAGAAGGGAGATAAAAAAAAGAGGAGAGAAAGAAGTGATGTGTGGATAGGTAGAAATGGAGGGAGTGAACAACCTAAGAAACTTGAAAAGATAGAGAAGTGAGGAGACAGAGAAAAGAAAATGATATCCTTCATAAAAGGAGATAGATAATGGGGTATAAATGAGATATCTATAGGGAGAGAGACTTAAGAGACCTTGATGAGGAGATTAAGAACTGAATTAGGCTAAGGTGGGTAATGAGACATGGATGAGAAGGTAGAGAGGTAGAGTGGAAAGAATGGAGAAACTTAGAGAGAGAGAGAGAGAGAGAGAGAGAGAGAGAGTAAAAAATGAAGAGAGAGCATAAGGGAGAGTGGGTGAGGGAGATATTTAAAGGGTTGAGGAGGAAGGAGATAGAAAGAGAAATATTAATAAATGGAGGGAGATACATACATACATACATAGAGAGAGAGAGAGAGAGAGAGAGAGAGAGAGAGAGAGGTATCAATATAGGTAATACTCTCAACCATGTGTACCCTAAACATTACACCATCAAACCTATACCTTACTAATAGAAGCTACAAGAAGGAACTTGATTCCTATAAAATAGAGTAATAGATAAAAAGAGGGATAGTAAAAAGATAAATCTTCTAATAAGAATGCATGACATGTAAATAATAATAGATAATGAAAAATTATATTAAGTTTATTTAACCTCCCATTTTGGGAATCAAACACAGAATCTTTCTATTACAAAGAGAACCAACAACCGCTGCACTACAAACCAAAGCCTAATTAATAATAGATAAAAATTGAAAAAAAAAAAACTAATTCATAATAGGCTACATCTAAGCTACAAGAAAATTCTAAAATCAAAATGGTAGACAACAACAACCAAAATGGAAAACACCCATGATTTTTATATTTGCCACTTTAAGTGATAAGGTCCATCAATGAGTCAATATCTAAAGAATAGGGAGAAAGTTATGAAAATATTGCCAATTGATTTGAACAAGTTGTAAACTATAAAATTTCTAACAACTCAAAATTAAAAAAACAATAACTTATATCTTATATCCTTCTTCACTTACCTTTGATTTTTCACGATGATAGAGTCCTTCAGTAACTTGGCATGTATAAAATTCCTTATAAAAAATATTTCTAGAGATTATGAAAGTGTACACTAGTCCAAACAATTTTCACTTACTTAAATAAGATGAAATTTAGTGAATTGCACACCTTTATATCATTTTGGAGATAGAATTTTGGCAACATTGGGCACGATTTAATTGGTTGTCATGTTCTAAATTTGAAGGCGAATCATGGAGCTAGTATTATTATTCAATAGCTCCTAGTAGGGTGAATTGAGGTGGTCCTAAAGATCAAAGTAAGGTATGTGCAAGATCATGGTGGGCCAAACTATGACCTTAACTGGAAATGAAAAATTAGGACACTAGTGTTAGTCAACTTGATGTGAAATATTGAACTAGTTATGAACCTTATATCAAAAAAAATATAGAATAGAATTTGTAGTAAATTGAATGTAGTTTAGAAAATACTAGCCCTTTTCTGATAAAAAATAATTTAATTGGTCAAAATTTGGAATTTCAATACAAAATTATTTTAAAAAATCAAGAAAAAATAAGAAGCAAGTTTGTGCCTGACCACCTTAATTAGAATCAAATGATAATATATTATTTTAAGATTCTAGATATAAGAAGTAGACTCATACCTAGATGTTATGCATATTTTTTTGTAATTATATTCCAAGTAAATATTTAATTTTAAATTTTTTACTACAACATTTTTTGGAATAAAAAAATTGTTTCTGACCACCTTAACTCATTGGAAAATATACAAGATTAAAATTTGTTTTTGTTTCCTCATGGTAGAAAAATCATAGAATATAATGCATCTTTTAGATTTTGAAAAGGTTGTACCATTTTAAAGTTATAACATTTTTTAATCAATATGTAAATCAATACTTTATCGATAATTCCATTGGAAAATAAGTAATAATTGCTTACTAAACTCATAATTTGAAAACAATTATATTGATGGAAAGCTAATAATGTCCTTAAGAAACCCTTTTCATTTTATCAAATTAAGATGAAAAGTGATTTTTTTCATATTGCCACTTTTTGGCACCTCATGATCCTGCACATACCCAGTAGCAAATGTGTTTGGCAATATGATGCCTTGAAATTTGAAAATTTGTGTGTCAAAATTGGTGAATTTATATGTGGCCATTGGTGATTTCTTACAATCAAACAAAAGTTCTAGGCAAAATTACAACTATACAATATTCATGTCATGTATAAGTTGGTGACATATAAAGTGTTTTTAGGAATTATTGTTCAAGTAAAAGGTGGAAAATGAACCAACCATTAGAAAAATATTATGTGACAACAAGGTAATCTAACCAATTCTCAAAATGATTACATTCACTGGTTTGCTAACAGGTCTGACATCTGAAATTTGCCAACAGGAAAAAACTAACTAGTTAAAAAATGTTGGTGGAGGAAGAGGCGATGACCTATAAAGGGTAGGTGAGAGAGAGAGAGAGAGAGAGAGAGAGATGCATAGGGTAAAAGCACAAACCCGTGTCACTCTCTTATAGAGGAAAAGGCTAACAAAACTATAATTGTTCACCTTCAATGACATAAAACTAGTTGTATTATTTAGAATTTGGAAATGATGTAAACTAATGAATTTTTTAGAAATGTATGAAGTTTAGGATTATAATTTTTAATAATTATTTGGAATAAGAATCAACATATTTTCCTAATTTTTAAAGACAATATTTTGGTTGTTGAAAAATGCTAAAAATTAGGGGTCTAGTTCCCACCACAAAAATATATGGAATATATTTATTTCATTTTGATCTTAGATTATGTTATAGATGACATATATAGCTAGAAAAATCAAAAATAGCATGAAGGCTTTAAACCTATAGTTTCTCTTTTATAATTATTCAAATTTCAACTAACCTCAAATCGATAGTTTTCATCTCCCACCATGCTTTTCAAAATAAATCTATTCTACCCAAAAGAAAATTTATACATTCTGGAAGAGGACTCTCTCCTCTGGAACATCATATGATTTTTAATTTTTTTTGATATGATTTAAGATTTTTTTTCTTTCCAAAAATTGACATCTTTTCATGTTAAATACATACTAGCAGATAATTCTAATTACAATATACTATATCTAATTAAAACACTATAAAATCTATAGGAGAATATTCTTGACTTTGAGCTCTATAAAATAGTGTTTAATTGTTATTAAAAAAAAATCATAAAAAATAGTAGGAGTTATGGAAATATTAATTTTTTGAAATAATTTGATTTCTTTAGTAATTGGATAAAAGTAGTATAAAACATGCATTTAATAGACATTTCCAATTGGAAAAGTGTGAGACCGTGTATAACTTAGCTAGAATAAATTTACATAGATCATATGTTCAAACAAAATTTATTTTTAGATAGAAATACTCAAATTCAATCATTTTGATAAGTCGGCTTGAAAGGTGACACAACTTTGTACTTTTACCCTGCATAACATTTAGTGTACAACATATTTTTCACATACCATATTTGGTGTGCTTAAATAGGTTTGATGTGTCCAAACCTCATGCTTGGTACGCCAAAAATGGTAAATTCCAAATGCCTTGATGAGGGTCAAAAAATTATTTTTACATATTTTTACTCATTCATCTTAGTGTACATGTTCACCTTCTTTATTTTCTACTCAAGGGTGTCTTTGACTAGAGAATCGATGATGGTGCATAGTCACTTGATTGTTTCTTGTAGAATTTTCTTTAGTAACATGAGGATTCACCTTAAGACATGAGTATCTAAAATAATTGACAACTATGAGTTTAGTGCGAATGTAGGGGAACTCCTTTTTGTCTAATGTGTCTTATACCTTTGTAAATGGCATGTGAGTTTTTCAGCATACCTTGTTTTTGCATGCACATGCCATAATAAACTCAATGGACATATACTATATAATGCATAATTTTCCATCATTCCCTTCTACCCATTAATATCCTTCTCATTCTTCACTCCTCTCCTTGACCAATTTTAAAACCATTGATTTACCATATGCTTATCCATTTTTTCAATCTTATCCTCCCGATTTTCTTTAAAAAGAACATGTATCTTCTCCTAACCTACATATCCTCTCAAGAGGATATCATCTTGTTGGTAATGGGCTGTAGTGTCTGCCCCTAGTTCGCATTTCTGTTATCATTGTCAAATTCTTTTAGGCTGATTTTATGCATTGATTAGTTTTAGAGATACTAGAATTGTAATATTATGATATTATTTCATGTTTTGGATTACATATATACTTGTTGATTTCATTTCACATGACGTTAATGATGTCTTAATGATTCCTAATTAGTAAATGTGGTTTCTTTTGTAACAATGTTAACATGATGTCTTTAGTGATGATTATGTTGTATTGATAGAGATGCATTATTATATGTACGCATTTCATGTTAGACTTGTGATTTTTACGATACTTACCCCATAGTTGCATGTGTATGGTGCGCGTGTTTATTTTATCTTTCTATCTGAAGTGTTTGATGTGGTTAAGGGAGGGAGTCGTAGTCACCTGCTAGTTGGGATCTACACGATGAACCACTCCCCACCATTGTCTGTTTAGTTTAGATATATTATATACATGTACATGGTCGTCTTTTATGTAGGATGCAGGTATCGAGCATCGACTTCCCTGAATTTCCAGGATGAGCGTGCCCTATTACAAATACTCAAATGGTGAGAATGGGAAGATAATGATCAGGTCCAATCCTAGCCATAAGCCTATAATACTTGTCCTACAAGGAGGACTCGTAACAGACTGTCTACCCTTTTTAAAACCCATGAGTATTTTGTGTGTATGTTGTTTGTTGAGTCTTTGATGAATTTTCTATTAATTAAGTCTAATTAAAGGATTAACTTAATGATTTAATTTAATAAAAATTATTATGACATTTTAATATTTAATTAATTGGGAAATTAATTAAATAAGAAGAATTGAATTTGAAGATAAAAGTTATAAGAATAAATTTAGAACGTGATAATATTTATTTAATTTAATAATAATATATTTAGAGTTCATTTTTAAATAAATGCTAAATATTATTGTTATTTAAGTTAATAAATATTTATCAAATTAAACATTCAAAAATAAATTAAGAAGTTAAAAGATATTAATTTATGGAAATGATTTAAGTTTGCATGATGCGTGTTTGAGTTTAAAATATGGAAAATTAATTTAAAAGATAAAATATGTGAACTTGATTGAGATATTTTATTATAGTTGTAAGAATTTGGCTTAGGCCAGAATTCACCCAAGAACAAAAGAACTCAACAATAGCACACAGTAGACCAAAATAGGCAGAGTATGATCAGAATGATAATATTCATTCAATAATGGATAAAACCAACATATTCTGAGTACACTAGGAGTGCCTGAATATAAAGGCCTCAGGAGAGCTTCTAGAATGCCTAGAAGTTAGCACCATGACATGTCATGCAACCAGGCACATGTCCACCAGATATGGATTATCCTCCATTAAGCACGGGAATAAGTGCGATGATGTGAGGATAAGACTACAATGGTGTAGTGTGGAAATCAGTGGAGTAGACAACATGTGCTAAATGAGGAGTGCGGAAAACTGTGTTGTCACCATGACAACTAAGTAAATGATGCATACTCCTGTGTTGTAGACACCATGTTCCTAATTAGAGTTGCATAACTCAATGAGAGTTCACAAACTCCTAAGTGTCTCACCTAAAATAATAATAAAATAATGCAAAATAATTAAATAATGCATTAACCTAAGTAAAACTTAAGTAAGTGTAATAAGTAAATACTTATTTACACCAACACCCCCCCTTAAGTGCAAGTTAGGGGAATGCCCTTAAGCTTACGCAATCTAGGATGAAAATGCAAGATGGGTCCCGGCTACTAGGCCATGTTAGGTACCCATGTACATAATGATATGCAATCTCCCATAAAGTGGGGAAAGAGGCAAAACCTCATGGGAAAAACCCTCTCCCAAAAAGAGAGATAGATAGGATGCATGGATGGATAGAGTAATCAAGACCCCCCCATTATGACATACATCCAATATATACATAAGAGAATGAGAGAAGGAAGAGAGACAGAATGGGCTCCCCCCCCCAAAGAAGAATGCCGAACAGTGAATGCTCCAGTAAAGAAGCTGATCCAAGACTGCAGAATGGTGTTCCTCCCCTTAGGAATAAACAATGCCAAGGGTACAAATGAGACGCTTCTACTGTGTGTGGAAAGAATCCCATGGATAAGTGATGTCTCTAAAACCTGCTCATCTGGCTGAAGAACCTGTCCCAAAGAACTGTCTGTCCCTGCAACTGATGAAGAACCCTGCTGCAACTGCTGATCATAAGTATCCACATTCACTTCAACCTGTAAGGATCGATCATGTAGAGAATGAACAAGAGAGTCTGAAACTCTTGTGACAACTGAAGAAGGTAATTCTGCATCAAGAAGAAGAGGCAGATCATGAATACTGTCCCCCAAATCTGTCACTGAACCTGTATCTGGAAGACTGAATGTACCCTGCTGTTCTGGACCTATCACTGTGGCAATGTATGCATGCGGACTGAACTGATGAAGTGACCTCTCACTGTATCTGTCGACAGAACTCCATGTGTCTAAAGCTGTTGAAGCACTATCGCTGGTGTCACTATCAGTTTCCACACTGTATGATGTGCGAAGAGGAGTAGAGAACAAGCTCGGAGAACTTTCCTCAAAATGTACATCCTTCTCCACAAAAATTTGATGTGTCTTAGGATCAAGAAGTCTATATGCCTTCACACTGTCTTCATAACCAATGAAAGTACAAGGCCGAGATGTATGTGCCTTGCGACCCCTGGAAGATCTGTTTGCCCAAGCAGGACAACCGAAGACTCTGAAGTGTGTCACAATAGGTTTTCTACCACACCATGCCTCAAAAGAAGTTTTTCCATCTAAGTCGGGATGAGGAGAACGATTAAGAATGTGAGTGGCACTTGATATTGCTTCGACTTCTAATGATGGATCTAGAGACTTGGCATGAATCATGCAACTTTCCATAGACTTAAGAGTTCGGATCCTCAAAGCTGCAACATCGGTCTTATGCGAATTAAATGCTGAAGGAATCTAAAGATCACTGCCCTCATGTCTACAAAAATCCTTAAGTCTTTTGTTCACATCCATGTTACCATTGTCCATGTGGAGTACTTTGATGGCCTTTCTGGATTGTCATTCTACATGAGCCTTGAAGTCTAGAAATGCGTCCAAAACTTCACCCTTACTATGCAGAAAGTAGACCCAAGTGAACCTTGAAAAGTCATCAACTAAGGTAAGTATGTAGCGACCCTGGTTGAATGCAAAAGGACCTGCTAATACCATGTGAACCATTTGAAGAACACTTGTTGCTCTAGAAGACTTCCCTCTTTGTAACTTCCCCTTTGGATGCATATCCACTGAATCTGATGAACACTTACCCTTAGAAAAGTTGATTTGAGGTAGACCTTTGACCATTTGGTATGTGCAAAGTTGCTGAAGAGAGTGATAGTCAAGATGACCATACCACTCATGCCATAATTGCATGTTTGAATGTGATTGTGATAACAAGGCCTTTGAAGGATTCTTGGATACAAAATGTGAGAAAGAGTACAACCTCTTGTGATCATTCACTTTCCCTACTGCAACCAAGGAATTATCTTTAAGACTGTGCACTTGAACTGAGTCAGGAAGGAACTCAACTCTATTTCCATCTCCGAGGTGTGTAATTTGGTAGATTGAAAGGAGATTTGAACTTAGGTTTGGAACATAGAGAACCTCTTGAAACTCTCCATTTTCCATTTCCACGTTTGCTTTTCCTTCAACTTCCATTTTGCTATCATTCCCCATGAAGATGTGTGGTACCCTTGAGCTATTCAATGAAGAAAAATCCCCCTTTGAAGAACCCATATGATATGAGGCACCTGAGTCAAATATCCATTCCTTCAAAGAGTTTGCATTTTCCATGAGTGCTTGCCCTTTTTTCTTTGAATCTGAAGAAGATCCCTTCTCCTTATAAGCATTAGGCAATGGAACATTATGTTTCTTCATGATGTTGGTCAATTCATCAATCTTTTTAAGATAGCAATCATGCTCTTCATGACCCGTTTTCTTGCAATAAGCACACTTCTTCTTCTCCTTATTATTGTTGTTGTCCCCTTTCTTGTTGGAATTTGAGGACTTGCCTTGTTGATTGGAGTGAGGTGTTGTCTTTTCTGCATCCTCAGATTTGCTCTTCCATTTCTTCTTACCCTTTCCTTTGTTTGAAGATTTTCCAACTGAATGTTGAGAACCCTCATTGGCCACCAATGCTTTGGTCTGAGGTGATTTGAGAATCCCCATTGTTTTCAACTTCTTTTCTTCATCATCCAACAGTTTAGCATATTCATCAAAAGTTACTTTCTTGTAGGCAGACCCTAAGTTATTCTTTGAGGTGTTAAAAGAAGATACAAATGTGGAATATTCGGATGGCAGCTTGTTGTGAATAAGATAGATCAGTCTATCATCTTTGATAGAATTCCCACAATCAGTAAGCTTTGTCCTTAATTCATTCACCTTGATGATGAAGTCTTGTATGGAGTCATACGACTTAGGATCTAAGGAAACTAGCTCATCTTCTATTTTAAACACATCTTCTTCAGACACTTTACCATAAAGGCTTTCGAGGGTATCCCAAGCTTCCTTGGATGTAGTACATTTTATGATTTGATACATGATCTTATCATCTACCCCCAAACATATATCACCTAGGGCTTTCCTATCCATGGCTACCCATTCAGAAATTTCACTTGTTGATACATTATCACCTACTGGTTTAGGAAGAGTACCATCTACATATTGTGAAACTCCATTACGCATTAAGTGGTACAACATTTTTATAGACCACATAGCATAGTTATGAGGAGTTAACTTAGGAAACTTAAAGTTGCCCATGATGCAGAAAAATGAAAGAAATTTGCAGAAAAGAGAGAACACAACACCAAGAATACCCCCCCCCCTTTTCACTAAATCAAGAAACCCCCCCAAAATAGATGATTTGGGCACTTTATCAGTAGTGCGATTACAATGGGACACTTGCCAATTTAGGCCTTTTTGGACTTCGGATTTTGCTTGTTACAACTTCTCAATAGAGGATAAATCTAAAACTTTACAATGTGCTACAATACTGAAGCATTACAAAGCAAAGAAAGGCCCTATGCTGAAAGTGACAATTTTATCCACACAACACTACAATCTAATGCCAGATCTGGAAAGTAGACAAAAAAATATGCACTTGCAAAAAAAACAAAACCTATTTTCGACTCCAGATGTGCCCGTACGGAGCGTTTGAAGTTGTAAAATGCAGGATTATCCAGGTATAGTCACCAAAAAATGAAAATTCTAAAAAATCCGTACACCAAAACCAAAAAATAGCTACACCACTGAAATTTTTAAAAAAAATTTACCCAATTTCAAAAAAAATTGTACCTGATTTGGAGTCCGGATGTGCGAGTTATGGCCTTTTGAAGTCGGACTGCGAAAACCAAAATCAATTTAGTGAGGGGTTGCACCAGCAAAAGATGGGATTAAATTTGACGGTCATATGACCGTCTTTGCAGTTACAAAATGGCCTGCGATGACGTCCAAATGGGCGTCAATTTTTAGGTCATAAAATGATGATGTCAGCAGAAAACTCGGCCCACCGACTGACATGGCTGCTGATGTGGATATTCCGTACTGTACGGATCGTACGGAAAAGACAGCGAGGCACCGTGACATGTACTACTGACTGAGTGAGCTGACATGGGCTGAGTTAGATGGTGACTCGACGATGACATGTGCATTGTACAGTCAATGCTGACTGTGCGCTGATGAGGACGATTCAAACTGCGTTGCGTGGTGCAGTCGCAGGGAGCAGCGGGCGGGACTACTGATTATGCGCGCCGGATTTTTTATGCGTCACCGAAATTTGCAAAGTGTACCGACGGGAATGTGGGAATTAGTCCCACATTCGATGGGAAAGCACAATATGCACTTTATAAAATGAAACTCCCACAAAATGTTAAGCGACTGAAAAGTTCGACGGACTTTGGGCTTGGCCGCCAAATGGAAAGCTCCCGTCGGTGGTTGGTGGGTATCGCCGGTGGGTTTAAGATGTTGCCGCCGGTGTATTGTCGTGTAGAGTCTGTGGTGACCAGCGCAGTAAGGCCAAATTTGCAAAGGCCGAGCCGGTACTGTAAATAAATAATTCCTGTGATAATATAAAACTCCACCACAAATATATACCGCCAAGCCGGGGTGTCACTGCCCGGTTCGGAAAAAAAAATTTCTCTGCCTTTTCAATTTAAAATTCTAAAAATATAATGGAAAATTGATGCAGAGAACTAGATTCTGAAAATAAAATAAATTATCAGATCTATTAAAACAATCATACCCAATTTGCAAATCGGTGCCTTCGGGTGCCAGTTTGCAAAAAAAAATTTGCCTCACGATCAACTTTCATCCAAGATAGGCGAATTTATAGTCAATCTTCATCGATTCAGCGCTCCGGATGCAATGGAGAGGTCAGATCTGGCTCTAGACGCTCCCAATTTCTGCGGATCCTCCGAAATTGATGTGCTGAAGCATGAATGGTCTCGAACGGCTACGTGATGAGAATCCTCCTCAGCTCTGATACCATGTAAGAATTTGGCTTAGGCTAGAATTCACCCAAGAACAAAAGAACTCAACAATAGCACACAGTAGACCAAAATAGGCAGAGTATGATCAAAATGATGATATTCATTCAATAATGGATAAAACCAACATATTCTGAGTACACTAAGAGTGCCTGAATATAAAGGCCTCAGGAGAGCTTCTAGAATGCCTAGAAGTTAGCACCATGACATGTCATACAACCAGGCATATGTCCACCAGATATGGATTATCCTCCATTAAGCACGGGAATAAGTGCGATGATGTGAGGATAAGACTACAATAGTGTAGCGCGGAAATCAGTGGAGTAGACAACATGTGCTAAATGAGGAGTGCGGGAAACTGTGTTGTCACCATGACAACTAAGTAAATGATGCATACTCATGTGTTGTAGACACCATGTGCCTAATTAGAGTTGCGTAACTCAATGAGAGTTCACAAACTCCTAAGTGTCTCACCTAAAATAATAATAAAATAATGCAAAATAATTAAATAATGCATTAACCTAAGTAAAACTTAAGTAAGTGTAATAAGTAAATACTTATTTACACCAACAATAGTGCGCATGAGATTTAAAAAGTTAATAAATTAATTTAAAGCGAAGTCAAATGGAAAATTAAATAAAGTAATTTAATAATTCACTTAACGTGCATGAAAGGAATGATAAAAGAATATCTTAATTAAAAAGGGAAATTAATTGTGCATGAAAGAATTAATTAAATTAAATAATTGTAATTTTATAGTTGTGGAGACAGAAACCCTAAAAGGTAATTAGATTCTATATTAGAGGGTTTTCGGGTCATTATTGGGGGCACAAGTTTTCAAACACATGGTTTCAGGGCACACACAGGTTTTGGAGAGCAACTCAGAGGGTTTGGGAAAGAAAGGAATTTCTCATGGCTTGAAAGATTTTACATAGGAATTTTCATCTTATTGTCAAAGTTTAAGTATCAGTACAAGGTAGGGTTTGAAATTCTGTGAATGCATATTCAATTAGAAAATATATGTTTGCTCTGTGACTGTTTGTATAATTGAAATTAAGTTTTTTTTTATCTTAATTGTTTTTCTGATCTAATTGATTGAAAATTAGTCTCATTATTTATATAGAAGAATCATAGAGGAAATTAATTAAATCACGTAGGGTTTGAAGGAAAAGAAATTTTAAAATTTGAAATTTGAATGGTTGGTTGTGTCTTCCCTACAAACTATATTTGCAAATAGTATTTGAAAATAATAAAATAAAATATTGTGATTATTTATTATGCGAGGGTGCTATTGATAAATTGTTTGTATATAAATAAAGTGATTTAAAAGAAATATTAATAAATAAAATTTAAAGAATAAAATAAAATTGTGTTATTTATTAATTGAGAAATTGATATAAAATAAATTATTATTTTTTTTAAAAGAAAGGAAGACATTTTATGTGATATGTAATATAATAAAACAAAATTTAAAATCAAATTGGGGATGTGGGGGCCACGACCTCCCCCACCCCCTCCCTAGCGTATTGCCGCCGGCAGTTCCTGCTGACGCAGGTACTGCGCAGGCAAGCTACTGCAGGCCCTGCGTCAGCAAGCTTGCCGCACGGCAGCAGAGCCTTCAAAAATGCTTGCGCTTGCTTTATCAAGCAATGCATTTTTTTTTAAATATTAGGTTATAATTGCAATGTAATTAAAAATCATTTTTTTAAAAAAGAAATTTATAATGTTTTAAATGAAATTAAATTTATATTATTAATTAGTAATAATTTGTTAATAAATTTATATTGTTAATTATTAAAATTTTATTATTAATTTATAATTAAATTTAGCGAATTTTTAATTAATGAATTGGATAAATAAACGTTATTAAAATTTATAATTTTTATAATTAATCGATAAGTAGTGTCATTAATATTATTTAGTAAATAATAATTAAATGGTATTAGAATGAGTTTTGTTTAAATATATGTGTATTAATTAACTTAGTTTAAGTCTTATTTAACTAAGGTTAATTAATAAAAGAAAGATATTTGAATCAAGTATTGAACTTATTTAAATTATCGATAATAATGACCTTAATAAACTGAGAATCTTATACACTTAAACGTTCATTTAAAATGCAAATTGAAAATGTTATTTTTGACTCTATTGTGTCTTTTCAAATCAAACCTAAACTATGAAACTGTGATGTTGCTTGTACTATCTATGCTTTTGGATTTTTGAGTTGTTTAGGTGTTGACCGGCCTAGGATGTACACCAAAGGTTTTGTGAGGTTTCTTTGATACCGTTTACGTGGCGGGATGTCGTGATGTATTTTTTGATTCATATTGGAGATTATATTTATGAGGATTATCGTGTGGAGCATTTATGTGTACTTGGATGGGAGAACCATCTTATTATCAGGTTTCCTGTTAAGGAACCGAGTTTGATCTTTATGGGTGTTGTGGTATGGGACACAACTGTGGATTTATGTGCTTAGGAGAGGTTGTCTAGGTACATGACTTGGGTGTGGCTTGCATAGGGGTTCAGGACCCAAAGTGGTCAATGCCAGGGTAACCTAATGCAAGTTATGTAATAAGTGATAATCTAGTAATTAAAATTTATGGGGGAAAACACACTAAAAATATAAGTTAGAGATTTTTGATCCACCCATGCCTCGAGTGCTTGTATAGACTAAGGAAGGGAATGAGATGAGTGTCTCGTCTTCTTGAGAGGGCTTTCTAGTTTCCATATGTGTGACGTTGAGGGTCTGGGGTTCAGAGTAACCAGTCCAGGGTAACTCAACGCTTGAGGGTCCGGGCTCTATTAAGAGATTAGTCTAGGGTAACTCAAGTAGCCATGTGATGACACTCCCTAGTATGTAGCCTGAGTCTCCTCTATAGATTATGTGTACCTCTGGTGGTGTATTTATTGTTGGATATGTTTATTATGGTTATTACTTTCATTAAGAATGATTGGTGATTCATGAATGATGTACTTTTGACATGTGGCTTTTGACTTGAGGTGATTGTCTTTTGTTGACTTTATCTTATGACCTTGGTATTTGGTTTATACTTGGTTCGTTATGATGTTGGTTATGTGGAGTTGGTATTGGATTGAGTGTTCATACTTTTGGATTATTTTATCTTCTTGAGTAGCATGTGTTACCTTTGAGGTAGTTTTGGCTATTAGGGGTACCTTGCCTAGGAATGTTTTAGGTTTAATAGCCATATGTGGATCGTTCATTATCTTCCCTGCATGGTGGGAGTGGAAGCCTGACTAGGTAACCACGCGGTCGGGAGGTAGTGCCTTCTTACCATTTGGGTTCCCCTTCACATTGCTAGCTGTTGGATGTTCATTGCAAAAGATGTACCTTTATCATTCTTATTTCTTATCGCAGAGACTTCTTTTTAGATGATGTATATATGTCATCATGTATTCTGATGTATTGAATCTATTCTCACATACCCTGCGATATGTGCAGTGGATGTTAGTTAGTGGATGTACTTTCATTGTATTGTTTATACTTATGCATTTGCTTATGCGATTATGTATTTGTTATTTCTTTATGATCTTGAGACATTGTACTTGGAACTTAAACTAATTAATTTAAAATCATTAAATGTGACTCAACGTAAAGGAACTCTTGAGGAATTAAAACTGTATCTATATTTGCATATGTGTATTTGATATGTATGTTCTTATTGCTTCTGCATTAATGTTATCTTGATGTTGTTTAAACTTTAAAAAAAAAATAGTTTAGTAAACATTGTAACATGTTAGGTTTATTTCTCTTGGGTTCCCGAGCAGGGCGTTACATATGGTATCAGAGCGTGAGTTTCAACATTGGGAACTCTGGGCATTATGTGCGCCATCACTTGAGCAATTAGTAAACTTACAACTTATTTAAATGACAAAATTATATTGACATCAAATTTGAAACCAAACTGTTGAACAACAAACTTTGAAATGATACAGATTTTGAACATGGAACTAGAAAACTTATAAAACTTTCTAGATTATTGCTTTATGTTAGTAAGTTATGACCCTATGATTATGATGGATTCTTAGGTGTCATTGTTGTGTTTGGGTGTTGTAGGAGAGATGACTTCTAGTTCTAGATCCATTACTCAGGGTCATAGCTCAGGACGTGGTAGAAGTCATGGGAGAGTTAGTCACCATATTCCTTCCTTGGTCCATTTAGGGGACCCTATTCAAGAAGAAGCTAGAGAGGATGCTAGTGTTAAGCATCATGCTGAGACAGAAGGACCGGTCACTAGAGACTTGGTCAAGGAGATCCTAGCACGACTACCCTTGCAGGATAGAGCTCATAATTTAGAGCATGGAGATAGAGATAGGTCCATGAGTCCTAGAGGGAGGAGCCTAGAGAGCATAAGGCGGTCTAGCCAATCCATCCAGATGAAGGACCTATTACGGGTCAAGATCAAACCTTTCAATGGAGAAGGTACTGGATACGATGCTGAGAATTGGTTAATTGCACTAGATAGATGTTTTTCCATGCAAGACTTTGACTCCAATGTCAAAGAAAGATATGCCATTACCCACTTGGAGCTCTTTGCAGCGATTTGGTGGAATATGGAGGAGAAGAAACTTGGGATAAATATGTAGACTGTTACATGGGAGTTTTTCCTTAAACACTTCCATGAGCGATTTCTATCAGAGCAGTGGCAACTTTAGAGGGCAGATGAGTTTCATGACTTGAGACAGGGTACTAAGACTGTGGTGGAGTATGAGCGTAAGTTCTTCGAGCTTATGTCTTATGCAGGAATTAGTGATAGCTCACCATTGATGGTCCAACATTTCATTAGAGGACTTAATGCTAACATCATTGGGGATGTTAAGGTTTTCCAACCTAAAACCCTTAAGGATGCTATATTGCGAGCTACTTTGGTTGAGAGGAGTGTGACTTCAGGTCAAGGTGGCCTACCAGGTGTTTAGGCTAGAGGGTCACTTTATTCAGGAGCATTGAGGGATGACCAGTCTCAAGGGGCTAGAAGTTCTAGAAATTCTCCTAACTTCTCTAAGGGTAATCAGGAGAAGCCGGGAAGGAAGTTCTTCCATGGTAACAGTGGTGGTTCACAATCAGGGAACTATCGCAACTGGAAGCGTAGTATGCTCAACAGGTTGGATCGAGTTCCTCGAGCTCTCAATGAGGATGCTTGTGTTGGTAGTTTTGATCAGTCGCGTGCACCTGGAGCTTATGGGGGCTTTAGTGGAGATTGCTACTTTTGTGGACAATATGGTCATAGCGCGACCAATTGCCCCGATCATGGACCTTAGTTTTGTGTTGATTCATGTTTCTTTGTAGTGGGCTTCCAGGAGTAAGCCTAATTCTAGGGGGGGTGGATGTAGTGCCTGCCCCTAGTTAGCATTTCTGTTATCATTGTCAAATTCTTTTAGGCTAATTTTATGCATTGATTAGTTTTAGAGATACTAGAATTGTAATATTATGATATTATTTCATGTTTTGGATTACATATATACTTGTTGATTTCATTTCACATGACGTTAATGATGTCTTAATGATTCCTAATTAGTAAATGTGGTTTCTTTTGTAACAATGTTAACATGATGTCTTCAATGATGATTATGTTGTATTGATAGAGATGCATTATTATATGTATGCATTTGATGTTAGAATTGTGATTTTTACGATACTTACCCCATAGTTGCATGTGTATGGTGCGCGTGTTTATTTTATCTTTCTGTCTGAAGTGTTTGATGTGGTTAAGGGAGGGAGTCGTAGTCACCTGCTAGTCGGGATCTACATGATGAACCACTCCCCACCATTGTCTGTTTAGTTTAGATATATTATATACATGTACATGCTCGTCTTTTATGCAAGATGCAGGGACCAGGCATCGACTTCCCTGAATTGCCAGGATGAGCGTGCCCTAGTACAAATACTCAAATGGTGAGAATGGGAAGATAATGATCAGGTCCAATCCTAGCCATAAGCCTATAATACTTGTCCTGCAAGGAGGACTCGTAACAGACTGTCTACCCTTTTTAAAACCCGTGAGTATTTTGTGCGTATGTTGTTTTGTGAGTCTTTGATGAATTTTCTATTAATTAAGTCTAATTAAAGGATTAACTTAATGATTTAATTTAATAAAAATTATTATGACATTTTAATATTTAATTAATTGGGAAATTAATTAAATAAGAAGAATTGAATTTGAAGATAAAAGTTATAAGAATAAATTTAGAATGTGATAATATTTATTTAATTTAATAATAATATATTTAGAGTTCATTTTTAAATAAATGCTAAATATTATTGTTATTTAAGTTAATAAATATTTATCAAATTAAACGTTCAAAAATAAATTAAGTTAAAAGATATTAATTTATGGAAAAGATTTAAGTTTGCATGATGCGTGTTTGAGTTTAAAATATAGAAAATTAATTTAAAAGATAAAATATGTGAACTTGATTGAGATATTTTACTATAGTGCGCATGAGATTTAAAAAGTTAATAAATTAATTTAAAGCGAAGTCAAGTGGAAAATTAAATAAAGTAATTTAATTATTCACTTAACGTGCATGAAAGGAATGATAAAAGAATATCTTAATTAAAAAGGGAAATTAATTGTGCATGAAAGAATTAATTAAATTAAATAATTGTAATTTTAGTGTTGTGGAGATAGAAACCCTAAAAGGTAATTAGATTCTATATTAGAGGGTTTTCGGGTCATTATTGGGGACACAAGTTTTCAAACACATGGTTTCAAGGCACACACAGGTTTTGGAGAGCAACTCAGAGGGTTTGGGAAAGAAAGGAATTTCTCGTGGCTTGAAAGATTTTACGTAGGAATTTTCATCTTATTGTCAAAGTTTAAGTATCAGTACAAGGTAGGGTTTGAAATTCCGTGAATGCATATTCAATTAGAAAATATATGTTTGCTCCATGATTGTTTGTATGATTGAAATTACGTTTTTTTTTATCTTAATTTTTTTTTCGATCTAATTGATTGAAAATTAGTCTCATTATTTATACAGAAGAATCATAGAGGAAATTAATTAAATCACATAGGGTTTGAAGGAAAAGAAATTTTAAAATTTGAAATTTGAATGGTTGGTTGTGTCTTCCCTACAAACTATATTTGCAAATGGTATTTGAAAATAATAAAATAAAATATTGTGATTATTTATTATGCGAGGGTGCTATTGATAAATTTTTTGTATATAAACAAAGTGATTTAAAAGAAATATTAATAAATAAAAATTAAAGAATAAAATAAAATTGTGTTATTTATTAATTGAGAAATTGATATAAAATAAATTATTATTTTTTTTAAAAGAAAGGAAGATGTTTTATGTGATATGTAATATAATAAAACAAAATTTAAAATCAAATTGGGGATGTGGGGGCCACGACCTCCCCCACCCCCTCCCTAGCGTACTGCCGCCGATAGTTCCTACTGATGAAAGTACTGCGCAGGCAAGCTGCCGCAGGCCCTGTGTCAGCAGGCCTGCCGCACGACAGCAGAGCCTTCAAAAAGGCTTGCGCTTGCTTTATCAAGCAATGCATTTTTTTTTAAATATTAGGTTATAATTGAAATGTAATTAAAATCATTTTTTTTTAAAAGAAATTTATAATGTTTTAAATGAAATTAAATTTATATTATTAATTAGTAATAATTTGTTAATAAATTTATATTGTTAATTATTAAAATTTTATTATTAATTTATAATTAAATTTAGCGAATTTTTAATTAATGAATTGGATAAATAAACATTATTAAAATTTATAATTTTTATAATTAATCGATAAGTAGTGTCATTAATATTATTTAGTAAATAATAATTAAATGGTATTAGAATGGGTTTTGTTTAAATATATGTGTATTAATTAACTTAGTTTAAGTCTTATTTAACTAAGGTTAATTAATAAAAGAAAGATATTTGAATCAAGTATTGAACTTATTTAAATTATCGATAATAATGACCTTAATAAACTAAGAATCTTATACACTTAAACGTTCATTTAAAATGCAAATTGAAAAGGTTATTTTTGACTCTATTGTGTCTTTTCAAATCAAACCTAAACTATGAAACTGTGATGTTGCTTGTACTATCTATGCTTTTGGATTTTCGAGTTGTTTAGGTGTTGACCAGCCTAGGATGTACACCAGAGGTTTTGTGAGGTTTCTTTGATACCGTTTACGTGGCGGGATGTCGTGATGTATTTTTTGATTCATATTGGAGATTATATTTATGAGGATTATCTTGTGGAGCATTTATGTGTACTTGGATGGGAGAACCATCTTATTATCAGGTTGCCTGTTAAGGAACTGAGTTTGATCTTTATGGGTGTTGTGGTATGGGACACAACTATGGATTTATGTGCTTAGGAGAGGTTGTCTAGGTACATGACTTGGGAGTGGCTTGCATAGGGGTTTGGGACCCAAAGTGATCAGTGCTAGGGTAACCTAATGCAAGTTATGTAATAAGTGATAATCTAGTAATTAAAATTTATGGGGGAAAACACACTAAAAAGATAAGTTAGAGATTTTTGATCCACCCATGCTTTGAGTGCTTGTATAGACTAAGGATGGGAATGAGATGAGTGCTTCCTCTTCTTGAGAGGGCTTTCTAGTTTCCATATGTGTGACGTTGAGGGTCTGGGGTTCAGAGTAACCAGTCCAAGGTAACTCAACGCTTGAGGGTCCGAGTTCTATTAAGAGATTAGTCCAGGGTAACTCAAGCAGCCATGTGATGACACTCCCTAGTATGTAGCCTGTGTCTCCTCTATAGATTATGTGTACCTCTGGTGGTGTATTTATTGTTGGATATGTTTATTATGGTTATTACTTTTATTAAGAATGATTGGTGATTCATGAATGATGTACTTTTGACATGTGGCTTTTGACTTGAGGTGATTGTCTTTTGTTGACTTTATCTTATGACCTTGGTATTTGGTTTATACTTGGTTCGTTATGATGCTGGTTATGTGGAGTTGGTACTGGATTGAGTGTTCATACTTTTGGATTATTTTATCTTCTTGAGTAGCATGTGTTACCTTTGAGGTAGTTTTGGCTATTAGGGGTACCTTGCCTAGGAATGTTTTATGTTTGATAGCTGTATGTGGATCGTTCATTATCTTCCCTACACGTTGGGAGTGGAAGCCTGACTAGGTAACCACGCGGTCGGGAGGTAGTGCCTTCTTACCATTTGGGTTCCCCTTCACATTGCTAGCTGTTGGATGTTCGTTGCAGAAGATGTACCTTTATCATTCTTATTTCTTATCACAGAGACTTCTTTTCAGATGATGTATATATGTTATCATGTATTCTGATGTATTGAATCTATTCTCACATACCCTGCGACATGTGCAGTGGATGTTAGTTAGTGGATGTACTTTCATTGTATTGTTTATACTTATGCATTTTCTTATGCGATTATGTATCTGTTATTTCTTTATGATCTTGAGACATTGTACTTGGAACTTAAACTAATTAATTTAAAATCATTAAATGTGACTCAACATAAAGGAACTCTTGAGGAATTGAAACTGTATCTATATTTGCATATGTGTATTTGATATGTATGTTCTTATTGCTTCCGCATTAATGTTATCTTGATGTTGTTTAAACTTTTAAAAAAAAAAATAGTTCAGTAAACATTGTAACATGTTAGGTTTATTTCTCTTGGGTTCCCGAGCGGGGCGTTACATGGGCCAACACCCCTTACAGGGTTCATAACATGGCTTACCACCTTAAATGTCTTCTATAAGTGTAGTGGTTGTATTAGGCATTAACAAGTTGATCATTTGATGCAACCACCCTATCTTTTAACAAGTGGTATCAAAGCTTTGTCATAGGTTCAAATATATACATAAGTCATGAGAAAGTGATATTAAAAAAGGGATCGTTGGTAGTGGGTTAGCATCCCTCATAGGGTTTGTGATATGGCTTAATTGCTTCATGTGTCTTCTACAAGTCTAGTTGTTGTATCAAGCATTCACAAGATAATCTTTTGGTGCAACAACAACCCTATCTTGTAACTCATCATACGAGCTCATTATCCTTCATCGTCCTTTCTATAATTATAGCATCATGCTTCTAGTCCTTATCATTTCCTACCACTATGTTTTAAATTTCTTTGAAACAATTAAATGTATATATTTGTTTATTTATTTATTGTTGGAATTCTTTAAAATAACTGAGAGGGGGGTGAATCAATTATCCAAGGTCCAAATGTACAATTAAAACTTTTCATAAATTAGTGAATCCATATCCATAAAACATTTCCATCATGCATGCATCCATTAGATCATACAATCACTTAAACTTGTAGGGTACTGTCAAATCAACTTTGCAGATATATAAACATGAAACCTAATAGATTCAATAACACATTTGACACAATGATTTAACATGAAAATCCAATTTGGAAAAAACCACCAATAACATGCTATTCATTCTCACTCTTTTGAAGTGATGCCCTGTGAAATGCCAACCCTATTAAAGGTTACAATGCACACTATTAAATGTGACCTAGTTAAATGATTTCAATCACCCTATAAGGAGTGAGCCTTGTTAGAGGACTTTATATCATTCACTTAGAATGTCACCTGGTAAAAGGATTTAAAAATGACTGCATGATCAACCTTAATCGAAAGGATTTACCCTAGATTGATATAATGACTAAAAAGTAATAGTAAGGCTTGACCTAATAACAACTTACAACTCCATTTTTAGATTATAGATCTCTATTTTTAGTCCTCCATTCTAATTGGCTTTCACACACTTTAGCTCTAATAGTTTTTTCACCCTTCAAGAATCCATACCCTTAAGCCTTCTTTCTTTGCTTGTTAATGCAATCTCTTCTCTTAGATCACTAAATGAAGCAATACCTTGGACTCCTTGTCTTCCTTAGGTTCTCACAGATAACAACCTTTGCTTCTGACTAGCAGTCTCTATAAATAGAGAATTAGGATATTTTTTCATTCATTCTCATTCATTCATTTTAGGGTTAGGTTGGATTAGGTAGGATTCAATGATTCTAACCATCATTTTATTTCATTCTCTTCTAGAAACTTCTTCAATCTTCTTTGAATTCACCTCAAAATGGTTCACCATGAATTCTGTGCCACCAGCTCATCAAACTTATCTTCCACATCTTTCACACAATCCAAAAAATCAAACTTGGTGGCTCAAATTCATCGAATTCATGATCTTTCTCATAATGTTGATACTCGGCATTAACTTGCTTATGATATTTGGCACATATTGCATTGCTCGATACCCACTATCAAAACACTCAGCACAAACTAAAGTTTATTGGTGTTGGGCATCAACTAAACTTTACTCAATTTACATTGTATCACTCAACTTACACTAAAATTAACTTTGCTCAGCTCCAACTGATTTTCTACTTGGCTTACACTAACTTTGCTCGGCACCTACTATATAGATTATTAAGCTTAGTTGACATACTTCATTTAACATGTTCTTCTGAACTTAATCAGTGTATCCATCCTTTGCAACCTTAAGTAGATTATCAATGCACTATAATATCATTGTCTTAATTGATCCTTGTACTCCTTTTCCATATCATAGCTCAACCTTTCCTCTAGGTGTTATTGTTACCTCATTTGATCAAATCCTTGTCATCAATCAAACAAATGATAGAACTAAAATCATCTAAGCAATTATGTTACCAGCAAGTAGCAAGTTTGACATTACTGACAAAACAATGATTGAAACACATATTCATACTTGTATCAATCTGTTTTCAAGATTTATCATTTATTTAACTAATTCATTAGCCACTTCTTATTTTATTAAATTAAATTTATTTCCTTGTTTATTTAATTCATTATATTTTTCTATCTCTATAATTAAATAAATTTTTTTTATTTAATTCCACCTCCTTTTCTATTGTAAATTAAAAGAGTATTTTTATTTATTCAATTAATTAATTATCCCTTTTCTCTCTAATCTTAGCTATTTATCTCTTTGACATGGATCATAGTCTAAATTCATATGCATGCATGACAAATACATGATCCATATTTTAACTCACATTTTCATTCACATCTCCTAACATTGTTAAGCTCATTAAATTCAAACACATCTTACCAAATTTAACATCTCCACCTAATCCTTACATATCACTTAATTGCTTCACTTCATTTCAAGTCAATCGTATTAATTCCTACCTACTCTCTTGTCTTAGAAATTCATCTTTTGACCTTTTTCTCTCCATCTTTGATTCTTTTGAGAACTAAAAAAGAACACGTTTCTTCCTCATTTGAGCCTAACCATTCTAATGTGAAATCAAGTCAACTAATGTGAATTTGACAACTCTTGCTTACTTGTGATCATTTTCATTATTTTGCATCAATAATCAACCATATTCCATTCCTTAAATGCTACCTTGTTTATGTACAAAATAATCCAAAATAAACACCTTTCTTACAAGATCTCAATGGAGTCAAAGACTTCAAGAATGTGATGGTGTAGCTTTGCTTGTTTTATGTTTTGCATTTCATGAAGAATAGTTCTATTCATTGTTTACTAAATTAGTTTGTAGATTTAGAGTTTTGGTTGCATTATTAGGTTTTACAAATATGTTTTCAAAATTGGCATTCCATTTTGTTAGCCCTAGAGATAAAAACATCAAAACATAAGAAAGTAGGTGGGAATTAATAAGATTAAGACATTAATTTGAAATAAATAGATGATATTACAAGATAGATAGAGATTAAATAAAAATATTATCTTTGATAGCATGTCTTTGAATTCAAATAACTTGTAGATATTAGAAAATTGTGAACCAAAAGACAAATTAAGAAACTAATAACATTTTTCACATTGGTTCATATAAAATAGATTAAATTATCAATTAATTAAATAAATAAAAACTTTCATTTAATTAACAATCAAAAGAAAGTAAGAATTAAATATTTAAATAAATAAAAATATTTATTTAATTACTAAAGATAATAGTAAAATATGAAATAAAAAAATTATTAATTAGACTTTTAAGTTTTCTAATAAAAAAAATCTTCATAAGTAATACGAGATGTGTCCAATTACTTTCCACATATCCATATGACTTAATTTGAAAAAGTGCTCTCTATTTATTATAGCACATTAAAATTCCCTCTTTTTATTTTATGATTGACCATTTATGATATGTTGTTGAATATTAACTCCATTGTCTATTATAACGTGGCCATGCATTTCACCATAAGAGGAGACACCCAATGATCAACCGGTGCACCACAAATAAATAAAAAATCTTTTAAACTACCTCCATTTCTAAATTTTGCTTAATTTATACAAACTTCCTCAAAATTACCATGTCAAAAGAGCTCCACTAACTAAAAGATCTCATTCAAGGCTCTGAATTTAATAAGTAGACAATAAGTTTCTTAAAGCATACAAAATTAGAACTAAAATCCTGTAAAACTAGATTTAGTAATGAATTCATTGAAATGATATCTAACATGAAATAGCTTATGTTCCCAATAAAGGTAGTCCTGAATTCTACAGTCTGATGCAGATTTTCTAAAATTTTGAAGCCAACTTTATCAGCCATGTTTGACCAGTCCTAATTAATAGAATATAACATTCCACCAAATCAGTCATCATTTTTTGGTCCATCACCCAAATCTATCTGTGACCACTTAAATCTACTGGACTATTGTATTGTGTTCAGCCAAAACTTATATTCAATGCCAACCTTACAACCCTCACCACCTTGTGAATAACAATGACATTGAACACAATCTTTGTCCATTACCAATAAAACCGATTGATTGCATATAGCTTCAATGTACTTCTTCAATTAAGCTGATCATTTGACAGCAAGGAGAAAGCTAAACTGCCAGCAATGACAATTTGTTGACTTGATATTCTCCATGGTGAGGTGTACCAAAAAAACACTCAATTGATAACAACATTTGATCATCTATTTTTATAGTCTAAAGTTGTTTTAAACAATGAATAAATAATGCTTGAACTTGACATCATTTCAAGATCTTTTTACATAGACTTTGACTGATATATGCAACCAAGTTATTCATCTAATAGATTCACTATATAAGAGAATTCAATATATGATTGAATGTTACCTTTGAAGTAAGGAAACTAATAATATTCAGTCAAACAGCAGTTACTTTTGTCATTGATATAACTTTGGGCAATTGTTTTTATTGTAAATGATTGTCGGTGGCAGATGAACATGTCATGCCCATCATGCCTGCTGTACAAGATCAGACATCAGTCTGCTTGAGTTGTCTACCGACAACATTCAATGGTGGAAAGTGGGTTCGGTCTGGTGGGCATATAATCACCAAGCCTTGTAATGGAGAACAACTTCATTAACATGACCCGTTGAATTTTCACCTAGATTAATACATTGGTAATCATTCTATTGTGGTATTATAGTCACAACTGTGAAAAATCTTGTATCATGGATTAAAAGGATTTTACTGACTGAACTCATTTGGTTGATGGGAATGTTAGGTTTGTCCTTTCGAAGTATTGATGGTTACAAGTTTTTCAATGTGGCCCATATCAATGGGAAAAGAATCGTTCTGATAGATAGTATGATTTGACCTAGGTATACCTTTTGCTGTGGGATAAGTACATGATTTCTTGATCTTTCAGAGCTGTTTGATATTATCTTCTTAGTAATTATAACTATTGTACTGTGCTGTTTTGGTTACAGCCAATGAAAATATTGTATGGTACTGGATGATAAGAATTCTATTCAAAGGAACCAGTCATTTGGTTGTGAGAAAGCTTGTTCCGTGAAGTGTTTCCTGAAATAATCATGTTCAACATTTGACACCTACCAATAAGACCAAAATAGTCAGTCTCTAGTATAAGCCTTCCATTTTCATTTTCCAAGGTTGTGAAAGTTAAAGTTGATCCTGATATGGTGGAGAGGAATTTGAGAATGGTAATTTAGATCATCAAAAAATAGAATTAGCATATAGTAAGGCATGTGATTTTATTTTTTATAGAGGAGATTTCAATTTTCCATGTAGGTATCTACAGTACTGTTTTGTTTATGAGACTGTTATAACCATTTTATTGCATTTGTAATGGAATAGAATTTTTTATAATCCATAATATTAAGTAATATAGTTTTGAGTCTAAAGATGATTCATAAGAAATGAGACTATTCCATATTAGGGAAGGCACCTATTTTGAAGCCTAGATATAAGTACTGTATCCTTGCAGGGGTTAAATTTTGTGTCTTTTCTCTCAAGAATATAAACTTTCTATCATTAGACCAACTCATTTACAAAAATAGATAGATAGATATGAACATAATCAAACAATAGATTTGTTGAATGAGTTGTTACAAGATTAAATATCATATCATGATAATTGTAACTTATACAAGGTGGACCTAATGTCTACAATCTTAATGACAATCAGTAAGTTCCTGTAGCTGTGTATTCGTGTGGGTGTATTTTAGTATCATTTTAGAAAAGGGTACAGTACCCGAGTACAATGGAGCCTGCTATCTTTATCATTAAATACATGCCCAGTGGGAAACATCATGAAGCATTCCAGAAAACACATGACAGCACGGAACACTGACTGTGAAGCTAATTTAAAACTATAGAACTTATTCATATCTGTGGATTTCAACTCTGGTTTCATTGTTTAGTCATTGGGGGGTTATTTTATGAGTGTGCTGATTTTTTTCTTAATCATAACATTGCCAATTTACAGCCAATCAGATTGTTGTATCACAGTTGGAAACCTTCTTGGCATCCACCCAACTTTTCTTGTATTTGATTTAGTTTTTGAAAGATGGCAGGGGAAGAGACTAATAATAATTGTGAGGGTTTTGTGATAGATATATTTTATTACTGCTTTTAAAAAGTTATAAAAAATGATAACACATGTACTAATTGCGATAACATATGTAGTAATAGCTGATTACACATGTACTAATAGTTGATCATTTCTTGATTGCTGATTGGTCCATTTGTGCCAAAAGTACTTTTTTTTGGTCAGCGGCTATTGGGGTGAACATCACGGGTATTGGGCAAGTGTTTTAAAATGGCACTTTTTGACCACTTGGTACTCCACCACCTCTCCAGAAATCTGTAGATGTCCAAATGTTGAAACCTTAGCTTTAAGCTCTTGAATCACCGACAGAGGTAAATCAACATAATTCAACTTAAGATTTAAGAAATCTAAGTGCACAAAGTTAGCCTGAAAAGCTACTGGATCTCTTCCCCTATTAGAAATTTACAGCCAAACAGATTGTTCAAAACATCCTTGGCATTCACCCAACTTTCCTTTTAGTTCAAAACATCCTTGGCATTCACCCAACTTTCCTTTTATTTGATTTAGGTTTTGAAAGATGGAAACATGTGAGCTGTGTCATTGATTAAATAAAGAATGTAGAAGTATGATTTGTAATAATTTACAGTAACTCTGCAGTTCATATGCCATTACATCATTGCTTCTATTTTCATAATTGCTTGAAAACAGTTTAGCTACCATTTATGTCAAATTTATCTTTCTGATGCCAAAGTGAGTCAAATTATAAGCAAGTGGCGGGTAACGAATCCATATTCTACCCTCTTTATTGGCAGTAAAATGGCAGATACTGAGCCTGAAATACTAATTAAAGCTTGGATTATGTAAAGGACAGTACACTGTTCAATACATCTCTTCATCACTAATTAAAAGATGACAATTAAGATGACAATTTCTGTAAACATGGCCCTGAATCCTTCCAAGATTTCAAACATTGGGTAAACTTATCTAAACAAAAATTACTCTCCCTTGGCAATAATTTCATTGGCAGACCCATCTGATTAAGATAAGTGCCATTTCCAATCAACCCCACAACCGGTCAAGGTCATAACTATGGATGAAAAGAGAATGAAATATATATAAAAAATGAAAGGTTGGGCTGACATTACTCCAATTCCTGTCTATGTCTCTTTGAATAGATTCAGAAAGCTGCAACCAACTGGGATGATATAGCTAGATTTACATCACCCACGTCATCAATAATTCTAGGAACTCTTTTAGTCCATTATAAAGCCCTTGAGGATTTCAGAATTTGTAAAGGGGGGATTTATTACTCATATACCAGAGAAACCCTTTCATTTTTCTGTCCATATAATCAGTCAACTGAAGAAGATGAAGAGCCTTCTGCAACTTATATGTTGTTTATCCATAACCTTATTGGTTCTGGACATGTGTGGAGAAGCTCGTCAATCACCATCCATCCGTGACAAAGGTTTCTTCTGATTAAACCCTGCTGTTTTTCTTTCAATATCCTGTAGTTAGAAGTTTTCCCAGTCATAGACTGAGCATCAACTTAATGAATAAACAGATGAAGAAATTTTATTCAATTGAGATTTAACTACTCTAAGAGATTCTTTGATTTTCATGCTCATTCAATTGCCTTGCAGATTCCAGTGCACTTCATGAAAATAAGTCTCACCATTTGGAGGAGTCAAAATTTGATAGTGCCACAGTATTGGGTGTCTCTCATCCCAAGGTAAATTACTTTTTCCAATACCCTATGGTTCTAGAGCCCTCCCAGTGTATGTGTATATATATCCCTATATTGTTGATTCTTATTGTACCTAATATGATCAGCAGGGGCAGGTAAGGTATGATATCAATAAGAATTGTTATCAGTAGTAGCATTATGTTACAAATATGAATGGTTCAACATTGCTTGTAGTTATAGTGTTTCCCTTATACCTTATCCTGGATAGGCAGCTACCTGAATATGGAATTTTTTTGGGAAATAAATTATATTCGGATCCATGATAGGCTGGTCAAAGAAGCATCTCACTCTATTATCATGATGTCCTCGTGTGACTAGGTTTTAACAGAATGTTTCCTTAAATCCATAATGCCTTACGAGAATCTTGAAAGTATAGATGCATGCGGGTGCAAATCTGATTCCTGATGAAATTTTCATGTAAAAAAAAAACTTTATTTGTTTGTTTAGATGCTAAGCTTCAAATATATGACTGCAATGTTTGTTTTTGCAATCTAGAAGGTGAATTTACCATGTTGAACAACAAATTGATTTGAATACTATTAGTACTGAGAATTCATTTCCATCATATATTATCGTGTGAACTTTAGCAAGATGATCTTGTATTCTTAGTTTTTTTTAATGAATATGTAACCTTATATTTAGAAACTATTCATTAACAAAATAATTCTTCCACTCGAATGTTTTCTTTTCCACAAGCAATTTGGAAACAATGAGAACTAAGAGTTCATTTGTGCAGAGTATTGATGTATTTCATTACCAACTAAATCTCTTTCCATGTGATCCATGAAAATCAGTCACAGGAACAATTATAGTTGGTTGTAGATCAGTGCTGTTTATATGAATAGTTCATATACAAGTGATTCTAGAAACCCATTTAAAATGAGTTGGGTTATTAAAAGAATAGTCTTATTTGTCTCATTTCATATATTGGATCATGAACAATACTGAAAAGCCCTTGAATCTATTACTTCAGTAATTTGACTGGTTGTTTATTTATTTTCTGCATCAGGCTGAGGTGAGCAAGAACACAATAAGCGAATCAACCGGTAGAGAAGGAGGGGCAGATCCCAAATGGAAGAAGATTGGCAGAAATCTTATGGAGGAGGAATTTGAGTTAGGGTTAGGGAGGGAGATGATTGAGCATATTGATTATGCAGGAGCCACAACTCATCCACCCAGTGAGCCTCCCAAGAAGAAAAAGACTAGCTCCAAACAGAAAAGCCTGCATCCTCCATCACGCGCACATTAAGAACAATATTAATACAGAATTCTTCTCTTTTCAATACGGAAGCCCACATATCATGTACAAGATCAGGGTTTGTAGGGTTTATTGTAGCTTTTGCTGAGATTATATTAGTTTTTATTGCTCAGATATGTACTGGATGTATATCATTGGGTGCAGGGATTATGGCTATGTATAACAATAACAATATTCAATCCTTATTGTAGAATTCTAAGTGATTTCATATGTAGAAACCTGCAGTGCACCTGCAATAAGCCCAAAGTGGATATTAAATAAGATTTTTATGTTTGCTTGTCATATTTTATGTCTTGGTGACTGACATCAAGAAAATTTTCCTTTGCAAGAAAGAGTAAAATATGGTTTCAGTACCACCACAAACCAAACATATTGGATTGATTAAATGGATGGATGAGCTGGCAACTATAGGTCCTCGTGTAATGGCAGAGCTGGTCAGGTGGCCGAAAGTGGGACATCCCCAACCAAAACAATGCTGTCTGCCTGTGTGTATTGTACATGTCCATGTGCTTGCAGATCCAAGCATTTGCTACTTCGTTGTCCTAAGATTTTGCCAACTATTTAGCTTACATTATTATATCCTAGCACAAATCTACCTTAATATTGATTTGAATAGCTGAATGTGAGGTTATATTCTTAAGCAATAATATTGATTTGAAGAATTAGATGCGAGCTTTTTATTCTCAAGCAATAGGAATTGGTATTTCAAAGTGATGTTTGAATCTTTGATATTTTTTGATTTCAAAGATATTGATATTAAATGTAAATCAACAGGGTATATTATGAGAGTTTTTATATAAGTCAAGGTCTATTTATTTTTAAATTTTTAAATTTTTAAATTAGAATATAGCCAGTGTCTATAATGCCCCCCTCTATTATATTGAAGAGATCTCTTATAAGATCATCAAAATCTTTTTATAGAAATGGATATTACTTTTCCTTCAAGCTCTTTATGGTCATTAAATATCTCATTCAACTATGGAAGAATATAAAAACATTCTCCTCAATTCAAGTGTTTGTAAGATTGTTACTCATGTGAGTCTTTTTACATTGGTGAGTTACTTATTAACTTCAAATTTGAGATGCTTTTGAGTAATATGAAGCATGAATGAAACATAAAATATTACCTATAAAGAGCATTCCTTTAAAAATAAATACTATATTTTTCTTGAAGATATATTTTTCTTGGTTGAAAAAACAATTTATGCAGGAAAAAGATCAAACACGTTAGTTTTATTTGAAATCGCCAAACCAACCTAAACCAAAATGATAGGTGGAGCTTGCACCTAATTCAAAACCCTCTTCCAAATTCCCTCCAAACCAACTCCCCTTTCTTCTAATTTTCTCCACCCCTTCATTGCCTTGGCTTTTGTACTCTCCTCAACTACAATTACACCCCTTTCAAAAGTTCTCTTGTATTGTCAATTGTCCTCATTTCCCTATATTGTCCTTGATGTGCCTTATCCTCTTCTTTGACATTACCTCAAGGGAATTTTTTCCCTATCTTGACCCTATCTATCATTTTCATCTTCCATATTGTCCTCTTCATTTTCATTGATTTAGCATTTCCTTGGTTTCCATCCCATGTTTCAATTCAAGTCATTTTGACCATTATATTTAAATCCTCTCTTTATATGAATTTATATTTTTCTCTATAAATTCAAAGATATTGATTTTAATGTAAATATATTATGAGAGTTTTAAACAAGTTACGGTTCCTTGGTTCCAAATTTACAAATTAGAATACAAAAAGTGCCTATGATGCTCCCATTTACTACATTGAAGAGATCTCTTATAAGACCATCAAAATCTTTCATAGAAAAGAATATAAATTTTCCTTCAATCTCTTTGTGACCAATAAATATCTCATTCCAACTACCAAATAATATAAGGACATTCTTCTTAACTCAATGAATGAAACATAAAATATTACCTTCAAGAGCATTCGTTTAAAACTAACTACCATATTTTCCTTGAAGATATATTTTCTTGGTTGAAGAAGATAATTTATTTAGGAAAAAGATCAAAGAAGTTTGTTTTATTTGAAATCATTGAACCAACCTAAACTGAAATGATAGGTAGGGCTTGAACCTAACTGAAACCCTCTTCCAAATTTCCTCGAAACCAACCCTCCTTATTCTAATTTTCTCCACTCCCCTCATTGCCTTGGCTTATGTACTCTCCTCAAATTCAACTGCTTCCCTTTTAGAACTTTTCTTGGTACTATCAAATGTCCCCACTTCCTTCTATTGTCCTTGGTGCACCTTATCCTCTTCTTTGACATTACCACAAGAGGTTTCCCCCACTATTTTAACCCTATATATATTTTTCATCTTCCATATTGTCCTCTTGATTTTCATTGATTTAGCATTTCCTTGGTTTCCATCTCATATTTCAATTTAAGCTATTTTGGTAACTTTATTTAAATCCTTTCTTTTTATGAATTTATATTTTTTCTCTATAAAATTTATTATTTCTCATCTTATTGTAAGGTCTACTCCCTTCACTTTTGTCTTCACCTTATTTTAATGTTGTTGTTGTTATGTTATGTATAGAAATCATTGATACACAAGTTTATCTTATTTTTAACATATAGATGATATTGACACTATTATATATAGATTATTAATTAGTTATTAGTTGTGAACATGAATTGATTAATTACTTATGAACTCTTCCATATTTTTACAGTAGAAACATAAATTATAATTAGTTATCTCTATGGATTAATTTTTAAATGAAAATAAGTGTGTATGATAAATCTAAATCTAAATTTGATTAAGTTATGTTATTTTCTTACATGTTTTTTAATTAATATAACTAGTTTAATTTATTATTGATTTAATTGGATTGTAAAATTATTTTCATTATAAATTATGTATGATGCATATTGCATCTCATGGCACTCTTAGTATTGTCCCATTAGATGAGTTGGGACAAGTCTCACATGGTTCATCTATTTCTTGAGGTATTTTTTATTCTCCCTCTTCTTTTTCTATGCATTTTGATCATAATTAATCTTAGTTTGGATCTCTTAGTGGGTGTCCTTTTTTGGAATCCTTGTTTTGTATTTTCATTGTTGGTGGTTAGGACTTATTGGTCATTTGGTTTCACTTTCCTAGGTAAACATTTATTTGAACTATGTACCTTTATTTTGTAATTACAAAAAAATAGCGGCCTCAACCAATTAAATGTACATCTATGTATCTCTATATTTATGAATATTGTTTCAACTATTATCTTGGATATATAAGTGCAATTATGCTAGTGTCAAAGTTAAACCCATACCAGATGGAGAAACCATAGAAGTTCTCGACCAAATCACGTTTTTTCCATTTTATCTAGGGCTTACCCTAAGAGAGGATCAAAGTCTCTTTATGAATGAAATTTTGTTGATAATATATTTATTTTATTTTCTAATGTGGAATTTAGTTAGATTCATTTTGTGTTTCTGTTGTCTTAAATTGGAAGCACTTCAATTTAATGATGGTTTAACACCTATCTAGTGATATTTAATACTAGATTTGCATTTAATTTGTATTTCTCCCTTTCTTTTCATCTCTTTTTATTCCTCCTACATGGAATTGGGGTAGAATTTAATAGATCCTCCTTGGTATTCCTATTTCATGATGCAAAGCCTCTAAATCTAGGGATTATGGTTATAGCACAGAACTATGTCCATTTTTTCTTAATCAAGATGGTTGGTATCATGAATCGTTTACTTATTCAAACCTGGATTATTATTAAAATTATAGGATTAAGCCTTACTGATAATTAGTCATTTTTGGGAGACTATAAAGGGGTTACTCCTCCTTATCAATTAAAGTGAGCTTGAATACCTCGATTCATGTTCAAATACTTATGTAACCCTAGACATTAATTTATGAAGCTCTTAGAAAGCAAACATAGCAAGTGTGTCTGAAATTTATAAAGCCTCCTTCGTCTATTGCTTCTCAAATTATATGCAAAATAACAATAGGGTTGTGGATATTGGGCAATTTAGATTTAGATTCAACTTATTACTTTGGACTTGGAGACTTTGATCTTAACCATGTTTGTACTAATAATATTTCCAACTTAGAGTAAACAAATTAGACTATTCAAAAGAATATGGGAAGAATTATACACAACTCAAAAGTAAATTTTAAAGAAACATACTACTTGAATGGAAAGTGAATTAATTAAGAAGGGTTTATCACTTTCACTCAGGAAAACCTCCTTCAAATATAACATACTAAAAGAACACCTTTTTTAATTTCTAACTTTAATTTAAGGAGATCTAACCAAAAGATGATTTAATGAAGAATTTGATCAATTCAAGTATTAATTATCTTCTATGAGATGTAAGAATATACTTTGATCTTGAGGACTCACTGGTACATTTTGACTCATTTTTTGATGAAAATTGGTCAAATTTTTGACAAACTATTTTGTCGCTATTTTTGTTGTAAAAAGTTTGACCAATTTTTGGTTTGATTGAAATTTTGACCAAATTGTAGATGATCACTATATGTTACAGCAATAAGCCTCCTCTTTTTTTATCACCGAAAACACTCATCGCCATGACTTATAGTGATATCTCCTCCTTTTCGATAAAAGAGTTCACTATATTCTATAGCAACATCTCCTCCTTTCGGTCATCAAAAATACTCATTGTCACGACCTATAGTGATATCTCCTCCTTTTCGATAGAAGAGTTCACTATATTCTATAGAGATATCTCCTCCTTTTCGATTAGTGAAAACACTCATCACCATGATTCATAGAAATATCTCCTCCTATTTAATAGAAGAGTTTTCTATATTCTATAACGATATCTCCTTTTTTATCACCAAAAACACTCATTGACATGACTTATAGAGATACAATGTCTCTATTGCTCATAGTGTAATGATTATATTTGTTTTTTGTTTGCCAATGATCACTATATGTTATAGTGATAAGCCTCCTTTATCGCTTATTGCTATATTATTTTTATAGTTTCTTTGCATAGTGATAAAAGGGATCACTATATGTCATAGTTGTTGAAGTTGATGAAAGATCAACCCCACAACTCTCAAGAATCACCTACATGCAAACACTTGTTACAGAAGAGACAAGCAAAAGGCAATGGAGGTAGAAATTTCCAAATCCATAGATGAGACATTCTTGATGAGAAAAAAGGTAGATTGCTATAATCAATAATTGTTGGAATTACAATAGGAAAGGTAAACTTCTAGGGTGGGGGGTGAATCAATAGTTTAAACTTTGACACAAAAAAACATTCACCACACATCCATCTCATACATTCACTAAGTAAACTGAAATACCATGTAAAGCATGTACATCTAAATCATGTAAACATATAAACATTCACACATGTATGACACCAAATATGATTACCCAAAAACCCTCCAATGAGAAGGTAAAACTGGGAGGGGGATAACACCGAAAAATCTTCACTACTCCAGCAATAAAGTGTATCTAGTGAAGGTTACAATATTTTGATCATGAGACATGATCTACCCTATGAGAGGTCTACCTTGTTAAAGGCTTACAAAGATTGTTAGGTCTCACCCTGCTAAAGGATTTCAACACCCTATTAGAAGTGTGTCTTGTTAAAGGACTTCAACTCACAATTAAGTAAGCACCTTGTTGGAGGATTTCAATATAGCTTGTTAGGACAACTCTGGTAAGAGATTTAACTAATTCACCTGCTAGACTGACTTAGCATTGATCCTGCAGTTAGCACTTGGTTGCTTGATGATAGATCAGCTCTAAACTAATGTATTCTCAATCCTTCTTGATTAGATTATCTTTGATATATGCTCTTCTCTTCCTCTATTCTTCTTTAACTGATTCTACAATGTAATCTTAGATCATAACTCCTTAACCACCATGAATGCTCTATTTATGCATGCAAACTTATATATTCATTCCTTCATACACCTTAGAAAGTTTAGGGTTTTTCCTCCTTAAGAAGACATAGGTGACTTAGGGTTAGGTATGAATAAATGACTATGATTCATTCATTTTACCGCTTAAACCTTCCCTTTACCTGATTGGCTACATGAAATTCATAGGGATCCCAATTCAAGATTCGTCCTTATCTCCAAAATATCATAAATTAATCTTTAAGTTGGCTCAAAAATGATTTACATAGTTGTTTGCCTATTACAAAAAACTATGACAAAACTATCTTACTTGACATCTAAAGTCTCTAATGCTAGGCATATATGGATTTCTATTATGTGACTCAGCATCTATATCACTTGGCATGCACTATGGACTCGACTCCTAAATCACTTGGCATTTACTATCTACTTGGCACATGAGTGACTTGGCACTCACTGTGGACTCAACATGCTCTATTATATACATGTTGTGCTTGACATATAATACTTGTTCGACATGAACTAAGTAAATGACTTAAGTGTGTAGACACTCATTAGTCAAAATCAATGTAAGATCAACAATCTCCCCCTTTGACATGAGTGTGAAAAACACTTGGTCATGCATTAATATCCTTTATCCTAATAAGCATAACATATCTCTTATTCGGCTTATGTACAAAACTTCAAAATTTCAAAATTTTGTAACAACTTATATACCTCAAAATTTGATAACTCCACGTTAGTTGATTGTTCTATACTCAAAATGTTGTACTCTTGCTGTGTGAATGTGTCTCAACTAATACTCTTTGCCTTCATTTAGTTCTTTGCTTGCTCCCCCTTAGCTTATTCTATCTTTTTCTCTATCCATTTTCTTACTCTCCTCCCTCAAAATCTATATCTCCCCCTTTTTGACACTTATGTCAATGGGCTATACACTCATAGTGTGTTTGTCCAAAAAAGATTTATGGACATCTACTATAATCTTGAGAGCTACATCCCAATTTTCACATGCTACATCCAAAGACTTGATTTGGATGGCCAACTCAGTAGCAAGGTGGACTAGGTCATCTAATGTTGAAAGATTGGGGTCTTTCTTTATAAGTGTTTTAGCATAGCCTAATTCCTTGTGCAAAATCTTCATTTGTGGGATCAATTTTGTTTGAATGCTAATTAGTTTTTCCTTTATATTGGCTTCATCTATAGTTAATGATGCTAACTGACTCTAGGTTTGTAGCAAAGTTCTCAAGTGCTTCTCACTTTGAGTTAGTGTCATAGGCAGTTTTGCACCTGATGCATTAATTTGACTTTGCAAACTCAAAATGTGACTTCTAGTCTCTTGTGTGAAGAGTGTTGGATTGCAAAATTTAGTGTACAGTGAGAAAATATTCTCAAGTACCTTCTTCACACCCTCAACCTTAGTTGCCAATGCAACTTGTGTGAGTGTTATGTCACCTAATATTTTCTCATTTATTTTGCTCTGAAATTTCTTTTCTGACCATTCTAATATTTGAGCATTTGTATCAAGCTCTACATCACTAACCTTTTCCACTATGTTTGTTAGTTTTTCAATGAGTGGCTTGGTCTCATCTGGAGTAGGTAGACTAAATGCATCTAAGAAAATGTCTTTGATATCTAGCAATATTTGCTTCTTCCTATGGTCTCTTCTGAGTAGTTCCTAATGCTTCTTTCTGGCTAGAGCTTCCTGGAGTATGCCCATCTGCTCAATTGTCATTGTGCCAAAGTCATACTTTTGTAGCACAATCTCTTCATCAAGGCTTACATCTCCATATTGTATTTCTTCTTTAGCCTTTGACAAGCTTGGAATCAACACTGAGATCTGCAATGGTGTTGCATCTGTGCTTGACTTCTGAAGAGTGTGACTAGAAGGACTGCCAAATTTTGGTAAAGTTACTAAGGCTTGAAAGGCTACTTGCTCCTTCACCTTTGGTGTCAACTTAGTTTCTTCAGGGTTATCCTATTTTGCCACAATGCCATGTGATGCACCTTGTACTTGTGCTGGAGGTGCAAATAAGTCTATCTGACTTGTTCCACTCTGTGTTTCTGTAGTGGTTTGGGTTTCCACTATGTCCTTTCCAACTGTATCAACCTTATCTAATGTAGCTTCAGGTACTTTATCCAAAGGCTGTACATTTATGACTTGGGGGGTGATGGTAGGTGGTTCTTGTGTATTCACCTTCTCCCTTGTAGTTTTAGTCACTATTTTTTGTAGTTCATCTACACTCACCAATATAGGATTATCACATAATTTTTCCTGCAGTGTAGACTGATCTAGTATCTTTTTCAAAACTTCCTCTATAAGGGGATTAATGTTCTAAGTAGTTACATCAAAAAAATCCTTTATTGTAATTGTTTTAGTATTGACACTTGTGACATGTTAAGGGCTAACATTAGGCAATTGTCTATCTTGTACACTCTATTCTTCTTATTACTCTACCTCAGCTATTGTCTCATCATCTACATTCATTTTTGTTCCTCCCTCAATAGTGTCTTAGTTATTATCATCTTCCTCATCATTTTTAACCTCAATGGGTTTATGTTCTCCTTCTTTTACTGTAGCAAGCCCATAAGTGGCTTTCCACATCTGTGTGGACTTCTTCACAACATCTTCAATATTATTTTGCAAAATGTTGAAGGCTCTATATTTAGGTACAAACCTAACTACATATTTCTTCATAGCCTTAGAAAATTTTTCCTTACTGAGTTCAAGCATGACTTGTGCAAGTGATGTTTCCCTTATTTGTCTTTCCAAGTTTAAACAATAATGCCATTTCTTCTCAACTCTCTCATATAAACTTTTAGGCATATAGTTGGCAATTTCTCATGGGGCTTTCTTAAAATCTTCCATCATGGCATCTATAGCCTCCTCCACTTGATTCTTGTCAACTTTACCAAGATTATCAAAATCAACATGAGTAAATCTTGACAAATCTACACTATTCTTAACATTTTCACATATGTTTTCAAGACCTGATAGTGGATTGTGACTCACCACTTTGAATTGGCTATTGTCATCTAATTCTATTCTCTCTTCATCAGATTTATCTTGTACAATGTATTTCCTCCTTGGTCTTTTCTGCACTCCTCCTTCCTACTCCATTGGTTTGGCTTTCTCATTTTCCTTTTGTGTAGTGACACATGAACTAGCCCTTGTAGTAGGTGCTATAGGTTTGGGTTGGCTTGGTTTTGCAGTTTTCTTAACCCTTGTCACTGGTTATGCCTTGGAATTTATCTTCTTTTGATTAGTGGGAGTAGGTGTTTACTCAACTTCTTCTTCCTCGACACCTTTAGCAACTTCCATCTCCTCCTCTGGTTGATCTTCACCTTGACCTTGTGTAAGTGCAAGTGGTTCTTGTGTATGGATGTCTTCTTCCTCTTCATCCTCTTCTTGTTCATCTTCTTCTTATTTGGCACCTTCACCAAATTTTTCTTTCAACTTCTTCACCAACTTCTCTTTCTTCTTTATAATAGAGGTAGTCTTTAGTTCCATACTGATTTTGGATTTTTCTAACTCATAGTCTCCAAATGCTTGGCATTTTTATCTATCTCTTCTACCAGTAAAGTTGTAATAGCTACAGGGACATCATCAACATTAATTTCATATCCTAATGGCCTCAACCATCTTACCCTTGGGTTTACTACTTGAACAAATGTGTAATTAGCATCCACCAGGAAACAAACATCATCTTAATGTTTTTCCACTAGTGATATTGGCATTCTTAATCTTTTCTTCATTGATTGCTCAAAGTCCTCAAAGTAATTTTTCACCATAGACTCAAAATTCTCACCCAATTGTTCAATGCACTCACCAATCTGTGCTACCACTAACCTATTTTTTTTCCATGCAACTATGCCAAATGTGGGAAATGTGTTTTGAACATAAAAGAAAATTCATATCATAATAGAACCAAATTTACATTGAGCACTCTTTGTCTTTCTTATGGCTCCTAGCTTCTAAACCAATTATTGTAGATGTAACTTTGCAAGATCATATGTGTGACGTTTCTTGACAATCTTATAGTTCCAACATCTACTGCAATACAGGGTGCACTAATTAATCTATTGGATTGGTAAAACTAATTTGAAATAACCCTGACTACAAAGTCTCACAAAGGATCTCCGATGTTATCAATTGTCATTCCTCTCTTGTTCCACACAGCTCCTATATTCTTCTCAATAATCTCTTTTGAATCACTCCTCAATTTCTTAGGCCGATCTAGGGTTGGATACCCTGTTACCCTATGGATTATTCTCTTGGTTATTTTGATAGTTCCATTATCTAACCATAGTGAACTATCATGAATTCTGCTAAGCACAATCCTAATCCATTCATTTTTTAACACATTAGAGAAATCTAGGGCATGAGTTAACCCTTTCTCTACAATTTTTGTATTCTTCCTTCAACACACCATTCTCACAAATTTTTCCATATGCTTTCCTAATCTCCATATCACCAATACTTCTAATCTTATAGTTGTAACATTTCCTAACGTCTTGAACCATTAAAAAATTTAGTGGTATCATGGATAACGCACTAGAGGGGTCTTGTTTGTAAGAAATGTCTAGAATGGCTTTGAATATTGGTTGCTTAACCTCATTACTAACCAGTTATACATTCAAAACATCCTTACCCTCTACATTCTTTGAACTAGATTCCATTATGCTAAACTAGGGTTTACGAAAATATAAATAGCATAACTCGGTGCTTGATAAATACCTTGCAAGATCTGATGAAATGGTGTTTGAATCTCTGCTTAAATCTTTTGTAATCTTTGGATGAATTTCTAGATCACTTCTTGCTCTCCTTGCTCTTTCTCAATTTTGAAATGATGCAAATTGAGTTGAAATCGATCAAATACCCTTATGAAACACTGCAATAAATGTTGAGTTCTTACACAGCTATAAGCTCAACATCAACCAATTTCAGGGTCACTTGACATCCATTAACATTTCATTCACTCAGCAACCATTACGAGCTTGGCATCAACTAGCTAGTCTATTAGCTTAGCATCCTCTAGCATTTTACTTGGCAACAATAGGAAACTTTTCATGCTTGGCAATAATGTGAAAAACTTAAAGATTTTTCTTGGATTCCTAATAACATCTTGCATCTTTGTTCATGCTTATGTAATCTTTTCAGTACTAAATCCTTTGGAACTAATGTATGATATAACCTATGAATATTAGTCCCACATAACTCTTGATTGCTTAGATTGATGAGGTGTGATCACTTGACCCATTAGGTAAAGTGATCCCTTCTCCATTTGATGTGCTACAATCATCTTTCTTCTTCCATGTCTTGTTCATTTTATTTCTGACATTTTCAACATCTACCTTGCCTCTTCCTTTATCAAATTCACAACTTGGTGCTTTTGACCTTGTTGGACAATATTGACTAGTGTGACTAGTCTTCAAACAACTAAAACATGTGGTCTGACTGAACCACCTTTTGTAGTCACTTCTGAAGTGTGTCCTAATACAATTCTTAGGAACATGTACATACTCTTGACAAAAATGACAAATGTATCTTGTATTATAATCCAAGTTATACGAGTTTCCATTGTTCCTTACTTTTGTTTTCTTGTTTGATGACCACATGGGTTTGGATCTATACTCAAAAGATCTATGTCCATAATTTTGATAGTTATAGCAATATCCTTCAAATCTTTGAGTGTACATGGTCCTAGTTCTACATTCATATGTTTGATGACCTTGTTTTTTGCACTTATGATAGTGAACCATGTTCTTATGCTTGACATTCTAATTTGTAGTCTTTCTCCTGCTTACATTAGTAGTATGTCCTTTCTTACCACAATTATGACAAGTAGGTTTGGAGTTCTTATCTTTTTTGCTCCTTTCTTCAACACTTTTGGATGACTCTCCTTCTTCAGTACTTGTGTATCCCTGTCTAGATGTATCATTATTGGATCTAGGAGATCTTAATAATTGCTCAAAGTATTTGATGAATTCACTTGGTTTATTGAAACTTTCAACAAATTCCTTTTCCCTCTTTAGGTCATTATTCAATTGCTCATTCTGCAACTTCAATGTTGTTATCCCAATATCCTTGACATTTAGCTCATAGTTGGCATTTATCATTTGACTCAAAGTATCCAATTACATGTTAGAAATCTTAGTTAGCTTTGACGATTTCTCTTCCAATCTATTGTCTAAGACTCTTTTGACTTCTTCAATCATGGCTTTGTCTTCCATAGCTTGCTTCTTCTATTCAATCATCTAGCATAGTAGTATGGCTTGTGATTCTTTCTCTAACTTGAGATTTTTGATTTCCTCGGCTTGGGTTCTATTCTTTTCCATTAGATTTGCAATTGCTGCATCAAATTCATTAGAGTCTCCATCAGAAAATAACTTAGTAGTGTTCACATGTGTCATTCTCCTTAATAGAAATTTCCTTCCTTCTCTTTAAAGATTTCTTTAAATCTTCTATTGCTTGATTCAATTAATGTAGAATGAGATGTATTTCAATCTCTTGATTCTCAATAATCTTTCCCAACTTGTAGACTTCCATTTCTAAGATCTTTCCTCAAAGCTACAAAGTTTCTCTTCTAGAGAACAAGGCTCTGATAACAATTGTTGGAATTACAATAGGAAAGGCAAACTTCTAATTGTGGGGGGGGGGGGGGGGGGGGGGAGGGGGGGGTGAATCTATAGTTTAAACTTTGACCCATAAAAACATTCACCACACATCCATCTCATACATTTACTAAGCTAACTAAAATACCATGTAAAGCATGTACATCTAATTTATGCAAACATATAAACATTCACATGTGTATATGAGACCTAATATGATTACCTAGAAACCCTCCAATGAGAAGGTAAAACTAGGATGGGGATGAAACCCACAAATCTTCACTACTATAGTAATAAAATGTATCCAATGAAGGCTACAATGTTTTGATCATGAGACATGATCTACCCTATGAAAGGTCTGCCCCATTAAAGGCTTACAAAGACTATTAGGTCTCACCCTGCTAAAGGATTTCAACACCCTATTAGAAGTGTGTCTTGCTAAAGGACTCCAACTCACAATTAAGTAAGCACCTTGTTAGAGGATTTCAATAAAACCGGTTAGGACTACTCTGTTAAGAGATTTAACTGATTCACCTACTAGAATGACTCAGCATTGATCCTGAGGTTAGTACTTGGTTGCTTGATGATAGATGACCTCTAAACTAATGTATTCTCGATCATTCTTGGTCAGATGTCTCTTTGATGTATGATCTTCTCTTCCTCTATTCTCCTTTAATTGATTCTACAATGCAATCTTAGATCATAACTCCTTAGCCACCATGAATGCTCTATTGTGCATGCAAAATTATTTGTTCTCTCCTTCATACACCTTAGAAAGTTTAGGGTTTGTCCTCCTTAGAAGACATAGGTGACTTAGGGTTAGGTATGAATCAAGTGTTGTGATTCATCCATTTTTCCACTTAAACCTTCCCTTTACTTGATTGGCTACATGAAATTTCATAGGGATCCCAATTTAAGATTCGTCCTTATCTCCAAAATATCATAAATTAATCTTTAAGTCAACTGAAAAATGGTTTACATAGTTGTTTGTGCTATTACAAAAAACTATGACAAAACTATCTTACTTAGCATCTAAAGTCTCTAATGCTCAACATATACTAATTTCTATTCTGTAACTAAGCATCTATATTGCTCGACATGCACTGCAGACTTGGCTCCTAAATCATTTGACATACACTGTTGGCTCAACACTTGAGTGACTCGACACAAGTGACTTGAAACTCACTATGGACTCAACATGCTCTATTATATACATGTTGTACTTGGTATATACTAGTTGTTTGGCATGAACTAAGTAAATGACTTAAGTGTGTAGACACTAATTAGTCAAAACCAATCTGAGATCAACAATAATGAATTAATCTTATTTCTCAATTGAATACAATGAGAGATCATCCTTAAACGAGATCAAAACCACAAAAAGGTCTAACCTAGTTTGCATCAAAATAATTAATAAGATAATTCATTATTAGATGCCTAAAGTTTAGCTTAAGAAACTAGAGTTAATTAGGAAATATCTAATTACTCTAACACCCCCCCCCCCCCCCTTAAGATAAACTTAGGGAGTAGATAAACTTAGAGGTGATCAATCTCAGACACTACTTGAATCAGAAGGCAAAACAAGGAAAACAAATGAAATTAAAATAAAGATGTAGAATGACACTTTATCTCAATGCATTTGCAAGAATGCATACAAATGATGTCTAAATAAACTAGAAGAGACACAAGAGTAATAAAATAGATAGTACAAGTCATGAAAAATCATCTAAAGAAACAAAATTTATCACCAGACATGAAACAACCAATATATCCACCAAAATGCAAAAATGTAGAAGACTAAATAGAATGTGCTTAGAGTAGGATCTTGAAAAATAACCAGCATCACTAGAAAGATCTTAGAAATACCTTTCCAACAATATAAAGGATTCCCAAATCAAAGATCAAATGCTCAAGATATGTCTCTTAGAGTGCAAAAAGAAACTTTGGACTTTGATAGTAGAAAAAGCTATCAAAAAAGCATCAAAATTGAAAACTATCTATCATTGTAATGGACTCAAAACCAACTTTCTAGCCATATCTCATTTGCAAAAAATAGAGTCTATATACCTAACATATGAACAAAAATGTGAAGGTAGGTCCAAAGAGAGGCCAAGAAGGTGACAAGAAGTGGTGATGCAATGCTGATGTGGTGCTGACATCAACAAGTGACAAGCCAAAATTTGACAATCAAATGGTTGTCGAGGCAAAACAATGCCATTAAAATGACCCCTACTAGAAAAAAATCTAGCTACTAGAAACAAGACAATGTGAAAAACAATGTCGCCGGTAAAAGAGTTGGTGTTGGAGAAAAAATCCGGTGGCCAAGAAGCATGTGATAGAAAAAAGATTCCATCTTTCCAAAAAAAAACATGAAGTGACTACCCAAAAAAATGGTAAACCATCCAATCAAGAACCAAATCACCATAAATCACTCCATAAAAGTCATCCAAAAAAATACGAGTTACCATTAATAAAGGCACAAACTTGGGAGTTTGAACAAAGGGTGGGTTTGCTATTAGAGGAATATGCACATCCCCCAAATTGATGTGTCCATATAGATGCCACATTGGATGGATGAATTACCAACAAAATTGTTGCATTAAACAAAGACAAGGAATGGTCCACTCAACTCAAGATCAACCATCGAAGAAATGAACTCTACGCTTGCCCAACATTGGAGGTCCAAGAAAAACAACAAATCCAAGTTATGCATTGACAACAACGACTAAAAAGAACTCCACTTGGGTTCTCCAAAAAAAGTTGCACATCCATGCCACCCATAATTTGAAGGTAGAGTGGGCAACCATGATGAAGGTGTTCAAGGTGTGGATACCATTATAGCATGTGTAGAATTCTAAGAAAGCCACTATCTCTAATAAAGTTTCCAACTCCCCAAAGAATGCATAGATCACCATATCAAGTGGAAAAAATGCTTAAACTACTAATCAATTAGAAAATTGCTCCATTTCTATTGGTCCAGACACCAAAAACAATATCTTCTCCATTATAGCACTCACTCATACAAAGATGAATTGAAAGTTGGCAGTCGCTAGTGGAAGAAAAAAGAGGGCCATCACCTAGGAAAATATAGCTCACACTCCATAAAAAAATGCAAATTGAATGCTTTGAATAGAGCATAAATTCTCATGACTTGGCATAGGCCTAAGACATCTCTAGTGAGTGCATAAATAACTAAGCAAAGATGCATTTTGGGCTTCCAAAATTGCGTAGGTGATGGGGCCAATAAAACTTCCATAATTTGACATTCCTTGATGGGCAAAGAGAGAAAATAGATCTTCTCTAAAGAATTTTTTTTACCTTCTTTTACCAAATGGTCAAGAAAAGATGAGGAAGGACTGCTTGAAGTCATGAAAATCCACTCCCATCATGGTAAAAACAAAAAATGCTTTAATGCCCTTTCTAAATTACCCTTTTCGTATGTATTGTTTGTTATAACCTTCACTGGATCTGTGAGTTGTTTGACCCTTGCCACATTGCAATGTATGCTTCACTTCCAAGACTCAAGTACTTGGTCTTCAAAACTTCCTTGCAGCCTACATAAATTCTCCAACAAATTCACATTCCTAGAAAAAATGATATGGCATGCCCCTCCTATGATTTGGAGTGAAAAAATTGGCCACCAATCAAAAAATAATGCGCTAATCTTTTATGCAAAAACCACCTAAAAAAAGCATGACTCTAGCATGAAGCCGAGTAATCAGTTACAAATTGCTCCCTCCAAACACCCAAAAAAAGGTATGTTCACCAAAAGTGCATGGGGAACAATAAAATGACTATGGGTGGCACTGAAAATCATGCCAAAAGAAGTACATGTGAAATACCCAAGGTGGAGGATTAAAGGAAGTTAGGCCCAAAAAACCTTTAGCTGCAGCCAAAATTTGTCCAAGGATAGGGGTAGCTTGTTGTCTCCAATCTCCAAGGCATGTGCTAATGTGACACCCTATCAACCAAATTCTCATGCATGTGCATCCCATTTCCAAAATCAAAATTTTCTACCCAAACAAAGAGTGTCCATATCAGAAACATACCTGCAAAAGGTGGGCACTAGAAAATGTACAAATTAGTCTCCATGCATGGGACCTGATGAACATCCTTCCAATAAAATAAGTGCCCCCTTGTTTTTTGTGTCTAGGTCAAAATTGCCTAGGTGCAAAAAAATTTGCCTCAGATTTCAAGAGCATCCAAACTGGACATATTTGATATGGAAATGGGGGATTTTGAGCACTCCGAGCTCAACAGTGATGTTTGTTTGGGCTCACAGTACTCCAAAAATAATTCACCCCAGATCCAATACAAAACACTTCTAAAAATTGAAACCTTCTTAAAGAGAAAAAATTAGATCTAAAAATTGATGCCAAATCTCTCATGAATAGAACAGGGGCATGAAGATCTAGAGCTTTGATACCATGTTGAAGTTGATGAAAGATCAACTCCATAGCTCTTAAGAATCACCTACATGAAAACACCTATTACGGAAGAGAGAAGCAAAAGGCTATGGAGGAAAAAAATTTCAGATCCATAGACGAGACATTCTTGATGAGCAGAAAAGTAGATTGCTATAATTAATAATGAATTAATCTCAGTTCTCAATTGAATACAATGAGAGATCATCCTTAAAGGAGATCAAAACCATAAAAAGGTCTAACCTAGGTTGCATCAAAATAATTAATAAAAGAATTCATTATTAGATGCCTAAAGTTTAGCTTAAGAAACTAGAGTTAATTAGCAAAATATCTAATTACTCTAACAATAGTGATATACTTTCCTCATCACTCATCACTATGTCAAGATTATGCCTTGTATAGAAATAGAAGAGTTTTCTATATTCTATAGTGATATCTCCTCCTTTTTTATCATGAAAAAAACTCATCAACATGACTTATAGTGATACAACATCTCTATCACTCATCACTGTAATGAGTATATACGTTTTCCATCTACCGATGATCGCTATATGTTATAGTGATAAGCCTCCTTTATCACTCATTGCTAGAATTTTTTTTTGCAAATTCTTCGCACAGTGATAAAAGGGATTGCTATATGTCATAGCGATATACTTTCCTCATTTCTCATCACTATGTCAAGATTAGGCCTTCTTTATTTAGTGATAGAAGAGTTTTCTATATTTTATAGTAATATCTCCTTTTTTATCACCAAAAACACTCACTACCATGACTTATAGTGATACAACATCTCTATCACTCATTACTATAATAATTATATTCATTTTCTATTTGTTGATGATCGCTATATGTTATAGCAATAAGCCTCCTTTGTCCCTCATCACTATATTATTTTTGCAATTTCTTCACATAGCGATAAAAGGGATCACTATATGTCATAGCAATATACTTTCCTCATCAATCATCACTATCTAAAGATTAGGTCTTCTCTATATAGCGATAGAAGAGTTTTCTATATTCTATAGCAATATAGTACCCTAAATCTCTTTTGACCATATTGTGATCTCTATAGTATATCTTGACTCAGGAAGCCTACTTGTTGTAACTATAGTAGTATATGAAACATCAAATGAAGAAACGACATTTCTATCAATTGAGGTTTTTGACATGCCTATACAAAAAAATCGCATTAATGGTTAAATGAAAGTCAAATGGCAGATTCCAATGCTTATTCAATGGTTTGAGTGAGGTAGGGTATCAAAGAAATATACAGAGAAGTCAAGGTAGGGTTTCGTAGCATTTGTTGAATGTTTGGTGGAATTAGTGTGGCTAATGCTTACACAATTTCTAACCACAATGTAAAGGTGAGTTATGCCATCCACCCCTAAAGATATAACAATAAAGCTAAACCCAACATTTCATATGAACCCAACAATGTTTTATCGAATGAGGGTTATAATGTTTGTGCCTTTGACACTTCAATTAATGTGATCTATACAAGGAAGAGACGGTGTAAAACATAGCTACTCGCACATTCTCCACTTCACTTAATGTTATCAAGAAAGAGTCCATTGAAATATATTGAGGAGGAAAGACAAAGAAATCATATATATATATATATATATATATATATATATATATATATATATATATATATATATATATATATATATATATATATATATATATATATATATATATATATATATATATATATATATATATATATATATATATATATATATATATATATATATATATATATATATATATAAGCTAGCAAATTGAAGGAGAATTATCAATTACATATTTGAAGAATTCAAATAGGAAAGGTTTCATAATCTAGCACACATTCAATGAATAGTGCACATGACCCATCTATGACTAGAATAAGCATGCACTAGTACTATGATATTATATTAGACAAATCATCAGTAGATCACTGTAGAATATAGAGATTTAACTAGAAAACAACAATTGGTTATACACATCAAAATATATCCAGAACAACAACTTCATACTCTTGTCAACTCTCAATATTGAACTAGTGCTCAAAACAGATTACCTTAAATCATATCACACTTGGGTGTGGATAATATTATCTATTACCTTCCTCTATCAACATATAAGGTTTTCATTAATAAATTGTTGTGTAAAGGAGTTCAAATTCAAATAAAACCATGGGTGTAAACTTGGGTGTGGATAATATTATCCATTACCTTTCTCTATGAAAGTATAAGGTGTTCATTAATAAATTCTAGTGTAAAGGAGTTCAAATTCAAATTCATATATATATATATATATATATATATATAAGCTAGCAAATTGAAGGAGAATTATCAATTACATATTTGAAGAATTCAAATAGGAAAGGTTTCATAATCTAGCACACATTCAATGAATAGTGCACATGACCCATCTATGACTAGAATAAGCATGCACTAGTACTATGATATTATATTAGACAAATCATCAGTAGATCACTGTAGAATATAGAGATTTAACTAGAAAAAAACAATTGGTTATACACATCAAAATATATCCAGAACAACAACTTCATACTCTTGTCAACTCTCAATATTGAACTAGTGCTCAAAACAGATTACCTTAAATCATATCACACTTGGGTGTGGATAATATTATCTATTACCTTCCTCTATCAACATATAAGGTTTTCATTAATAAATTGTTGTGTAAAGGAGTTCAAATTCAAATAAAACCATGGGTGTAAACTTGGGTGTGGATAATATTATCCATTACCTTTCTCTATGAAAGTATAAGGTGTTCATTAATAAATTCTAGTGTAAAGGAGTTCAAATTCAAATAAAACCAAGGGTGTAGACTTGGGTGTGGATAATATTATCTATTACCTTCTATCAATGTATAAGGTGTTCATTAATAAATTCTGGTGTAAAGGAGTTCAAATTAGAATAAAACCAAGGGTGAGCTAGAAAATTTCTATAACCAGTTATATAATTTTATATAACCTTGTTACTGATATTTGGATGGATCGAGCTCACAAAATGAGAAAAAATCCAACAGAGTGCACCCAAATAAAATCTTGAATCCACACTACTATAACTTAAACATACTAAAATAGTAGGAGTAAACTATGAAAAAAGAAAAAGAAAAATAATACAAAAGTTACTGATATTTGGAGCCCAAAACATAATGGAACCGATTGAGTGAATTGAAAAAGAGATCATGATTGACAACTAATTTGTCATGTTTAACAGGAGACAGGGGAGAAGAAGGTCATGTTTCTTGAGGCACACAATCAACCATAGCCACAACTATAGCCTCAACCTCAACCTCAACTTCGTCCTCCTCTCTGTCTTTCTCCTTCTCTAACTAATTGGTATTGAAACCTTGTATATGGTTTGAGACTTGTTATAACAACATTTTCTCTATAATTACCACCATTGTTCCCCTGATACAATTCAAAGTGTTCATCACTCCTTTCTATAGTAACATTGCCTTGAATTCTAGCATCTTCATTTATTCAAAGAACTTAAGATGTATAACAATAACAAAAACAAAAAAATCCCCATTAAAAAAATTGGACATTAATATTTTACCCTTATCCAAAAGAAATAACATAACATATTCATTGATTAAAGCATCATAGTCATAGCTTGTAGTAATAAAGGGGCCTCCTAGTGCACAACCAAAGTTGGTTCCTCTATGATACTACAAATTGTGCAACTCAAACATTAATTCTACATATGACATTGATGAAAGAGTTCTAAATTGTTAATGATGTATGCTCCAATAGGTATCTCACATCATTCACATAATACAATAGAGATAACACCTATTATATGTTAAAAAAGTGTTCTACCTAATATATTTTAAAGATGTAATATACCTATATATGGAGCATAAATGGAAATGAACAACATCTTATACATTAATTGTCTAAATGATTATCTAAAGGATTGAAGACAACCAAATTATTCTAGAATGCTCATTAAATTGTGGCCTTGTATGATTAATATATTTTTCAACACATTAAGGCATCCTATTGAATTGGAAATCTTTGGAATTTGATGCACCCTAAAATGATTAACTCTCTCAGGTACACAAGAGCCTATTTAACATAAATCACTAGTATATCAGTAAAACATTTAACTTATAGATTTAAGAAAGTTGAAAAGGAAGATACTTATAGTGATGTCACCTTTCCACAACTCTTTTAATTGATTTTTGTGAGATAACCAATATTCACAGAGATTTTAACTTTATAATTATGTGAAACTTGAAATTAAAATCAAGAGATTTTTCCTTTGAAACTCATATAAAAAGATTTGCAAGTTAAATAGGAGAACTCACCAAGCTGAAAGAACCACAAGTACTAATAACTCTGCAAATACATCCATGTAAACCTTCCAATAATGAAAAAGTTAGAGTATTAAATGAGTCAAAAATACAATATATTCAACACAAAAATGAATCCAAGAACTATTTGAACAAACCATGCTCTTTATCAAAAATGATCAAATCATCAATTAGTCCATTAGTCATATTTAGATGAACATACAACATGATAAGAAGTTTAGCTTTTTTTTCTCTATGTTTTTCAACACATCTTTAATTTTTCATCATTTCCTTTAAGTGTTAGTATGACTCTAATACCCAAAGAAGCATTGGAGATAAATAATTTCTAATCCTATGTGAATAGTTAAGATTCATAAGAGATGGATACCTATTAAATGTTGGTCAAGATAAATGGTTCTAAAATGATAAAATGATGTTACATAATTCAACCCATGAAGACAATGGATTGTTCCTACAAAACATATCTGTGAGCAGAAGCTTTGGTCAAATGGGTAACAAGCTCTAATGGCATAAATTTGCAAGCAACTTTGGGGTATAATATACACTACATGATGCTAGATATTGTACATATCTATGACTAGAACCTTTCATCACATGGGGTAGAAAGCTATGTAGGCATAATTATGGAGGACACTTGTAGTTTATAACTTTACCATGCTTTTACTTGTTAAGGAATATGGATCATTGATCCCCATATTGTCATTCCAAATCTCTTGATACATTATCACACACTAGATCAAATCCTGAACTTTTAAACTCATATTTCATAAGACATGTCCATGCATAGGTTTAGAGCCACACAAGAATTTCTAACACCTAAACAGAATTCTTCAACAAGTAACATAGCTAAGTACTCTTGTAATAAATACACGTTTATTTTCTTGCATTTAATTGAGCAAATAATTTTAGTATTTTGAATTCTTTGTCCCTGGTAGTTATTCTAAATTGATTTCTATTTGGATGCATTTGTTTAGTTAACCTTGGATTTAATGAACAACTATCAAAAACATCTAAGTTCCTATTAGCTATCAAGAGTAATGAACGAAATTACCAACTTAATATCAATTGGAGGTCACTGGTAACAAATAAATTCAATGAAGAAGGAATCTCTCAAACATATAAACATATATTCACACATATCATAATATAAAGTATACATGTGTATCATTTTAGTAAAAGTTGACATAAAATGTCAAGATTGCAATATACCTCTTTTGTACGAAGTGTCCTTGAAGCATGAGTTGTGCCCTGTGCTTTATGAATGATTCTCTATAAAATCTGAAATTCATATATTGCAAGAATTATTATGATATCAATAGATCTTTTTAATGAATCCACAATTAAAAGCTTTACTTTATTCTGAAAGTAAATTAAACTAGAACATGTTGAACAATTCAACAAACTACTAGACTACTTTAACATGTAGAGAAGAATACAACAAAGAGGCTCTAGGATAAATGAACCAATCAATATTTTCCTAGGTCTATGAATTGTTGACCTTAATCTTATCATGTCTGTTGGTGTTTGAAAACATTGTAGGTTTCCAATCACCCCGATGAGAATATGGTATGTCTAGGGGCAACTAACTCCCATCTTCAACATACTATTTTAGGCACTGGGCCAACTATTAGGCTAGACCCTTCTTCTACTTCAGGCTCTGCAAAACCTAGGTGGGTGAACCTTAGATCCAACTAATATGGTACCAGTGCAAAACATATCCCTGGATCTAACAAAGCAAATTGCAACCCTTATATCTCCTAATGACTAATGAAATGACATAAATCTACAATAGCTAAATGCAAATCTATAGCATCATAAGCTGAGTGAGGGCATTACATTTTGATTCTTCAACATGAAAGGAAAAAATGTTTGATTAATGATGTTGATTCAACAAAACCTCAAATATGCAGCAGTAAGACCTAATGATCCTGTAATTGATTAGTGCCTTAACCATTGGGCAATTCCATGAATCAAATGCATACATTTGTGATATCAGGACATATTTCATATACCCAGACATTAGATCTATCTAATCACCTTGTGATTTAAACATCAATGTTCATTTAGACCTCATTCTCATGAAATATCCTTCTCAAAATAACCAGAAACCATGTGAAACACATCAAGCATTTACTTGGTCCTTTGTTCCAACAGCAAAACCTATTTGACATACAATTTTAAAGGGATGCAAATGGATCTCAGATCTTTGTTCAAAGACCACATAAGACTATAGGTTATTGAGATAGGAGATGAGAATCAAAATGAAACTAATGAAATGCTTACTCATTTGTATTGATTTCCTTGAAACTATACATTCAGATGCATAAAATTAAAATGTGAAAAACCTAATAGATCTGAACTATCTGTATTAACCTTCCTAATGCTACTCATACAAGAAAGAAAATGTTGAAAGAAATGGTGTCTCAGTATTGGGAATGCATCAAGATTGGAACCAGAACTTGGTATCATAGCAATGAGCAAATTTTCTCCAAAACTGGAACCCTACTGGTTCACAGAGAAAACTGCCAACCCTTGCAATGAAAGAGAGAAAGAATGATACATGAGAGAAAGAATTCTCGGATCTATTTTGTGTCTGACATCTATCCACTCAAAATTCCCTCTTGTAGCAATGAAAATACTCTCTCTACCTTCTCTCCTCAACTGCTAATCATATCCCAATTTTTTTTGCCTTTCCAGGAGCAAAAAACCTCAGCAAAAGACAAAATTTAATAACTAATTCTGGAAGTGTCAATTTATCAAATTGAACCCAAAACATCACAAATACTCAAAATAACTTGATACAAGAATCACTGAACACTTTTATGATGTTTTTCCAACTGAATTCTACAACTGGTGACTTGAAACACCTGATAAAACATGTAGATCAATCTCTAAGAGAAAACCTCCTGTAGCATGAATAGACTTCTTTCTATGCAAAAACTAACTCCATAATTGGAAAATTTAGTTTCTCCCAGTTTCGACGATATATAACATTGTATATTTAGCCTATCAAAAACCTCTAGAAAGTAGATTTGAAAATCACCCCCTCTGGTATAAGGTTCAGGTCTGCAACTCTTTTAAAATTTAAATTTTTCAAAAATTTCATTTAATCTAAAGTTTAAACTTCAGAATATGAGTCTCTTTTGATTTAAAAATCCTGTATGTGCAAACCTTCTAAGAAACAATAAAAAATAATTTTATTATTATTATTTTTAAATTGCTCCCTATCCCTCAATTTTAGGGTCAACTAGGTTTGACCACCCCTTTGCCACATGGTGGTTCATGATTGGCCCATCTGATTGCCACATCACCACTCTGCTTTGTCATTGCCATGTCATCACTGGATGGGCCCATTGACATGTGTTGGCCACCCACAAGCCCACATTTTTAAACCCATGAACATCTCTGTGATGCAGGCGTGTGCTATCTATCAAATCATGACACATGTCATGATCTGGGTGATTCTCACCTGAGATTGTTGTCAATCTCCACTTAACCATGTGTGGGACCTGCTGCCACTTGTCACATGTCCACTTTCCCCCAAATTTTAACTAGTGCGCATCTCGATCAAGTGGGCTTCTGCCATCCACAAGATGTGGACACATGGCGTGATCTAGTGCCATCTTTGCCACATTAGTTCGGGTGCATTTCCATTTAAAATTTGTGAAATCAACAACTGTCTCGTCAAGGTCAACTGCAAGGTGGGGTGCCTTCATAACACACTTTCCCTTTCAAAAGGGCACATCCCTTAAGATAGAACTCATGTTGCTTGTTTTTGTATTTAAACAACATGGAATATGTCTCACAATGAATGTGGGACAAATGCCTTTTATTATTTCTTTTCTCTTTAGCTGCTCATGCTTTTCTCAATGCATTGGCTTAGCTCTACCTCCAACTTGGGTGTGGGATGACCTTACTTGCATGCTTCTATTGTTGATTTGGCATGAAGATCTATGAGGACACCTCTTTTCCATGTGAGTCAAGCTCCCTTGGGATCTCAGATGACTTGTTTCTTTTACTTGCCTATGGCTTGTTTCCTTAGATGCATTTGTTCCTGTATGTGGGGTATCTTTGTCTAATTTAAAATCTACCCTTTGATTGCCCCTACTCTTTCTCATGCTCATAGGTAACCTCTTGCTTGTGGTCTTTTTAAATTGATGTGCTCTATTCTTTAAAACTTGCGTGGAGCTGGGACTTTGAATGCGTGGGCTCTTCTGGCTTTAACTAGCGACTTATAAATTTTATTAGGCATTTTTTGGCTGCTCATGCCACTTCCCTTTAAAATTGCAAGTTCTCCTCCTCAAGAATTTTCATTTTTGCTTCACCTGAACTATCCTTTATTGCTGCAGGCTCTATTTTTTTTTATGCTGATTGCTTGTCTTTTTTTTTTAGCTGCATTTTCAATGGTATCTTCAAGTGGAGCTCCTCCCTTATATGCTGCATTTTTTTATTTAGCCCATTTTCTTTTAAATGCACTGGGATCTCTCTTACTTTGGAACCTTCTTTTGACTGCAATTTTGTGAATGAGAGGGCTTTGACACTTACGTGAGCTTCCTCTTCACACAAGATGTGCTCTTACTGAATCGACTCCTCCTCTGTTCATGCACTTTCATGTGAACTTCTCATGTAGATCATTGATATCTGTGATACATAACACATTCCTTCTTGGCTAGATGCTATCATTGTCCTTGAATCCAAGAGCTATGAAATTCCCTTGAACATGTCTCTAAGGAATCCCCCATGGGCAAGCTTCTAAATAAACATTGCAAAGACATCTAAACTTACCTGTCCATTCAAATATATGTTGTATGTGGATTGCTTCACTTAACATTTCCTTTGACACCTAAATCTATCCAAATCACATGAAAGTTGTGATTCTCTATCTTTTATTCAGTGTGCCTCGTCAATAATGATATATTTTCAGTCCACCCTTGAAAGCTTTGCTTGATCTCTCATAATGAACTCATACGTTGTGACAAGCACATTAAAATTCATTGCACAAACCCCCTTCGAATAGAGTCACACCTATTGATCTTTGCTACCACATAATAAATCTAGGACAATGTAGGAAGCCAATTGTGCATTTCACTATTCCAGTTAACCATAACTGCACTGGGAACAATTATGAGATGCAAACCATAATTCCCCATTGTACTCTATAAGATAAGCTATTTGATGCTTCAACCTTCAAAATAAGTATGGACATTGATACTTGATTCTCCTTTTCTTTTTATATAATGACGCATCATTTGACATTGAATAATGGTGTTCCCATACCAATCACTTATAATAACTTTTAAAACAACTCCAATTCTGAATACTTTATTAGCTTGTTGAAGTCAGTCGGACCCCAAAATGGGTCCGGCTAAAAAAAAATTCATTTTCAGGCAATTGACATCACAAAGTGTTCTACTAATCATCTACTACTAACCAAAATCAAACTCAAGCACTAAAACAATCATTTAGAACTTTGTTTACCCACTTTATGCAAACTAGAATTTTCAGCTAATAGGACCTGTTGGCTGGCTTTAAAAATTGACCTGAATAGATAACTAGGCTCTGAAATCAGCAATACTAAATATCTGTTCTGCATATTCTTACCCTGTCGAACCTTTTCTCATGACGAATTCTTAGTCAAAAGATATTGACTGACAAAGTTACCCTGTAGAATTGCCTACAAGAAAACATGTTAGAAAACAACAAATTGGGTTTGGATTTAGCTTTGAAAACTAGGCAAATAGACACTTGGGAAGATGAAAACTAGGGCATTGGTTCTCTGTCATGAGGACATTATGAATCTAGGATTTGGGCTCATGATGAATAACTGGCCGCGAATGGCGAGCAATCAAAGTGAGATACTTAGAATTGTAGACTAGAAACAATGAGAGAAAAGTGATTTTTGCAAATGGAATGGACCTAGAAAAGTTTGCAAATGGATTCATCATGGCTTGCAAACTAGCACACTTGAAGTATTTTTGGAGGACAACATAGTGGTACAATTCATTTGATCTCACCTATCATGGATTTTGAGATATAACATCACGAATAGGGGTTCCAACAAATCTGCACTTTATGACACCAGTAAAAAGATAGAAATTCTATTTGGAATCGCGTTTGAAAACTGATCAAACGGATTCTTCATAAGTTGAAACTTGAAACATAACAAGTCTCTAACATCTACAATGCAATGCAAAAGGAATTTTAACATTTGGGTCAACTAGGTCAAAGTTATAACACATCAAATAGGGCTTCCCAGAATTGTGTGCAAAGTGCATCAGCATGAAAACAATAAACTACCAACTTTGAGGGATTCAAAACCTAGTCAAATGGATTCAAAACAAATTGAAATCTAAAACATAGGTTCTCTGCTATGGAAACTAGATACTCTCAAAGTGGTGAATCATGAAACATTTATGGGTGCGAGCTTTTAATGACAAACACAACCTCTTGTCGTTGTTTGACACTTTGGTGAAATGCAGATTTGGAAAATGCTCAAAATGGGACTCCACGAAATGGCTCGAAATCTCATTTTAACTTCATGGAACACTTAGATAGGCTGAATGGAAGGTGCTAGAAGCATTGAACACCTCTTAGGCCTTAAAGGTACAGCTAGGTACAATCTCATTAAAAAGCATTTATGGGGCTTGATTTTCTCATTGGTACTCAAAACAGGGAAGGCAATTTTGAGTTCCAACAATGCCCTCAAAGAAAAAGTTCAAATACTGAAAATAAAATAAAATAAATTACTTGTGTTGTAGTAACTAAGAGTCAAAATGAAATATGAGAAAAGTAAGAATGAGGAGCCCCAAGACAATTACACAAAAGAATCAAACAAGTAGTTGACATTAAAATGGAGGAAATAATTGTTAGATTTAGTAAGATACTCACTCGCAATCCCATATATAATTGTCTCATCTCTTGCCTTATCCCCTTCCTTAGTGTAGTCTTTTTGGTGGCACACTTAGCCTATTATACATCCCAATATGCTATTTTTTGTTCAATAGGGATGTTGGGTGGTAATATTATGTGTTTTAATGTTTGGCAAAATTATGTTAATTTATTCTCAAAAATTTACTTAACGTCAAGTTGTTAATGTTTGTTATACAAGGTTGCAACCTCTCTATTTAACAAGTCCACTTTGTCTCATAACATGGGGTATCTTTTCCTTGTTGCCACCTGCCAGTACCAATTTCTCATGCAATGTACATTCTTGCATGCATAGTTGTTTTCAAAAGTCATCACTTCTAAAAGGAGGTCATCTAAAAAACTTCTTTGGGGACACATTCTTGTTACATTCCCTATGACTAAAAGTTCCTTAAATATGCAAACCTTGAAGGAAAATATATGGCATAGCTCCAATCTCTTGGTGTGAGTCTTCTTATGGGATTATCATTGAGCCCACTAGTTGTTTGGACAATTTGGGATGAATAAAATGGAATAATTCTAGGTGTTCAAATGTGAGGTTCTGTTTACAATCTCAGTGAGTATTGCTTTTCAAATATATGACCACTTTTTCTTGCTAAGGAACATTGTTTGGGTGAAAGGTAATGTAGCTTTTGTGAGCTTAGACATGTTTTTTTCTAGTGAGTTTGAGATGCTTTGAACATTTTCTTCCATTAGGTTTCAACTCCTCCACCTTAGAATTGAGTTGGTTCTTAATGCGTAGTTGGGCCCAAGTTGCATACATGCATGATATGCTTGCTATGGTAAATCAATGTTGTTATAGTTGTATCAAACAAAGGAGATGAAATATCTGACTTTAATACTTCGATTTAGCCCAGATGTTGGAGCACAATAATTTGTCTCATATTAGAATTGTAGATGGAACCCTTGATTACCTAGCTCCTGAGTGTATGATGACTGGAAGAACAAGCCCTAAATCAGATGTTTATAGTTTTTGGGTTGTGGCCTTGGAAATTTCTACATGTAAGAGAGTAGTAGATGTGAGCTTGAAAGAGCATCGACAAGAACCACCTTCACATACTCCAACAGCTACAAGTGGACAACCACAAGGGCAAGCAACACAAGATGCATTTGCTAGGGTTGACACCACAGTCATAGTGACTTCAACTATCGAGGAGCAAGCAAAGGAGCAAATAGGACATAAGGATATCTCTATTCCTAAAGCACAAAGTCAAGGTGCACTCCCTTAGATCACTATAATTGATCAAGGAATAACTAAAGAGGACAAGGAAGAGAGCCCTAAGGAAAAGGAACAAGAGGCAATTCAAACATTGATAAATTTACCTACTATAGGGACTCCCACTAGAACAACATAGTAGTCGAGCACTGATGCAGTACCACTACAAATATTAGCACTAGGCTTGAGCTCTACCAAGGTAGCAAGGGTACTTCACTATGGAGACCCTGCACTTGATGAGGAGATAGTCATTCCAAGATATGATGATAAAACTATGAATATTGATCAGATTAATGAAGTGCAAGAGGCACTAGAAAAGAAGAAGAAATAAGAGATACTCAAGAATGAGTATAAGCAAAAGCAAGCATTGATATAAATTAAGGATGACTTTCTAGATGCATTTAGCTTGCAAGTACCTGATGAGACAAAGCCCATAATGGAGCAATTGTCCAACATAGTGGACTAGGTATAGAATGAAGACCTAGACACCAATACCAAATTGCTTGAATGGTCTAAAAAGAAATTCTAGATGAAGGTAAATGAGAAAATATCTGGTGAGATAGCACTTTCTCAAGTAGAGTTGGAAAAGAAGATAGAGAAGGTAAAAGTAGTACTTGAGAATATATTCTCACTATACTCCAAACTATGTGATTCCTAATACTTCACACAAGAGAGTAGCCAAAGGATATTGAGCTTGGAGAGGAATCTTAAAGTATCTAGCATGTAGCTACCAAAGGATCTAGCTCAAAGTGAGAAGTATTTTTCTACGATGCTTCACACACAAAAGGAATTAGTTGTACTCACAAAAGATGATGCAAACACCAAGGCCAAGATAATACAAATTTAGTCTACTATAACCCTCACATGAAAGTTTTGCACAAGGAACTAGCCTATGTAGAGAATGTCTTGAAGAAAGATCCCAATCTTTCTACTTTGGAAGGCCTAGTACACCTTGTAGCAGAGACAACCATCCAACTTAAAGCACTAGAAATTGCATTAGACAATTGGGATGTTGCTCTGAAGATCATTATGGAGGTAAACAAATCATTTTTGGCTAAGCATTCAATTAATGCATAGAACCCTTTGACATACATGTCAAAGGGGGGAGATAATAAATTTTGAGGGAGATAATTATTTAAGATACCCAAAAAGGGGAGATAATAAAATTTTGAGTTTTGAGGAGAAGATAAAAACTGCAAGGGAAGATGTGAAAAACGGGGAGCAAAAACATGGAAAACAAGGGAAGGAATGACAAGGTAGAGATAAAGAGTATCAAAATAATCAACATGAAACAAATCTAGCATAAGGAGTTTTGGTTATAGAAATGGCACATCAACTCAGGGGGAGTTACAAGTTTTGAGGTATATAGTCTTCTACAAAATTTTGAACAAGTTTTTGAAATTTTGTACATATGTTGAACAAGATGAACATTATTCTCATAAAGATCATATTCATAATGATTAGTTAAGTGTTTTTAACACTCATGTCAAAGGGGGAGATTGTTGGTCTCAGATTGGTTTTGACAATTGAGTGTTAACACACTTAAGAAATTTCTATGTTGATGCCAAGTATAATATAGATGCCGAGCTACAATATGTGCCAAGCCAGAAATTCAATAGGTGTTGAGTTATTCAAGTGCTGAGTGACAATTGATGTCGAGCTAGTAAATGTGTTGAGCAAAGTATAGGTGCCAATAATATAGATGTCTAGCTACAGTATGTGCCAAGCCAAAAATTCAATAGGTGTCGAGTTATTCAAGTGTCAAGCAAGTTTCAAGTGTTCAGTGACAATTGATGCTAAGCTAGTATATGTGCCAAGCAAAGTATAGGTCCTGAGCAAGATAGAGTAAACTATAGGTGCTGAGCAAAATAGAACAACTATAGGTCCCAAGCAAGAAAAATTTATATAGGAGCCGACCAAGAAAGAATTCATATATGTGTCGAGCATTAGCAATCAGTAAGTGCTAAGTAACACAGAATCAACATAAGAGTTTGTGCCCTCACAAACTCAGATGTAAACCATTTTTGAGTCAACTCAAGATGAATCTTGAAGGATCTTAAAGATAAGATCGAATCATTTTAATTCCCTATTAAATCAACATGCAACCAATCAGAAAAATAGAAGGAATTGAGCGAGAAAGATGGATGAATCTCAGTCATAGATTCATACCTAACCCTAAGTCTTGAAACCTTTTTAAGGAGGAAAAAATGCCATAATTTAGAGTTGTCATATGGATTATATGGAATGCATGAGAGAATGCTAGTAAAGTTTTGAAGGAAGTGAAAGGGGTTGTAGTGCCTACCCCTAAGTTGCATTTTTGTTATCATTGTCAAACTCTTTTAGGGCTAGTTTTATGTTGATGATTATTAGTAACATTATTTTGAGATTATCAGATATTGTTTCAGATTTAGTTTATTATATGATGAGATTACTTGGTACTTTATAGTTCATGTATGCATGATGATTATTCAATTGATTTCAGTTATTGATGATGAATAGATAGATGGTTTATTCTATGTGTGTTTTCTTATGGATACTTACCCCATACTTACATGTGTATGGTGTGCGGGTTTGTTTTCATTCTGTATGGCATTTTTGATGTAGTTAAGGAAGGGAGTCGTAGTCACCTGCTAGTCGGGATCTACACAATGCACCACTTCCTACCATTGCCTATTTAGCTTAGGATATATTGTGCTTATACATGCATGGATTTTATGTAGGTTGCAGGTACCAGGTATCTACTTCCATGAATTGCCAGGATGAGTGTACCCTATCGCATTATCTCAATGGTAAGAGAGGGGAGATAAATTCTCAAGTCCAAATTCCAACCCTTTAAGCCATTTGTCCTAATTGAAAATTAGGACAAGTATTTGAGTTGAGTACCCTCTAAATGCATTAGATGATGTAATTCATGATATTAATCCTTTTGGTTTGATTTTGTATGCGTTTTTTTTTAATGGGTTTTTGTATTTTACTTTATGAGTCTTTGGTGTATTTTCTATTAATTAAGTCTAATTAAAAGATTTAATTAATGATTTAATTAAATGGAAAATTAATATGATAATTTAATATTTTATTTTATTTAATCAATTAGAAAATTAAATAAATAAAAATAATTAAATTTGAAGATAAAAGTTATAAGTTTAAATTTGGAACGTGACAATAATTATTTAATAATATTTTAGAGGTCATTTTTAATAAGTGCTAAATAATATTATTATTTAAGTTAATAAATATTTTATCAATCAAGTTTCAAAAATAAATTTAAAAGTGAAAAAGATATTATAATTATTAAAAGATTCTAGATCACATGATGCATGCATGTGATTAAAATATATTAAGATAAAATAAGTGGATTTAATAAAGTGAGTGAGATTTAAAATTAATAAATTAATTTAAAAAGGAGTCAAGTGAATATTAAATAAAGAAATTTAATTAATAAATTAACATGCATTATTTTAATATTTATTCACATAGGAGTATGCGAACTCTCGGGAGTTGTCATGTAGACAACACAAGAGTTTGCACTCTAATTATGCACATGTTGTCTACACTTAAGAGTTAGCATATTATTTGAGCACATGGTATCTACAACATTCTAGACACCTCATCATCTTTATCTTCTTATCATGGAAGTTATGTGCTTAGTTGTCATGCTTATCTCCTAGTTCTTTCTAGACACATTCTAGATGCATCCTAGAGGCCTTTATATACAGGCTCTCCTAGTGTGTTTGGACAAGCTCATATGCTTTGAAATCCTCATATGCTTCTACAAGCACTCCTAGTCACTTGGGGGGGTTTGGTTCTTGAAGAAATTGTGAACGTTGGAGAAGGAAGGAATTTTCAAAAAGGAGAAGGTTCTAAGAGGAGGAGCCTCTCTACAATTTTTTTGGGCATAGTGAATTAGCATCAATGTCTAGGTAGGAACTCGTGATTATTTCACATATTTTATTATGCTCTTTCTCTTCCTGTCTTCATCATGTCTGTTATGTGTGTCTGAATAATTCTCTATGAATGAATCTTCAATTTTGTAATTTAAAATTCGAAAATGCATATTGTTTCATCTAGTTATGGGAATTAAAAATATTATTGCAATCTTCCCTTAGTAGAGTCAAGATTTGGAAATTGATTTGGGTTTGGGTTTGAATTAAAATAGAATCTTATTATTACGCATTAGTTTTATATGATTTATTAACTAATCTAATTAAATTTAACTTAATTAAGATTAGTTAATAGTAGAAGAAGTGTAATTAATTATTAGTCAATTTAAGTAAATGGATTTTTAAATGAGGGAAAATTAAAAGAAAAGAGATATTAATAAGTGTTTAGTAGAATTAAATAATTGAATTATTGATGAGATTGATTTTACTTAAAATCAATGAAGATTATTTTAAATAAATGTTTGTCCTTGAAGTGTTTTAAGGAAATTGTAAACTAATTATTTGAAAGTTGATAAGTATTATTCTTATGATTTGAATAATGGGAGATGCTCTTGGAATTAAGGGAGTTTCATTTAATTATTAGTAACATTGATTTTAGTAAAATAATGCAATGATTTTATTAAAAGTCAATGGGAATTAGTTTAATGATTAAAATAAATAAATAATTATATTTTGACTATTTTAGAAAATTGTTTTAAAATAATGGAGGGATAATTCTATGTTTTATTTGAAAAGATAAATGGGTTGACTTGGAGATTAAACGGAGAATCTTATACACTTGAAGTATACTTGAAACAAAAACTAAAACCTCATATTTGGCTTAACCAAGTGATTGTGAAAGCAAACTAAAATATGTGTTTGTATCTTGTTCTTTATGCTATCCATGTTTGGGGTTTGGGTGGTCCTAGAGTGTTGACCAATTAGGACATCTACCAGAGGCTTGGGAGTTATGCAAATGTGATGGCATGTTGATGTTATTTGATCTTGATCTTTTTAAAACCCAATCAAGGTAATGTGATGGTGTGCTCTATAAGATGTTTGTATTTATCGTTTGTTGATGTTTTTCAATCTTCTTATGTGAAGCTGAGATTTATGTGTATGAGACACTTGACTAATCTATTTTTGAGTCATTGATTAGTTATACTTGTGTTACTTTCTAGTTGCCTTGATGGGATTGAAGTGATGGTTTATTCTTTATGTTGTTATGTTGTGACATGTTTTGACTCAACCATTTTGGAGTCTTCGATCAGTATTATTTGCTTGATATGTCTTTTTGGTTGCTTGTTGAGAACCAATAGATATTGTGATTATCATTGATACCTTCAGTTGCCAATAGAGAACTGTTGTGGTTATGATTATCAATGGATTCTTTTTAGTTGCTCATGAATATTTGATGTTTTTATTGTGGATTATCTTTATGATGCTTTCCAGTCGCTTGTATAGGACTGAGGTGATTTTGTGATTTGTGATTTCTTGAATCTAGGGTAGGTTATCTACTTGTAGTGTCGAGAAGTGGCTTGCAATGGGGGTCATGGCCCTAAGTGGATGCCAGGGTAACTCATTGTAGGTTGTTTTAATAAGTGAAAAAATTTACACTAAATGGGGATTAAAATGAACCTAATAAGATAATTGTATGTTCTCACCCATGCCTCAAGTGCTAGTACAAACTAGGATGGGAGTAGAGAGAATGCTTGGTTGTGACCTTGCATTCTGTAGTATGCCTCATCAGTATGAGAGGATACTAGTGGCTGTATAAGATCACTAGGGTTTCGAGGTCTATTAAGCAACTACCAAGGTAACTCTAGCATGATCTGCACGATGACACTTTCCCACTTACATAGTAGGTATCCTACATGTCTTTGTTGTGCCTCTGGGAAGTAGATGTCAATATGTGTATTGGAACCTTTGAGTTAGTATACTTTTAGGATTCTTGAACTTAGAGAGTACTTGTGTTATGTGATTTTATATCTTGTTTGGGACTTGAGACTATCTCCTCAACATGGTGGGAGTGGACCATTTAGGTTCCACATGGTCGGGTGGTAGTGCTTTTTCACTCTTACCATTTGAGATCCATCTGAGACACCGTGGATGATGCATTCCTTATTGGCATCTATCTTCATTCTATTCTTGGTTTATGATGATGGACACGTATCCTTATATTGATGATTAGCATATGATAGATGATTTTGTTTACTTATCTTATGTTTTTAATTTGCATGTTAGATTTCTTTTTGCATATAATGTAGTATGTTTTAGGAGTGACATCCCTACTATGATAATGCCAATGATCTCTTTGATAAATTGGGATGTTACACATGGAGGGATGGCTAGGGCCCACGATGGTCTAATGATGCTATTTACGGTTAGGAGGAACCATGCATTTAGATAATTATGTGTTGTGTTTATGATTTATGGCTATCTTTTATGATGGATGTTTATATCTTCTATGATGATGTATCGTGTATGGAATTTGGTTTCATTTACTTTATTGCACTTGCATCATGGATTAGAATAGGATGATGTACTTCATTTTCACACATGTTTAATCTTTTGAGCCTTTCGTACCTTGTGTCATGTCTAGTGGATGATTGAGGATTCCGAATTTAGTTGCCAAGAGGCATTCAGAACAAATGTGTAATATGGACATTGGACTTTCTATTTATTCTTTCATGTGGATGTGGTAGTGGTTAGCATTAGTATTAATTAGATCAAATGTGACTCAACGTCTTGGGATCCTTAAGGAATGTAAATTGTTATGAATGTTTCTAGTTGTATGTATGTTATTACTTCCGCTACTATGTGTTTGATATGAATGGTTTATCTTTCATGTTTAAAAAAAAAATTGTTTAGCAAACTTAGTGAAAATTTAGGTTAATTATTTTGGATCCCTTGGTAGGGTGCTACAGGGGTGTAAACACTTAGAGGAGCAACAACATTGTAGAATCAAGTTGATTAGAATAGACTATCAACACTTCAAATAGAGTTATATTAGATCAAGAAGAATCAGATCAGATTGGATAGAACAAGGATCTAAGATCAGTAATTGAAGATTATAAGTTATCAAGTAAACACATTCTACTATACTTTCTAGCCATTGTATCAGGAGAATGAAAATCCTATGAAGATAGGTTGGTTTAACAACCATGTTGTAAATCCTTTAATAGGGTGACATTCCAAGTGAATGTTTGTAGTAGCCTACAGCTCCCTCAACATCTTCTAGTAGCATACTCAGCCTCTTTCTTTAGATAGGTCACTTTTAACAAGGTGTAGAACCTTGAACATGGTAGGTCTTTCATAGGGCAGACCATTGATGATGGTCAAACTTTGTAACCTTGACAAGTTACATATTGCTACAGTGATAAGTTGTGGGTGTCATCCCCACCCCAATTTTACCTTCTCATTTTGGAGGGTTTTTGGGTGATAAAATCTTGTGTTATCTATTTTCATGCAATTCTTTACTTTCATGTTAATTAGATGTGTTAGATGCATGTGATTGATTTGACTTTAAAAATTTTAAGAAGTTAAAAGTTTGGTACTTCTAATTCACCCCCACTCCCCCCTCTCAAAAGTATCCTTCCCACTTGTGAATTCCAACAAGAGCATTTTTAAAAATCATTTCTTCTTTTTGTTTTTCTTAGCTTTCTTAAGGAAAAGGCTGATAGGACTATCAATATCTTCCTCATTTTCCTCCTCTTGTGGCACATTTAATGTCAAATTATGATGTCACATCCTATTTTGAGGAGCATGAGGTTGTTACACTAAAGGGGCTCTATTGCAGTAACAAGTAAATGGGTTAAATTGGCATACTCTTTTTCTTTTTTCTACTATTACAAGTATTTGATTAACTAGTAGAACATAACATGCATTTTTCTTAGCTACCAATGCCACATCATATACAATAACATTTTGATCCATCACCACCTCCACATTCACCAATCGACAAAAATTGTGCCCCCCTTCAATGTGACCATGTTTTCTACAATGAATCTGGGCTATTGTGATTAGAATTCTTTGATTCTTCAAGCCCTTACACTTTTTGCAAGGGCAATTGCATTTATCAACTTTTCTTTAGAACTAAGACCACAATCTAACAATTGTCTTGTTACTTATTTTTGGGTTCATATTGCTAGGCATGGTCTTTCTTCATAGGAAAATATATCTACAAAATTATTGGACATGTTGTACTTAATGTTTATATATGAACATATGGTTTTGAAAGAAAAGTTTGGTGCACTTAATGTGTATATCTACAAAAATACTGGACATGTTGTACTTAATTTTTATATCTACACATGGTTTTGAAAGAAACATTTGGTCTAATTAATGTGTATATCTGCACTTATGGTTTTGAAAGAAAAGTTTGATCACCTCACTCAAATTAACCCATATTATAATCAATGAAATTTTTTTAGCTCACAATGCTCTCTGTTAATATATTCCTTTGTGTCACTTCATTCTTAATTCTTCTTGAATATGTAAATTCTTATTTCATTGGTTTATGAACTTCATCACTAAAACACCCAATTCTTGGTTTTTGAGTGTTTTGGTGTTCAATAATGGAAAATATGTTTGTTTCACCTTAGACATGAATTTCTTACCATTCCTAAAGGTTTGGGATCAATTGGTGTCCATTAGGATTAAAAATTCAAAATAGTTCTCATATTTGACAAGAAATTGCAAATATGCAAAAATACAATTTTGGAAAAGTTGTCAAAATTGTCTTTTTGGCCTCCCAACATTCATAACCATAAAAATTTGGTTTGAGCCAATTGGATGAGGGTATTTAAGAATCATTGTGTCCATTAAATAATTGATCATCAAGTTATATAGAAGAATCAACATTTTATGAAGGGAAAAACCTGAGACCAAATTTTGATTTAATCAGAAAATTAGAAGGTACATCACTCATACTTATTTTGTTTTGTGATGCCCTCATTATTAACCTAAGAACAAGATAGAAATGAAACACATGTGGTCAAGGGGTGGAGGACCTTGAGTACCTCAAGATACTAAATAGAAATTGGCAAATTGTACATAGTAGATAAAAGTTCAAAAAGGTAATTTGTATGCTCTTTCAATAAATTCAATAGCATCAAGGTGTTATCAAGGAAAATTGTGAAGTCTTATATATATGATGATTCTCCTATCTAGCTTCAAGTAAGTGCACAAGATATTTTGAGATCAAGTGATGTGAGCCAGGGTTGAAGATATCAAGTACCTTCGTCAGCATAGAACCGAAGTATGATCCAAACATTAAGCTAACATGTTATTAAGTATAACAATCATTTGGATGCCCGAAACCCACCTTATCATTATGTGAATCATGAATTTAGTAATAAATGATAGTTCCATAGTTTGTCTTATCCTTAAGACAACATCCTTTATCAATCATCATCGAGAAAACATGAAGTATGATTCCTAATGAAGATATAGTTGTCACATCATAGCATCCATCCATTGATCATATATGAATACAAATCCTTATCATTAATCATAAAAATATGAGATAATAAAGTTAGCAAGAAACATGATAAGACAAGTAACATGATCATCCAACAATTATTATCACTAAGGAGATAACCAAATAGAGCATCAACTACCAAACCAATCTTCAATAAATGGTAATGTTAACTAGTAAGCATGTCAAGATTATCACCTTATGTATTTCTCAAATGATTATCATAATCACCCATCAATTATAACCATTACAAGAGGTATTGATTAGGAAGATTGACATCAAAGGACAAATTTTGTCACACCGTTCAAGTGTTCCCATATTCGCATCAAACAACTTAAATGCAACCATAGTTGTGTGTGTACATATGTATGCAGTTTCCTATAAGAAAATAGATAATCACATTAGTGAAAATCACTATGATATTTTCTTTATCACCACTTATGGAAGATTAATCAAATAATGACGAATGATGATAGATAAATTTAACTTAAACAAGTCTAGTGAACTCACTCTAATTAAAAATTCAGAGATTTTCCCTAATAGTATTGCCATCCATTTAATAACATCTCTTAAAACTAAAGAAAAATCATTTGGCAAGATAATATATGGGATAGTTAAAGAAAATTGATTTGAAGATAATGCATGGGATAAAGAAAACACACACTTCATGTCAAAGAATAAATTATGTGCACACTTTCATGGTTTACAAGGAGCTTGTCACCAAAAAAATGTTTTCCAATGGAGGCAAAAATTATGGGGGACATCATTATGGCCGAGTTGTTTCTACCTATTTCTAATGTAAAGTTAAGATTACTGAACTTGTTACAGTAATTGTTTATCACAAATGGGAAGATTGAATAGTCCCAAACTCACTAAGCTCTAGTCTACATTATCTATCTCAAAATTTAATAAATTAATTTATGGTTCTCTTACAATCCTTTGAGCGTAGTATATAAATGATAGGCTTATTAACCCATCTATACAATTGAAAACAGATAAAAATTATACAAACTCATTTCCTCCTTGCAAAAAACTTTGATGAAACAACCGCAGGATTGAGAAAGCAATCATTTACTATTTAGATAAAAGCCACATTTTCTAACACATCTTCAGACCCAAAATTGAAATGAAATATAATAATATCCAAACTTCAAATAATGATATAAAAGACAATAAAACCAAGATAAAAACAAAACAAAACAAGATTATCATTATGAATGTGGCCTAAAACTATCTCAACACTAAAATACCTATAGTGTTGAGATAATGGGTGTTGCACACATTGCATAATATTGTTATATTGCATTATTTTATTTTATTATATAATATTTCACCTAGATGGACATGTAATATGTAAAGATTCCCATGGGATATACTTGATGAGTTGTATTGTAACATTGTGATAATATTTCATTTAATTATTCAACATTGGGGAAAAGAATTAAATGTGGGGTCAATGGGTTAGGTAGTACATGGTTTTAGCACATGGTTTATGTAATACCACTTGGTGGTTTTGTGGGACTTGCTACTATATAAGTGACCACAAGGGTAGTTGTTGTAGAGTAAAGAAGAAGGCAAAAAGGCATAAGTCAACCAAGACAAGGCTTGACAGGTTAAGCAAGGGAGCATTTTTTGTGAAAGTTGGAAGCATGGCATGTGATGTGTGGATTCATGCTTTTTCACATGGATTTCCTAGTTATGGCTATGTCATTGAAGGCTTCTATGGTTGTATTGCAATGGTAATTTTGTTGAATAATACATGGTGATGGATACTTTTGGAGGTTGGGTTTTTTCCCTCAATGAGGGTTTCCTAGGGTATATCTTGTGTCATATTTTTGTGGGTATGTTGTCTATTCTCTTGCATGTGGATTTTAATTCCATATTCATTTTTAGATCTATTATGGGTTATGTGAAAATGGTTATCTTCTTTGTTGCAAGTTTCCTTACAAGTGATATCAGAGATATAGTTTTATTGTTGTAACCCTAGATTGAATTCATCAGAATGCATGAGAGGATAAAAGAAAGTGCAAGATATATGATTTTTTATTGTAAATCTAAGGGTTTTGGGTTTGTTGTTATGATGGGATATTGGTAGATTTTTGGCATGTGAAATTGTTGGACAAAAAGGTTTTTTGGATGTTTCATTTAAATGAGGGTTGTAGGGAGAGCTTTCAGAAATGACCTCTTAGGTAAAAACAAGCCACACCATTGGATCCAAGTCAATGTTTCCATAAATTTTGATATATAATATGCCCTGGTTTAGCCATGTTTAGAGGAAAAGGAAGATTTTTTAAGTTTCAGCCCATGATGGCCATCAAATTTAATCCCATTAGGATTTTTGTCACAAAAAAAATCGTAGTTAAAATGGTAAAAAGACTGTCTTAGTAAAATGGTCATAACTTTCTCTCAAGATATCAAATTTTAGACTTCTTATAGGCAATGGAAAGATAATTAGAGAACTACAACTTGGTGTAGGCTTAGTTTTATGATTTTGACATTTTGTAGGTTTCAAGAGCTTTAAAGTTAGATTTTGTTTATTTTGAGCATAGATTAGGGCATAACTTGGGCATATGAAGTTGGATTTTAGACTTTGAGTAGTCAACATAAAGCTCTTGGAAAGCTCTACATATTGGTTCATATTTGGTGCAAGTTTGACATGGTTTATTTGGTGATATATTGATCTAAATAATTTATGGTATATATTGACTATTATAGCATTGTGAGTTTATGACATTATATATTTGAAGATTTGAGTTTGATGTCATTGTATACTCAGTTCATATTTCAGATTGGTCTCATGATGATATGGTTATTAGTATTTGGTTTAGATATGTATGATGACATGTTGAGTCTACAAGTTGTGTAATGTTGTAAGTGGTCTATACTTATAGGTTGCATTTATGGCTTTGATATGGGTTGTCTTTGCCCATTGATCTTTCATTATTGGTTCATATTCAAATTGGTGGCTTGGATTTGGGTTGTCTATGCCCTAAGTCACATGATTTGCTATTTTTTCTTCATATAGAAGGGATGAGATATTGTTACTAGGTATGGTCATGGTGGAAGATTTTAGTTGACTATTTTATGCTGATAGGTTGGATATGTTGAGATTTAGATGCTTAGTTCATGGATGTGATCATGGTGCCATGAATTTTGGGATGAAATGATTGGATATACAGGTACGTCCTGGATGTTCATTGGTTTGGATTCCTAATTTGGCTATGGTGGTATATCTTCTTGGTTGAGGAACATGGTTATTCAGTTTCTTTTGAAGAGCTCATGATGTGCACTTTGAGTTCTTTGATGTTTTGATGCCTTGGTTGATTCTCATGGTTAGAGGATGGCTTTTCATTATGATGTCATGGATAGCTTGGATACATGGTTTAGTGGGAGCTTGTAGCAGTGATGAGGTGACAGTGTAGGATTAGTTCCTGGTTTGGTTAGTATCTTCTTGGTTTGGAGATCTTGGTTTTTACATGGTGCCGACAATTTGGTTGTGTGTGTAGACTTGGAGGATCTTCATGTAGGAGATGGATTTTATGATGCCATGGGTGAATTGGTACTACCGTTGAGTGGGAGTTATTTGCATTGATATATTTATTGAGTGTTTGCAAATGTTGGTTGTTTGTCTTAGATCATATTGTTGAAAAATGTCTTTGACATTTGTATGGTGCACTCGTTATCTTCATGGTGTGTGAAGATGGTTAGATCTTGAGGACTCATGGAGTTCTTGGTTATCTTCATAGTGTGTGGAGAAGGTTGCATCTTGAGGACTTATGGAGTTCTTGGTAAAGGTGTGGTTTATACTTTCATTTGACATGTTATTCTTGGTATGAGTATGGTTTCATTATTATGTCATAGTATACTCTTGATATGTGTTTAGAGTTTTGACATGTTATAGTGTGTTCATATGGAGCATGTTATCTCTTTGGTTGAGATGGTTATATCATATTGTCATTTTTATGTTCCTAAGGCCATGCTTGGAGCTTTGACAATGGTCTTGGTTTAGTTTCTTGGTATTGAGTACATTGATCATGAGATGGATACTTCCTAATATTGCTATGTTTTATTTGGAGTTGGCATGGATTGATTGGTTATAAGTTCTCATGGATACTTAGAGACAATGGTGATGCTGATTTCTCTTTGATTAGAGAGGTATTTGTTGGGATAGTTGATGGTTTCAGTAGGAATTCCAAGGGGCATTCACCTGATATGGACTTGAGAGGAGATTGTTCTTAGACGAGTCTTGGTTGGAGACTTGGATGCCTTGATGAGCATTCTCATTCCTCACTCTTGATCTACTTGGTAGTTTTCTACTTGAGAGGTATAGCCCATTATTTCTTTTAGGTACATTATATTTATGCTTGTCTTTCATGGATATGGGTCTTGAGCTACAGTACATGAGTTAGTTCTAGAGGGTTCATTTGAGAGATGTTTTAGCATTGGTTATCTCCATTTGTATATGTTGTTATGTTGGTTGAATTTTGAATATGGTTTTATATTGGATATATTCCTTGAATTAGGAATGGTTTATGAGTTTTATCTTCTTATGAGAGGCTTACATCCATGATTAGTTATATGGTATGGTTTGGGTTTTGTTGATGCTTATTGTTGAGGTTTTATGGAGATCATATTTGCATAGTTTATATCTAGAGGTGTGTGTAGAAAGACATGATACAGATTATCATTTGCATGGTTTCTCTTTGATCTTGGTTATCTTCTTGAATATTTGGTTTTACTGACAATGGATTTGAGATTGGTTAGAGATTGTGATCACTAGTTTGTGTTCATGTATGTCATGTGAGAGATGAAATGGTTATTCCTTTATCTCTTTCCTCTTTTGGTTGTGGCGAGCTTGGGAGACTGTTGGAGAATTTTTATGAGATTTTTTCTTGTAGGTTATTGGATTATGTGTTGTAGATATCCTTGAGACTACATGGACTCACTTCTTTGAGATGTTGTGAGTGGATTGGTTATAGATTTTACATTATTTTTTGTAGTGGGAGCTTCTTGGTATTTATGTGGTAGGTATTTCTCTTGAGGCTTGTGGTTATAGGATACATATTGGATATGTTGATGATGTGAGATTCACTTGGTATACCTTTGGAGGTATGGATAGTTGGATGGGTTTGGCACTTGCTATGGGTGTTATTTTAGTTATGGATATTTTGACAACTACAAATATATGTGATTACCTTTGCATTAGGTTTTTTCATGCTTGGAATTTTAGTTGGTATAGGATTTTATGATCTTTAAATGTGGCAGGTTGGTTGGCTTTCTCTTTGGATGACTTCTATGTATGTTTAGTGGCAATGGCATAATAGGAGGTGAGATCATTCATGTTTATGATGTTGGATACTTTGATTTTATTATGAGTATTAAGATGGAGCACATGGTTTACTTTGATCCATGATGGTGGATGTGCTAGGAGGGATTGTTTCCTTGTTCAAGAGATTGTTGAGATAATGGGTGCTGCACACATTGCATAATATTGTTATATTGTATTATTTTATTTTATTATGTAATGTTGCATCTAGATGGACATGCAACATGTAAACATTCCTATGGGATATACTTGATGAGTTTTATTGTAACATTGTGATAATATTTCATGTAATTATTTAATATTGGGAAAAAGAATTAAATTTCCAATATTAAATGTGGGGTCAATGGGTTAGGTAGCACATTATTTTATCACATGGATTATTTAATACGAGTTGGTGGTTTTGTGGGACTTGCTACTTCTAGCTATAGGTGGTTACTTCCAAGTGGTCACTAGCACTTTTTAGAAGATTCACCAAAGTATTGCACTAGATCGACTGATTTCACTGGCACAATAAGCTACCTCTACCTCCACATATGCCTCTACAGCCTTTGGCCTTTCCTGCTCTATAGGTTACTTTGCTCTGGTTGGTGCTACTGCTTCTTTTTATCTTGAATCACTTACATTTATATATAAGCAGCCACAAAGGTAGTTGTTGTAGAGTGAAGAAGGAAAAAAGGCAAGAGTTGAGAAGGAGAAGGCTTGATAGGTTAGCCAAGGGAGCATTTTTTGTGAAGGTTGGAAGCATGGCATGAGATCTGTGGATTCATACTTGTTCACATTGATTGTTTGGTTGTGGCTATGGCATTGAAGGCTTCCATGGTTGTATTGTAATGGTAATTTTGTTGAATAATACATGGTGATGGATGCTTTTAGAGGTTGGATTTTTTCCCTCAATGAGGATTTCCCAGGGTATATCTTGTGTCACATTTTTTTGGGTATGTTATCTATTCTCTTGCATGTGGATTTGAATTTTGTATTCAATTTCAGATCTATTATGGGTTATGTGGAAATAGTTATATTCTTTGTTGCAAGTTTCCTTACATGTAGGAGCTCCTAAAATGAAAAATCATATGAGATCTAGCATAAGAATAAAAAAAGATAAGAGGCATTAATCTATAGATATAAGCTAGTAAATTTGCAAGGTTTTAGCTTTTTCCCTCAAGCTCTCTTTCTTTTCATTTCATGGTTGTCAAGGTTTAGTTCTAGTTTGAAATAATGGTTTTATGTATTCACTTGCTTTCTACCATTCACTTAAGGCTTTGGCATTCACTTGCTTTCTACCTCCTACCTCCTACAACTTATAACCCCACCTCACCTCACTATTTTAAGGGTAAGATAAGGGGCCCCCAAAAAATTATTGTGAGGGTAAGGGTAAGAGCTCCCAAACATATTATTGTAAGGGAAAATTATCATCCCTACCATTCCCCCCATATTTTAAGGGCTTGCCTAGAAAAAAAAAAATGGGGAAAACAATATAGGGCTAGTGCATTGTCCCAAGATCCAGATGCCCTACTATTCTAAGGTGACAAAGATTAAGATTGTGAAGCAAAGGAAGCATTCAAGTAGTAGATAGAAGCATAGGTATAAGCAATTGTCGATGTTCATTCATCACAAGTAGCCAAGCAGTCACCTATAACCTATCATTGCAAAAGTAGAGGCAAGGGCACTTGCAATAGAAGAAGATCTAGTTTCATATCCTACAACAGTAGCGAATCCAATAGCAACAATAGTAGAACTAGCAACAAGAGACCAAATAACCTCCTTTTACATTCCCTTTCTTTCTACCATTACTAAAAACAAAAATGAGCTTGATTTCTTTGTGATTAGATCACTTGCATTCAAAATACTGCATCCTTTTGCATTCACTTGCATTTGAAATGGCATGGGGTTAATGACTTACCAAAGAAATTAGCAACTCACTTATAGCTTAATCCCTCCTCCCATGCTCATGAGTGAATAGATGTAGTGAAAATCCCTCCTCCCGCGCACTTTTCTCTTTTTATTTTGGTTTATAATCCATGTTGGTCAAAATTTTGACCAACTCAGGAGCTTAAAAAAAAAAGTTAAAATCAAATGGAAAATGGCATAAGGTTGAAAATCAAGGTCGAAAATTAACACCAAATCTACTAGTGACTAACATCTACAGATGATTTTGAAGTGTTTCAAGGTACAGATAGAAAAATGAAACAACATATTAACAATGCCAAACTTGAAATCAACATGGTAAGAAGCCTCAGGACTTGCCTTCAAAAATGCTGAGCACATCAACACTTTATCAAGAAAATTAAAATTGGGGTACAACCCTTTTAGATTTGTATGTTGAACAAAACTTAAGTCTCAGATAAGACTGAGGTTTGAATGGAGATTCTTGGATTTTTTTTCCTATTTTATTAGTATAATTCATAAGGCTCTAGCCATTTATTGATAATAAAAAAAATTTATGTCCAAAATTCATAAATAATCATAAAAATATATTTTTTAATTAAATTGTATTTTTATAAAATAAAAATAAAGATGCAATCATTATTTTTGCATGTCTTTGATCTCTCAAATTATGCAACCATAATATACAGTTTAGTTTCCTATATTTACTATATTTATTTTCACATGCATGTATAAGTTTAGCTACAACATGATTTTCTCTCAATTAATCTTTTGCTTCCAATAAATTTTGCAGTTAAAATTATTTTAGAGATAAGAAAAATATTTATCTTTGTTTAAAATATTCATGATAATCACATGAAAAATTTAAAGTTCAAACCTTTGCTATTCAATTTGTTGTTTTCTTCCAATTTTCTATAATAAAAAATTTCCTACATTAGAAAGGGTTTTATAAAAGAATATAGTCACAATGTAGTGCCCACCCATAGTTTATTTTGCTGTTATATTTATTAAACTCTTTTATACCTATTTTATGATTGTGTTAGTTTCAAGGATATTATTTCATAACTTGGATTAGAGATATATCAATGATGATTACTTAGTTGACTATATTTCATGTGTTGTTTAATGATTATGGTTACTAGTGCATTAATGATGCTTTAATGATTCATAGTTAATAAATGTCATTTCTTTCATAGAAATGGTAGATGATTTTTTAATGATGATTACTTCATATTCGTAATGATGCATTATTTTATCTAAGCATTTGATGTTCAACATATAATTATTATGGTACTTACCCCATACTTGCATGTGTATGGTGCATGTGTTTGTTTTATCTTTTTGTTTGTCGTGTTTGATGTGGTTAAATGAGGAAGTCATAATCACCTGCTAGTTGGGATCTACACAATGTACCACTTCTTACCATTGCTTGTTTTGTTTAGATATATTTATATACATGTGCATTCTTGTCTTTTATGCAGAATGTAGGTATTGGGCATCAACTTCCCTGAATTGCCAAGATAAGCATGCCCTATCACAATAACTCAATTGTAAGAATGAGAAGATAATGTTTAGGACTAATAACAATCATAGCCTAAATACTTGTCTTGCAAGAAGGACTCGTAACTGACTTTCCACCCTTTTTTAAACCCACGAGTTTATCTTTGTCTGTATTGTTTGATTTTGAGTTTCGATTTGTTTTGGTAATGTTACTTTTATGTGGATTACGCTATATGATTTATTTGATAAATGATTTAATTATGATATTTCAGTTAGTCATATAATATTGAGAATTATTAAATATTATTTGATTAAAAAGAAAATATTAAAGCATGAGAATATTTAATTAATTTTAAAAAATTAATTAAATATGTACTTTAGTTGTAAAAGTATAATTTAAGAAGTTGTACAAAAAGAGAATTAAAATATTAAAAGATTCAATATTGCTTTATTATAATTATTTATTTAATAATAATTAAATTAGAGTTACATTTAAACAATGAGCTTTGATTATTATTAATTTAAATAATAAACTATGATTTAATTAGTGCTTGCACCAGTTAATAAACTAGAGGAAAATAAAATATAAAAGAATGAAATTTAAACATAAAGTTATAGTTCTAATTGTGACATAGTTATATTTATTTAATTTAATGATAATTATTTAGGAGTTTTATTTTAATAATAAACTGTAAATATTGTTATTAAATAAATTAACAAATATGTTATTAAAAATGCTTCAAAAATTAATTAAAGAGAGAAAGCTAATTATTTAAATTAAGCTATTTTGTAATTAAATATCTAAAAGAGTTGTGCATGAAAAGGTAAAAGGTAATAAGTAATAAACAATAATTAATCAGTGAGTTCCCTCTCGTGATTGCACAGTCAAAGTCCTAATTTAGGGGAGAACTCTTTATTAGAGATCTAGAGCTCATTTTGCAATTACATAAGATTTGGAGAGAAAAATTTGAAATAAGATCAAAAGAATTGTTGAGAGTTTTAGAGGGTTTGGATTTGCATGCATTTATAGATTGGCTCAGATGTTAGCTGTGGTTTTGGGGTTTTGAGAGCGAAAATTTAGAATTGGATCAAAAGAATTGTTGAAAGTTTTAGAAGGTTTGAATTTGCATGCATTCATAGATTGTCTCAGATTTTAGCTATGATTTTGAGGTAGGGTTTGAAAACCTATTTGTAAAATTTTATTGAAAGATCTATCTACTTCATGTCTTCTTGGGTGTTTCCATATTGCTTATTAACTTACTATATTGATTGTTGAATAAAGAATTATATTGTACATTTTGAAAAAGGAAATTTAATTAATCAAGAAAAATTGACTGAGAAATAATTATAAAAAAACTATAAAAAATTATTGTGAGTGTATTCTTATAAACCCCTTTTCTAATATAATAAAAATTTGATTATTGAAAATTAGAAGAAAACAATAAATTGAATAGTTAGGGTTTCAACTTTAAATTTGTCATTAGAACTATGTGATTATCATGAATTTTCTAAATATAAATAAATATTCTTCTTACATCTAAAATATTTTAATTGTAATATTCATTTGGAAAGCAAAAGATTAATTAAGAGGAAAGTACATTGTAACTAAACGTATACATGCATGTGAAAACAAATATGTTAAAAATAGAAAGCTAAATATAGTATGGTTATATGCATGTGAAAACAAATATGCTAAAAATAGAGACTAAGTATAGTATGATTAAATGCATGTGAAAACAAATATGATAAAATAGAAAATTAAGTATAGTATACTTGCATGATTTGAGAGATCAAAGATATGCGAAAATACTAATTGCATGTTTATTTTTAAATTATAAAAATATAATTTAATTTTCAGATTTATTTATTAAAAAAATTAATTAAAAAATTATTATTAATTAATTTCAAAAAATTAAATTAATACTACTCATTTAGTTATAAAGTGAATGTTAGTATTAGTGATTATTTAAGTCTAATTAAACTCTTAGTTGCATATAAATGATTTTATATTTATTAATGCAAGAGGAAGGTTAATAAATAAATATTTATAATTTTAATATATTTTTTAAGAGAAGTTGTGATAGAATTCACTTTGTAATCATTTCTGTTAGTATCTATTTGACTTTATGAGAGAAATTATAAATAATTAAAATTAAATTTATAATTTTATCTCTAGTTACATTATGAATTAAAGAAAAAGTAAATATTAATATTAGACTTAACTAAAAGTCAAATTAATATTTTAGAAATGAAATTGATATTAATATTTAATCTAATTATATATGTAAGTATGTTATTGACTAAATCATTTATGATTTAAGATAATTTAAATTAATAACATGATAATATTGCATAATATTTTATATGCACAAACAGATTGGATATTTAAATACTTATTGTTTTAAATAAGTATATTAGCATAACAATTTATATTAACATGTATATTCTTACTTTATTTTTAAAGATATTCTTATGACCTAAACTAAATAAGAGAAATTGATGGAATTAAATCATGTAGTTGAAAACTATGTGTTGTCTAATATTCTATTTATAGTCTTGTGATGTTTATTTTTGTGATGGTTTTTCTTTGTGGGTTGTTTAATTGGCTAAGTTAGGATGTGAACTATAGGCATTTTTGAGATTTCTTTTATAATTATTTGACCAAATGTCATGATGAACTTTATGATTTGAATTGAGATTTATGTTTTATGAGTTTTATGCTATTGAACATTTATGAGAACTTGGGTTTCGAGAACCAATATTAATTTTTTTGGGTTGCCTATTAAGAGTCAAATTTGATCAATATTACTCTTGCGGTATGGTACACTATTATGGTTTGTGATTTTTTTGAGAAAGTGGTCTAGGTGCATGTTTATGGGAGTAGCTTGCAATGGGGGCTAGGACCCAAAGTGGTTGCCAAGGTAACTCATTGTAAATTGTGTAATAAGTGATAACATAGTAATTAAAATATTTTGCCTAGCCCTTTTCTTTAAGATACATTAAAAAGATAAGTTAGAAATTTTTCTTCATCCATGCCTTGAGTGCTTGTAAAGAATAAGGATGAGATAGAGATGATACCTTGAGAGGTATGACTAGTTTCCTCGTCTTCACGAGAGGGTATCCTAGTTTTGCATAGAGTCACTAGGGCGCCGGGGCCTTGAGAGACTGTCAAGGTAGTTGGCTTGTGTGATGACACTCCATAGTATGTAGCTTGAGTCTCCTTCATAGTTTTTTAATTTATTTGCCTCTAGTGGTGTACTTGTTGGGTATTAATTTTGATGGTGTATTTATTGTGAGTTGTTACTCATTGATTGGTTGGATGTCATTTATTGTTGGCAATTGACTTTATTAATGAATGATTAGTTATTTATTAGTGGTGTTTTTATTATTGGAGTTAGTGATTGGTAGTTTACTTTTATTGATGAAAATTGTTATCTATCGATTATTGTGCTTGTGACAATTGACATTATTTTAGAGGTAGTTGTATCTTTTTGGGTTTTGACACTTGTTTTATATTCGATTTTTGAATGTTGACTTGGTATGAGATGTTAGTATTAGAATGAGTGTCCTTTTGATTTTGATTATCTTTTCTTCTTGAGTAGTTTGTGTTACCCTTGAGGTAGATTTGGCTATCAGGATTTCCTACCTAGGATTATTTTATGATTTGATTATCTATGTGTGGATCGTACATTATCTCTCCTACATGGTGGGAGTGGGATCTTGATTAGGTGACCATGTGGTTGGGAGGTAGTGTATTCTTACCATTTGGGCCCCCCTCAAATTGACAAATGTGTCATGCCTAAATTTTTAGGAAAAATCACAACTACTTTTTTTTTTGAAAGAAAACTAAGGTTAAAGTTTATAGAACTATACTTCTAACGAACACTCTGTCAAATAGTGGAGAGTCAGGACAACAACTCAAGTTAGAAAGTACCAATTCAATCATTATGTTGTGAGGTGGCAAGGTTAATTGGTGGAATGATATTTTTCTTCATTCAAATTCATGTACATTCAAGTTCTCACGGGAGGTCAATCATTAACTGAATACATGGGTACAACATACTAGCTAGGAAATGTTATTATATCAAAATTCATCTCCTATCCTCAAAGTGAGACCTATATAAGTATGAAACATAATTTTCTTTGTCGATGTTGTGTATAATGGTTCCATAGTCACTTGAGGGTGAAGATATTATTAATTGCCCTAGGAAAAATGCCTCCACTCATTACATTCCATTTCCCTCTTTGACCTTAAATTTCATGGTAGGACTATTTCGATGAAAGTTTTGCACTACGTCTTTAAACCCCTCCAATTAGCTAGATGTCTTTCCACTAAATAGTTTAAATCACTTATCATTTATGCATCTTCTAGTTCTATGATGCATAAGGATTTATCAAAATCGTATCATTTTATTCTATTATTTATTTATTAATTTTTTTAAAAATCATCTTCTTTTATTTAGGTATACTAAATTTGATGTTCATCTTGTACAAGGTCATTTCATTAACTCCTAATTTAATCACCTAACGCTATACTATTACTTGCCCATGAAATCATTATGTGTACTATTCATTTTGAACTCAAAAAAAAAAATTATTATTTAACATTTTTAAGCATTGATAAACCTTTAAATCAAATTATGAAAATAAGATTCTTAAGAAAATATAACGGATCCAAGCATTCATTACACGTCTCCTTTCAAATCAAATTCTTTGCTTTACTTTACTATTCTACTATGATAGAATGATGGTTGATTTTTATTTTTATATTATTATTAAATAAATAAATAAATAACTCATCCTACATTTAAATCAAATTCCTCTTTCTATTCACTAATTCTTAATATATGATTAACACAAATATGTTTCCAATAATTCAAATATAGTTTAATAATTTAACATGATTTAATAACTTAAATGTGACCTAATTTTAAATCTTTATTATATGAACTAATAAATTTAACCAAATTCTACTCAATATCAACAATGGATATCATTAACTAACACCTAAACTCTAACTCCCTAAACACTACTAACTACCATTGGTTTCTATCAAGTTGGCACCATCCTTGTACCATACCATTAACTTTGTTAAATAACCTATTTAATAATTGACATTCCCTACTAATGCATGGTTTCCTATATGATTACCTAACCTAAACTTAAACCAATCCACCCCTTAATATAACCTAGCAATGCCCATCCTATGATATTAAATACAATTCTCCCTCAACATGGGTTCCACAACCTCCTTAACCCTTACCCTTAATGCCTACACTTCTCCCTTTATCTTAGGTGACATAATCCAACACCAGGTGCCTTGACCAATGTGGGGCACCTCTCCATGCTTCAATGGTGCCATAGGAGGAAAAGGACTGACATGTGTTAGTTCAAACCAAGGCTAAACCTCCCTGCCAATACAAATCTTCACTTCCAAAACTCCAAAACTGCCTTAGGCATACCCCATTCCATGTGGAACTTGTGGCAAGGATATGGGACACCTACAAACCAAGGAGGGCCTTTTTGAGTGCCAATTTCCATGCAAATTTTGGGTTGGCTTGTCTAATCCCTAGGTTGCCTTTTTTAACAATTATTACTTACCTTAGTTTTAAATTGTTTCTTGCCCAATTCCATGTGCTAGGTAGGGGTTATGCTAGTGGGGACTCCCTTCCACGTGGGAGATGATGGTGTTGGGGGCTTATACCAAAGTGAAATCAGCTTTGGGATGGGTTCCCAATAAATTTTAGGCTTATTTATAGGTTAGAACAAGTGGTTACTTTCTCACCTAGGTTAGGATATATATATATATATATATATATATATATATATATATATATATATATATATAATTATTTTTTTATTAATCTTAGTTATCCAAATTAGTCGTACCATATATTGGTGTAGTTGTTATATGCATCTCTCATAGGCATTAATTTTATCATTCTTACTATTTTTAATTTTTTTTATCATAGATGGTGACATGTACTGACATTGTCATAACTTTCTATCAAAACTCATATTTTAATCCTTCTTTGATGTGTCCATTTAGTTGATAGGACATGGTGCTTGAGTTAGTATTTTGAAAATTTTATTGTTTGTATTTGGGGAAGGAATTATTTTCCTTCCCCATACAATTTCCAGAGAGCATAAAATGCACCTACATGATTATATTCCTTAAACATTGCACTAAGTATTCTTTTCAAGTCAATTTTCCTTTATTTATACCTTTAGAGTTTTAGTGTAGATGTTTGATGTTGTGATGGCATTATCTAGCTTATAAATTTATTAGAACTTAGAAAGGACAAATGGACTAATTTTGGTACATATGATATGAACTAACCAATATGATTATCTTTCTTTCATTATATTGAATGCCTGCATAGATATTTACAATACAACCCTCTAAATATTGATTTTAATCAACTACATCAAGAGAATGTAATTACTATGAAATCCTTGCACTAATGGGAATTATAAGAGAGTATTTTATCTACATGATTTGCCACATTGCATCAATCACCAAATATGAAAATTTACAATGCATATTTCCTTACAACTAACTATATACAATCTCTCTACTTTTCCTTGCACATTTTCAACAATATACAATGTTAAACAAATATCTTATACATCACAATGGAAATAATCATGGAGACTTGACATCCAAACACATTGCATTAGCAGGGAAGAATTTTATCTCCACACACACTTCGTTTCCAACATTGCCAAGAAATAACACTAATATCTCCAAGGGATCCATCAACACAACCTGCAACACAACACAAAATTGGAACCATGGAGGCTCACCTCCCAACCTAGGCCTCAAGTAGGCCACCCCCGCACCAAGGGAAACAAGGCTCAACCGAGATACATTCAAACAACATCACAATAACAAGAATCAGCCTGAATACCACAATTTAACAACACATTTCCAATCCCCAACCAAAGCTTGCACAATGATTCATAGTTGGAATCATAAACATTGGGTGAAGGTGGGCTCTTCAAGGAGGATAATGCCATATCCTTGTGAAACAAAAAATCTTGCGATTGCAATATTTCAATAATGCTTCCAAGAAACATGCCACAACAAGGCTATCAATATCACATGCCTCAACAAGGCTATCAACACTTACTCCTCTTCACATATCCTCACTTATACCTCCCATAGAACAATAGAAAGGCATATGGCTTCAATGGAGCCCATACTCCATGAAAGCTATCCCCTCTCTAAGAGAAGGATTTCTCAACTCCAATGAAAATCCCAACTAATCCCTTCACCCTAAGGCTTCTCTTCCCTCCCAAGGGTGATTGAAGCCTTCACACCCAACACAACATACAATCCAGCACAACAAAATCAAGAAACAAAATCAAATTCAAGTGAATCCAACATGCTCATTTACATACACAACAACTATTACATACCAAATGCAAACACATACATCTTACAAGAACATTCTTCCAATTTCCTTCTCTCAACTTTCATGAAATGAGAGAGAACATGGCATGGAGCACTAACCTCTTTCCAAGCTAGGGTTATAAAAAATGGTGATGGAGAGCTTCCCCTCTTTTCTTCCAAGTTTTCTTCCTTCAAACCCTAAGTATCTCTACAATTAGAGAGTGGGTGCACAACCACTAAATTTGGCACAAGCTCCCTAAAAAGACCTCCACTTCCAACCCCACCTACCCCTCTTACACCCTTGTACCTTTCTACCAATAAAACCTTAACCAAGTGGTGGGATGAGGGAAGAAGTCATGTGACACTCATATTTTCGAATTTGCTTGAAAATGACTAGTTTAGAGGGTCTCCTAAGTCCCCTAGACCAACTTATGGGTATATTTAGACCCCCAACCTATACTACTACCATGTGGGAGACTTATTTTCACCAAAATAACACTTGGGAACCACTTTTAGACTCTCTAAAGTTCCTACCAAATTTAAAATTGAATTCCATCGTGAAGGTGACTCATCCTAACACTCTCCAAGGTGGGTTAACTTAATTTCATAATGGGATTAAGTTTAGGTTAAGTGACTTCATGCCCAAAATTCTACATGACATGTCATTTACACATAGACAACACAAGTGTCAAATGACACACACACACACACATTGAATACTTTACACATCACGATGACATGTTGCTAATTAACCATGATCTTTAAACTTATAACACCCATGCACAATCACATTACGAAATAAACACATTACGACAAGGTTTTGAATCTTCCAAAGATTCACCTTGGGTTTACCATGTTCACATAGGTTTGAACCTTGTTTCCCCAAATAATTTCCATGGTTCCACTTTCCTATACACTCAACTCAACATCAATAGCCCAATGAAATAATGTAGAAATACATGCAGATAAGTGCAAAATAATCCAATATCACTTAATTTGCATTAACATATTTAGTTAACTTCCATCTAATTATTTCCATAAAATATTCAAAACATTACAATATCAAAATATGTGTATCAATCATTTATCTTTCTTATCATAATGAAATTACCATTCTAAACACTATCACAATGCTTGTCTATCATAACCATGAAACATTGAGGTCATATCTAATACATCATTAAAACAAACAAAGGGATCCTAGCATATATCTTAAGTGGAGATCACTAATATGGGAACAAGTACTAGTATCTTTTCAGTCAAGTTGAACATCACAACATTCTTAGCAATATCCCTTTATCACATTACAAGGGGTTTGTGTGAGTTTCTAGGGTTAACTCCACAGATTGTTAAAATGTTTCCATAATCATGTCATCATAATTTAAAACCAATTTTAGAATGTAATCATTTGTCTTGTTATCATTATAACCTATATTCATTGTTGTCCTCACTAGAGTAAATGTTAATTTATCTTTCCTTTCTACTTTGTAGATCATATCATGAATCTCGTGACCAAGTTCTCAACTTGAACACATTGAGATTCACTTCCATGTGGTCTTATCTTATCAACCTAGTGTTATTGGATAGGGTATCAACCTTATAATAATCAAAATCTACCTCAGTCTCTAATAGGATCTCATAAATCATTGTTAGTAACAAAAATGCCAATCATAACTTAATTAACTCCTAATCATATTTATTTCATCAAGACCTATAGTAGGGTGCTAGTGTGGGCCTTACAAAATGTTGGATGTTCCTTGATACAGTAGTACCATTATCATTCTTCCTCTTATCTTGAAAACTTCTATTCATTTGACATATCTATGTATCAAGTGTTTTGAGATCCTACGGGATATTGTATTGTAAATTAATGTACTTGTATCTATTTTCACATACCCTGTGACATGTGTAGTGGGTTTTATTCATTAGATGTACTTTCATATTATTAGTTGTACTTATGCATTTTCTTATATGATTATGTATGTGTTTATTCATTCTATGATTATGGATGTTGTAATTGAGACTTAAACTTTTTAATAAAACTTTCTTAAATGTGACTCAATGTGAAGGAACCCTTGAGGAATTAAAATTAAATTTGTAATTGATTCTATGTTCTTGATGTGTATGTATATATTGCTTCCACATTATTATTACTTTGATATTGTTTAAACTTCAAAAAAAATAGTTCAGTAAACTTTGTAACATATTAGGTTTATTTCTTTTGGATTCCCGAGCAAGGCATTATGCATAATAATTTTCTAAATTTTTTTACAGTTTTTCTCTATCATGTTTTCTTTTTTAATAAGTTTTCCTTTTCAAAATCTACAACATAATTATATATCCAAAAATTAATACAAAAAATTAATAAGCATTATGCAAGCAGCCAAGAAGACACGAAGTAGACAAGTCTTTCAATAAAACTCTACAATGGGTTTTCAAACCCTATCTTAAGACAGTAGCTAAAATTTGAGACAGCTTATGAATGTCTGCAAATCCAAACTCTTCAAAAATTTCAACAATTCTTTTTCTCCAATTCCAAATTTTGCTCCCCAAAATCTATGTATATAGAAATGAGCTTGAATCTCTTAATAAAGAGCCTAACCCTATGTGGGGTTTCCAGATTATGAACATGAAAAGGTCACTCCTTAAAATAACTTTTGTTATTTTAATTTATTTAATTAACTTGTGGACACTTTTTTCCTTTAATTAGAATAAACCTTTATTTTAAATTATTCCCACTTCATTTTTTAATAAGAAAGATGTTTTTAGAAAATTAATTTAACTAATAATAATATTTAAAGTCTATTATTTAAATACAACTTCTTAATTTATTATAATTAAATTAAATAAATATAATTGCACCAAATTTAGTCTTTTAATTAAATCTTTAAATTTATTTCTTTGATTTAATTAATTTCTCAATTAATTAAACATAATAAAATTGATTTTTCTCCATAAAATTTTAATTTAATTAAATCATTTAATAATATATTTGGTTGATTTGATTATACTTGAAAATCATAACATACCCACAAACTCAATAAGATAAACTTGACTAAAAAGACAAAGTATGAATCAAACTCAAAGGTTAAAATCTCAAATTCATGTCACTTTGATGAATTCAGAAAGGTGAAGAACTCAAGTACTTGTCCTTTATTCTATGGAAATTAGGCTTGGGTTTAGGATATGGACTTAAGAACTATCTCCCCTCTTTTACTATGAGATACTACAATAGGGCTTGCTCATCCTAGAAATTCAAGGAAGTCAATGCCTAGTACTTGCAATCGGCACAAAAGTCAAACATGTAAATACACACACACACACACACACACACACACACACACACACATATCTAAACTAAATAGGCAATGACAAGGAGTAGTACATTCTATAGATCCTAACTAGAAAGTGACTATGGATCCCTTGCTCAACCACATCAGATACGTCAAATATAAAGTAAAATATGTATATGTACACCACACGCATGCAAGTATGGTGTAAGTAACCATAAAATCATATATAAACCATCCATATAATTGTCATCATGAAAGCAACTAAAATCACTATATGAAGTATGAAAAACATTATTTGTTGATCTCTAAGCCTATGTTGTTGATTAGTGTCCCAACACTTAGTCATTTGCAAGTCATTTACGAGGCAAGATTACAAGGTCATCATTGCAACCGAGTTATCTAGTAATGATTGAGTACACAACACTTATACTGAGTGAGATAGTGATTATCAAACACTCAATAGAAACTAACCTGTTATGTGAGCCAAGCAATATAATTAAGACTAAGCATATTGAAATGTAATTAAGAGCCAAGAAAATAGACATATAGAAGTTAAGTAGAAACATGAAGGTTTATGCATGATCAAATGTTAGAATATTCAAGTGCTGAGTACTTTAGATTTGATATACGAGTTTGTAATGGCACAAACTCATATATAAACCATTTTGGCCAACATTTCTATGACATTTAATAATTCTAGAGCTAGAATAGATGTTGATTATGCATCAGTACAGAAGGTAATGATCCCTAGGCATACAATTCAACCAATTAGAAAAATGGATGTAAATGGTAAAAGATGATGAAGTGTAAGTCGTCACTCAAGATCTCAAAACTTCACATGAAATCTATATAAGGAGGATTCTAACCCTAGAATCAATATACAATACAATGACAATGCATAAGGGATATGTGCAAGTGAAGGAGTGAAGTAAAGTTTCAAAGGCAGATCCAACAAAGAGCAATCAGAGTAGTGAAGGACTAAATAGACATATCAAATTATAGATAAAGGAAAGAGGAGACCCAAGATCATCTTGCAGAGAAAACCAAGGGTTAGGTACTGAATTAGTTATTTTGTAATTTAGATAGGGTAAATCTCTTAACAGAAGGGTTCTAACAGGCCTATGTAAATATCCTAACAAAGTCCTTACTTTATTGTAAGTGTAAAATCCTTCAACAAAGTGAGACCTAATAGTCTCTTAAGATTTTTATAGGGCAGACCCCTCATAGGGTAGATCATATATTATGGTCAAACATTGTAACCTTAACTGGTTAACTTTATTGTTACAACAATGAAGATTTGTGGGTTTTATCCCCACCCTAGTTTTACCTTCATCTTGAAGTGTTTCTAGGTAACCAATTCATTGTGCTATGTGTTGAACTATTATGGATGTGATATATTGCATTTATATTTGAATATTATAGTTTTATTGATAGATCTATGAAATGATTTGGATATAAATTAAAGGATTCATTTTTTTATGAAAAAGGTTTAAGATTCCGATTCACCCACACCCACCCCCCCCCGCCCCCCCTCTCTCAATATCTTGTTTCCCATATACTTACTCCAATAATTGGTATCAGAGCTAGTTCTCTTATCACGAAGCCTCACAACTTGAGAGGATAAGATCATAGAGATGGAAGGGTATAAGTTGGGAAAGGTCATTAAGAATCAGATGATTGAAGTCCATATTAGGTTGTAACAATTGGAAAAAAAAAGAGAAGAGTTAAGGAAATCCCTAAAAAGAAGAAGAAAGATAACTATACAGCTTAATGACAATCAACACATAGAAGTTGATACAGAAGGACTACTAGAAAATGGAAAGACTGGTAATAAAGATCTTAAGATAGAACAAAAAATTCAATTAGTTACACTTTGTGAAGCTATTGAACAAAGGAAGAAAGAAATGGAAGATAAGCTCATGGATGAAGAAGTCAAAAGGAAAATAGCTAGTAGACTTGAAGAAACATCATTTAAATTTTAGCAACTTACAAAAAATCAGCTTGACATGAAAAATCAAAAGGTAATTGCAAATTAGGAAGCAAATAGAAAGGATGTGGAGATGACAAATACAAAGTTACAGAATGAACAATTGAAAAATGAGTTGAGGCATGAAAAGGAACTCATGTAGAGGACAAACAAACCAAATGAAGCAATCAAGCATTTTGAAGATATGACGAAGTTGCCCAGAGAAAAAGACACCTATGAACTTGGATTCAAACAATGTTCAACTACTGAAGAAGGAGAATCATCCAATAGTGGAGAACAAAGGAATGACAAATCAAAAGGAAAAACCTACATGTTACCACTATGGGAAAATTGGACACATGGCCAACATTTGCAAAAGCAAAAATGGTAAACAAATCCCTAAACCTAAGCCAAGTAATAATTGTCTAAATTCCAAGAGAATAGGACATCAAACACATGAATCCAAATCAAAGAAAAATGACTCAACCATAAAGTTTTCTATATTCCAAGGACATTGCTACAACTATAAAAAATATGGACATAAATATTATGAGTGCAGACTTAAGAAGAAGTCACACTAGTCACCTGAGAAACAAAATCATACAACAAAGAAAGGCAACTCCTATAATTAGGATTATGATATATGGTACAATTGTCACTATTATGGAGAGTATGGACACGTTCTATAGAATTGCATCAAGACACACTTCAAAGGAAACTACAAGAAATGGCTAAATGGAGAGATAATATGTTGAACAATTGTCTTAAAATTGGACACATAAGTAAGAACTACAAAACTAGGACGCCAATAGTAGCACAAAGTAATGGAAATGAAAAACCAAAAGGAAAGAAGACATGGATAGAGATAGTAAGAGCTGGAAGAATCAAAGTAGAAGAAACTATGATCACCCAATCTAATGGAGCAGGTGGTCATACCACATCTAACTAAAGAAAGAAGGTATGTAGGAACTATATTCTCAAAGCTATATTTTACATTAGTTCCTAGCATAGAAGTAATGCAAATTCATATCTACATAAATTAAAATGCATTGAGAACTGTTAAAATTAAGAAATTAGTAAGTATCAAGCATTAGTGGTACAATCTATATTGATCGAGCCTTGTGGTATAGACTAAGTAATCAAAAAAGTTTGCTTACTAATAGAGTGAAATGGTTATGACCAAGTGAATAACCTTAGTCTAACTAAAAGTGTAGATCAAGCTAGTTTTCATACACTATTTGAGTATGAAGACATTAATTGCATAACTAAAAGGAAAATTGAAGGTATTTATCAAATTTAGAAATTCATTTTTTCTCACCAAATGATCAAAAATCTCACAAGAATATTTAAAGGAAGTAAAAGTGATTTTAATGACTAGAGCAAATAATCTTAGCAAGTTATTAGAAAATTTGAGAAGTGGAGTAAGTGTTACTTTCATTACCAAGGTACTTAGTAAAGGTATTCTCTGAAAAGATTTTATTGAAAACCCTAGTTCATAATGGCATCTGGTAGTGAAATGGTAAAGGTAATCAATGCACAAATCATTAGGAATGATCAGGAACCTCCAACAAATTTTAGAAATTTAGTTAACATTGAAACCCCTATTGATGATATTGCAGTGTTGTCATCAATTCCAACTAGAGTTTTGACTATTCAATATATCAGATCATGCTATCAATGTAAGATTGGAGAGTTTGGAGATTATGAAATAAGAGCAACATATGAAAAGTTATACATTGATGGAATTATGAAAGATGAATTCAAGATCATTGCTAATAAAGGGCTAACTTGTGCCCTAGGTTTTCCTGAAGTTTTCAAGATTTAATAGATCAAGATTGTGCTCAATTGAGTGCATAACATGATAATATGGTTTGAAGGGGGATCAATAAAGATAAACAAGGGAATCATTCAAAGGGAAACTAGGTACCCTACATTGGATCAACCAAAGAGAATAAGGAGTGGAACCAAGAATGAGATTGAAAACTTTACCAAGGCAAAGTGGAATAGTCGTGAAATGTCAATAGATAGTATTGAGGATCCACTACTTGAATTTTTTGTTCATGTGGTTGTACACAATTTCTATTAATCAAGAATATTAAACAACAAATCTTACATAGCAGTTAATTTGGGCTACAAATTTGTGAAGCAAGATCATTCATATGACCTTGTCAAGCTACAATTGCATCAACTTAGAGAGAACCTACAAGCAATAATGAAAGCGAGGAACTTATCTTCTAAGTTTGGCTCCTTGTTAGTTTGTATATTTTTCTATGTGCAAAATTATTTTCCTAACATTGGAAAGATTAGATGGGATAGAAATAGAACTAATGTGGAACAACTAAATGACCTAATAGATAGGTTGGGAGAAAATTTTGAGGTAGTGATGGACAACTATTTTTAAGAGTTTAAAGAAAAAATGAAGAACAAGATGAGGATTCCAAAGTCTACTGTAGATAAATATTATGACAAAATATATTTCATGGTAGACATAGATTTTGTGTATGGATAGGCAATATTATCAAGGCTATCATAGCTGAGGCCAATGTCCTATGAGGTAAATGTAGATGATGTTATGGCTGCAATTACTGCACTATTGGTGGAAGATATTGATGCTAGTGTTGAGTAGTTTGGCACATACAAGACTATTATTGCCAAGCTAATTGTAGATGCCAACACACCTATGACAAGAAAGTAAAGGAAAAGAAAAGTTTCTAAGGCTAGTAGGATGGAACAAGGAGAAGGGTCTGGACAACCCTTAGAGTTCAAGGAAAGAAAAGGGAAAAAGCTTGAATTTGTGAAACCTAGGGCCACTAGGAAAAAAAATCTTGTAATAATTGTTCTTAAAGTGAAGGAAGACCTTTAGAAAAACATGCAAGAAATGGTGACACCACTAATGCCAAAAGGCAAGGTGATTATCACCAAAAGAAGGTCAGAACAACCTCATGTTGAGCTATTACCAGAAAGCCCATCAAAGAAAAGGAAGTAGGAAGATGTCTAAGTCAAACCAAGAAGGAAATTGACCATTTCACAAGAGAAGGAGAAAGATGAAGAAAAGATAGAGTTTGATGAGGCCAACAAACTACAAGTAATGAACAAACTCCCTCTAATGATTGTAGATCAAGTATGTGAAAAATTGAAAGAGTTAGCAAATGGAACTTAGAGTTATAGTATGATTCTTTGGGCAATGACGATCAAGTCAAACTTGAAGGCAAAATAATTGATATGTTAATTAAGTTCAATCATATACCCATGGAATTGGGAACTGGAGTTCTAGTAGGATTATACAACAAAGTGGATGCCAAGTGGAAATGGGCATTGACCACTAAAAAGAAAATAAGAGAAACAACATTAGCACAAGTTATACCAAATCTAGGAAAGACATGTATGTCTATAGCCCTTATAGATTTTGTTAAGAAATTTATGCCAAGGGACATGGTATATAAAATTTTGAAGAATAAAGCTCCTAAAATTGAACAAGATAGTATAATAGTATGGAAAGAAGCATTTGGAGTTCTTACTCTTACAGTAGAGGAGAGGGAAGGTTGGGATGCTATAGAATTTGAATATTATTATAAGCAAGAAGTGGCCAAGATGACAAAAAAAATTGAAGAACTTGTCACACTAGTAATTTGCACTCAAATTTTGATCAAGATTTTCGACCAAGCCCTAAATGGGCTTCTTCAATACTTTAAAAAAAAAATTTGCCTGATTTGGTCAAAATTTTGACCAACTCAAGGTTTCCCAATTTGGTCAAAATTTTACCAAATTAGGCCCATAATTTAAAAAAAAGATATAATTTGGGCATTGTTCTTTTTGGTCATTTTTTTATTTGGGCATTGGGTATTTTTGGATCCAGTCTGTAGTAGCGCGGGAGCCACTAATAGGTTAGTACAAGATAATCCATCCATGTTTCTTGTTTGAATTTATTTTTTTAGATCTATAACTTTGAAACTTCACATATTTTTCCACATTCAAATTTGTTAAAACATTGTAGACAATTCTTCCTCTTTTCTCAATTGAATAGATTGACTATATTAATTCTTTTGAATTGACTTGTATTTATAGAGCTCACCACACATAACGCAATACCTAGAATCTAGTTGCCTCTCTCAAGTCTATAACACAAATTACTTTGATAAGAACACCCCCCTTTACATATATCTTCCCAACAAGAAATTACTAAACATACTTGACTCCATGAGTTTCTGGCCAAGTGCATTCAACAACAGCTAACAAATTTCAATGGCATAAAGCAGCTTTATAAGCCTATGTTTATAAGCCTATGTTTATGTTTTAATCACAAAAAAACCTGACGGGTCGCTTGGTCGGCGAGTGTTTCGCAAAGCCACCCACACTGACCTTTATCTTAATGCTTCCTCGCACCACCACCCCAAGCAAAAGCTTGGTATCCTTAAAACCTTGGCCCTGAGAGCACATAGGATCTGTGACAGTGATAACCTTGACCAAGAACTTCAACATCTCCGTCAAGTTTTCAAGTGGAATGGATATTCGAGCAGACAAATCACTAAAGCCTTCCACTTGGCCAAATCTCTCCATCTTTCGCCACCCAACATCTCTCCCTCTATCCCTAAGACCTCCCCATTTTTTGCCATCCCCTATGTTGCTGGGATCTCCCACAAGATCTCTAAACTTCTTAACAAAAAGGGCATCAAAGTGGCATTCAAGCCCATATCCACTCTGAGACACTGCATCCCTCCCGCTAAGGACCATAGAGACGTCCTTACTGAGGCTGGGGTCTACAAAGTCCTGTGTTCTTGTGGAACCCCTTACATTGGAGAAACTGGCCGCTCTTTCAACACTAGAATCAAAGAGCATGCCGCTGACATCAAACATGAACAAATTCTTAAGTCAGCCCTTGCTGAGCATTCTTCCTCGACCAAGCATCACATATGCTTAGAGGATACCCAAATCGTGTACAGAGAGGACAATTTCTTCAAGCGCAAGCTCAAAGAGGCCATTGAAATCAATAACCATCCCTCTAACCTCAATCGAGATGAAGGTTGGAGTTTGAGCACTTCCTGGCGTCCTTTATTATCTTCCCTTCTCAGCAACAATCTGGGGTCCTGACCTTCCTTCTGTCCTTTCCCCTTCTCTTGGGTGTCCCTTCTATCCTCCCTTTCCCTTGTCGCCTTGGTTCTCCTTTCCCCTCCTTCTCCCCCCCCCCAATCCTCGTCCCCTCTTCCCCTCGTCTTCTTTCCCTGAGTTGAGATCCTCGCTCTCTTTCCTGTGTTCTCAATCTCTTGTTTCTCCCCCTTATCATCTGCGCCCCCCCCCCCCCCCCCCCCCCCCACACACCGCCCCCCCTCGCCCCCTCCCCGTCCCCCCCTTCTTTGTTTCTGTAGGTCACCTCTCGGCGCTTTATTGTCTTGTGTGGCTCGGTTTCTCTCGCAGATTTATTCCCTTATTGTTATAATTGCTATTTCTAGGGAGCAGTTTCAGTTTTGGATATTTTTATTATTTTTTATTTGATTTAATTTTTGACTTTTATTTATTTATTTATTCATTTATTTATTTATAATTTTTCATTTTTTAATTATTTTTTAATTTTTTAATTTTTTAATTTTTATTTTTATTTGATTTAATTTTTGACTTTTATTTATTTATTTATTCATTTATTTATTTATAATTTTTTATGTTATTTTTTAATTTTTTAATTTTTTATTTTTTAATTTTAATTTTTATCTTTATTTTTCTAGCTTTCTCCGGTTGTATTTACCCCCCCCCCCCCTTTTATATTTATTTTTTCACCGTTGGCTCCTTATTCCCTTAATTTTCTTCTCTTTCTTTTTCGTTTTTATTATTATTATTGTTTTATTCTTGTCACCCTTGGTACTCTCAACCTAGCTACCCCCTCCCCCCCCCCCCCCCCCCCCCTCCCTCTCTCCTGTGCCTTTTTTAGGAGTTTGCTACATCTGCATCTTATCATTTTTTGTTCTTCTTGTTCTCTGGCATCCTGATGATGGATCATGTAGTATGATCCGAAATGTTGATGATTAAAAAAACTGCACACAATCTAACCCAGAAACCAGAACTCTTATGCATGGATTGTGGAAATCTCATTGATTTGATTGATACCCTTCATGGGAGGGAGTTGTCGTTTAAATCTAAACAATTGGAGAATTTAAGAACCAGATTGGCTAAGAAGATTGCAGATTTAGCATTCCTAAAAAGATGTCGTGACTTCCAGCTTGTTCCCACGTTTGTCAAGATCTCCCACCACCTGTGGAATGCTCATACCAGGCATATCTTTGTGCAAGCTTCTCTATCCCTCCTTAGGTCTGTTATCAAATCCACCAGGAGAGCGATCAATTTGTTGAACACCAAGCTGCTGTCTCTTCACTTAGAGCTGGCAGCCACCTTAAGACCAGACCTTTGGGCTCGATTGGACCTCACCTCGTTCGCCAAAGCTATGGGACGTAAAGAAGATGTTGTTAGAAGGCAGAGGCGTAAATTTGATGCTTTGTTGCGCAGGCAGTTGGGGTCTGTTGCGCTCCACCAGTCGGATGCTCATGCTTGGTCCTTGGAATGTGGTGCTCTGCATCCCCAGTCTCATATGAGCCACCCTGCACGTCAGACCTGGGGGCATAGTAGCATGGAGGATGCCCAGTCGCACTTGCCACTTTTTGAAGCCTCTGCAGTCATTGATCGCGGTGGTAGCCACCCTACGCGTCAGACTAGGAGGCTTAGCATTATGCAGGTTGCCCAGCCTTTTATTCCTCCTCTGGTTGCCTCTGATGTTAGCGATCTCTGCTCGCCCACTCCTTTCCGCTCTCCTACTCCTGTCCGCTCTCCATTTCGTGTTCATTCCGCTAGCACCTCCGCGCAGACCTCCCCTGGCTCTCTTTTTCCCTCCTCTCCACCTGCTCCTGCCATCCTCTCGGCTTCTAGTATTGTTTCTTCGCCTGCGCCTGCCCTCCACCCAGTTTCTAGGGCTCCTCGACCTGCTTCTGACCTCCACACGGTGTCTTCTAATCCAGTGGCTAGGGCACATTGGCGTTTGGATCTCCCTGGCGACCTACCCCCTGCGGTGGAACAGCAACGGTCCAGTCTCAACGGTTACCACTCTCTGCCAGGTACGAAATCTCTTCCTTCCTTGGTTGATGGCTTTTCTCATTATGAGTCTGCGTTCTGTTCTTCTTCCAACGTTGCCCTTTGTCCTGTCTCTGACCAAGTTGTCCCTCCCCCCATTAATGGTGGTGTGGACAGCTCAGTTAGCTACCCATCGGCTTGCACGCCTAACCTACCACCTCCCTCCAATAGCGTGACCCCCAGCGGGAGTACCAACCCGCTCCTTTTGCCTCATTCTCCGCGTCTCGAGCACCTTCCCCCCTCTTGCTCAACTTCGACCTTGCCTTCCCTGTCTCGTTCCCCTTGCATCCACCTTCTTTCCTCACCTAGTGGGAGAACCTTGGCTTGTCCCCCTCCTGCTAGCATGGCCAATTTAATTAAAGATTGGGAGGCGAAATTAGTAGTCAACTTATCTAGTGCTGCCATTGACCCTCTCTCTTTTAACTTTCTTAAGCGGGGCCTTAATTTTTCCCTTTCTCCGCAAGCCATCCCCCATGTTAACTTTCTTGCTGACATTGAGGCTGCTCTTTGCTCTCTCCCTGCCAACATTGCGGAGGAAGTGAGACAGGATTGTGCTGTGGCTCTTCGGAAGGCTAAGCCTCCTAAGTGTAACATCCCCACAGCGGAGATTAAGGCTTTCAAAAAACTTCTCCGCAACCATGATTTGGTTATCTCCAAGGCTGATAAAGGAAATGCCACAGTGATTATGAACAAACCTGACTACACTTCTAAGATGCTCGACCTTCTGTCAGACACCAGCAGCTATAGGGTTGTCCCCCACAACCCTTGCACCAAAATCATTAAGAATGTCAAAAAAGCTATCAGCAATTCCTCTCTTGATGATGCCACTAAAAGCCGTCTTCTTCCCTCCAAGGACCTTACCCCCCGAATTTATGGGGTTCCTAAAATCCACAAAGCTAACATTCCGTTGAGACCTGTAGTAGATACTATTGGTTCCCCGACCTACAAGTTAGCTGCCTATCTCGCCAAATTGCTCGCCACGCTCGTTGGCAACTCTGATTCCTTTGTCAAAGACTCCAACCATTTTGTCCAATTCATTAAGGATGCTAGATGTGATAATAATGACATCTTGGTTAGCTTTGACGTCGTCTCCCTCTTCACCAAGGTCCCCATCCCTGAATCCATAGAGATTGTCAAGCGCAAGGTGAATGGTGAGGTGGCCTCTCTGGTTGAGTTGTGCTTACGATCCACTTTCTTCTCCTTCCAGGGTGTCATTTATGAACAAGTGGATGGTGTGGCAATGGGTTCACCACTCTCCCCTGTTATCGCGAACATCTACATGGAAGCCTTTGAGGACAGGGCATTACACTCTTTTCCCCTCAAGCCCAAGTGGTGGAAACGGTATGTAGATGACACCAACATTTGCTGGCCACACGGTCTTGAAAAGTTGGAGGAGTTTCACGCACACCTCAACAATTTAGTCCCTTCCATTTCTTTCACCAAGGAGCTCGAATCTAACAACTGCTTGCCTTTCTTGGATGTTTTAATCACAAAAAAACCTGACGGGTCGCTTGGTCGGCGAGTGTTTCGCAAAGCCACCCACACTGACCTTTATCTTAATGCTTCCTCGCACCACCACCCCAAGCAAAAGCTTGGTATCCTTAAAACCTTGGCCTTGAGAGCACATAGGATCTGTGACAGTGATAACCTTGACCAAGAACTTCAACATCTCCGTCAAGTTTTCAAGTGGAATGGATATTCGAGCAGACAAATCACTAAAGCCTTCCACTTGGCCAAATCTCTCCATCTTTCGCCACCCAACATCTCTCCCTCTATCCCTAAGACCTCCCCATTTTTTGCCATCCCCTATGTTGCTGGGATCTCCCACAAGATCTCTAAACTTCTTAACAAAAAGGGCATCAAAGTGGCATTCAAGCCCATATCCACTTTGAGACACTGCATCCCTCCCGCTAAGGACCATAGAGACGTCCTTACTAAGGCTGGGGTCTACAAAGTCCTGTGTTCTTGTGGAACCCCTTACATTGGAGAAACTGGCCGCTCTTTCAACACTAGAATCAAAGAGCATGCCGCTGACATCAAACATGAACAAATTCTTAAGTCAGCCCTTGTTGAGCATTCTTCCTCGACCAAGCATCACATATGCTTAGAGGATACCCAAATCGTGTACAGAGAGGACAATTTCTTCAAGCGCAAGCTCAAAGAGGCCATTGAAATCAATAACCATCCCTCTAACCTCAATCGAGATGAAGGTTGGAGTTTGAGCACTTCCTGGCGTCCTTTATTATCTTCCCTTCTCAGCAACAATCCGAGGTCCTGACCTTCCTTCTGTCCTTTCCCCTTCTCTCGGGTGTCCCTTCTATCCTCCCTTTCCCTTGTCGCCTTGGTTCTCCTTTCCCCTCCTTCCCCCCCCCCCCCCCCCCCCAATCCTCGTCCCCTCTTCCCCTCTTCCCCTCGTCTTCTTTCCCTGAGTTGAGATCCTCGCTCTCTTTCCTGTGTTCTCAATCTCTTGTTTCTCCCCCTTATCATCTGCGCCCCCCCCCCCCCCCCCCCCCCCCCCCCACACATCGCCCCCCCCCCCCCCCCCGCCCCCTCCCCCTCCCCCCTTCTTTGTTTCTGTAGGTCACCTCTCGGCGCTTTATTGTCTTGTGTGGCTCGGTTTCTCTCGCAGATTTATTCCCTTATTGTTATAATTGCTATTTCTAGGGAGCAGTTTCAGTTTTGGATATTTTTATTATTTTTTATTTGATTTAATTTTTGACTTTTATTTATTTATTTATTCATTTATTTATTTATAATTTTTCATTTTTTAATAATTTTTTAATTTTTTAATTTTTTAATTTTTATTTTTATTTGATTTAATTTTTGACTTTTATTTATTTATTTATTCATTTATTTATTTATAATTTTTTATGTTATTTTTTAATTTTAATTTTTATCTTTATTTTTCTAGCTTTCTCCGGTTGTATTTACCCCCCCCCCCCCCCCCTTTTATATTTATTTTTTCACCGTTGGCTCCTTATTCCCTTAATTTTCTTCTCTTTCTTTTTCGTTTTTATTATTATTATTGTTTTATTCTTGTCACCCTTGGTACTCTCAACCTAGCTACCCCCCCCCCCCCCCCCCCCCCTCCCTCTCTCCTGTGCCTTTTTTAGGAGTTTGCTACATCTGCATCTTATCATTTTTTGTTCTTCTTGTTCTCTGGCATCCTGATGATGGATCATGTAGTATGATCCGAAACGTTGATGATTAAAAAAACTGCACACAATCTAACCCAGAAACCAGAACTCTTATGCATGGATTGTGGAAATCTCATTGATCTGATGAGAAATCCTATCTGGAAGATGAAATTGTAACTTGAATAAAGTTTAAACAAAAAAGAAGTGATAATTCAGTCAAGACAATCACTCCACCACATAGATTATAATGAAGAACTATTACGTTTCTATCTTTTGAAAGTTGTACTTTTAGATTGTTTATCTATTTATATGAGGGTGTATCATTAACTAATGAGTAGATCAATTGGTCAGTTAAGGCACTTAGAGATCATAATCATGAAAAAGGTAAAATAATGATGATTGTGACAAGTAGGGCCCTCATTTATATTTGTCCTCTCAATAAAAATTTAGAAATAATGAACATTGCATAGGAACACTAAGAGTCTAGTGTCCAGGAAATCAAATAACCTTAGAATCCAATAGTCCACTAGATGGTCTTATAGTTTGACTAAACACAACTTGATACAATTACCCTGTTAAACAACTATTAATTCTAGGTAGACATTATTACCAAAAGTTATGTAAGTTATACTTCCAGTTTGTGAATTCATTCAACACATAATATAAGAGAAACAATTGATCAATTTAAGGACATTGTATAAAATAGAGATAAGATATGCTTGATTTCTATTCCTTATGTTACTATGTAGGAATATCATAGCTCCAAATAAATTTTAAATCTCTAGATGCCTTGCTTCAAAATTAAAAATTACGTTTAGGTCATAACCAACTGAATAAGCCTCAGTCTAGCTACCATCCATGTTTCTTCCAAATAGAGGATTGGCTTGTCATCATATGCATCTTTATTTTATCACTTATCCTTGTCCATGGACTCATCTATCATATTCAATACTTTAAAAACAAAATAGTGGAACTCAACATACATCACGTTTACACTAGATGGCTAAATAATAAATATAAATCTGTGATTTTGAAAACATTCTAAAACTTTATCTAATGCTTATGATTACTATCAGTAGTGTTATTTTTTTATTGCATGGATAAAGCTCACCATACAATATTGGAGATAATATATAGCCTCCTCTATAACAGCTGAAAATGCCTTCAGAGTTGAGAAACCTGTAGGTTATGCCTTGTGATTCTTTCAATCTCTCACACACTTTTCCTAGTAATTGTTACTAACAATGCCATTAGAGTTCAAAGCATATCATAGTGTGTTGCATATGTATTCTGATTGCTTCAAGACTAAACTACATGTGTAGCTTATAAGAATTTGAAGAAGCCTTAGCTCAATGTATCCTTCTTTATTTTATTGATTGTAATAGAAGTAAGGATTAAAATTCAATACATACTCATGATTTAGATGGTTGAAGGAAATATTAATATATTAATCACTACCCACCTAGGGCTGTAGGATTGGTTGTTTCCTCTCTAGTTGGCCCATCCTTACTTTGTTCCAATGTAGAGGTATAACAAGTTGTTCTTGAGCATTAACTACTGCTACCATTGCATTTTTTTATGTAATTCCCTACCATCATTCCTAGTTTAGTCAGTTAAGGATGGGCCACTCCATTTATAAATATGGTAGAAAATGATGAAGAATCATTTATGAAACACACTAAATTCTTGTACTACAAGATATTTCTATTGGCATTGCCAAAAATAGAAAATAATGACTTCTACAATAACCCCTCATTCTGAAAAGTGTTGCCTCTATAACGTTTCCCATTGTATTTTACATATATTTTTGTGATTGTTTTTTTAGGGAGGGTAGACAATATTAAGATGGAAAAAATGGACTCCATAGATTTCTTTGGGTGTCTGAATGCTTCCCATTTATTTTGAATACTCAAAATCTATTTTTGACAAAGAGGAGAGTGAATGTGAACAAGCATCATAAAAGAGAGCTCAGTTGAAGCTTAAGTTGTGCTAGCTAAGTTGTAATATTTAATAGGCTTTTGGAAAAAGAGGAACAAGAATGAGAGCTTGTATGATAATGGAGATCTAAAAACGTAGAGTGTTATATCCAAATTAAAATCTTTAGTAGAATTTCAGAAGGTGCAATTTGAACAAATCATAAATTGGTGTATTGTTTGAGCCAAAATGTTTAATAGATCTTCCAAAGACCAAATCCTAAACATAGTAATGCCTCTATCGTTAATAACCATACATTTCTTTTGTGCTCTAAAATTGATACCTGAGTTGACACAAAATCTTCTAGTTGGTAAAGCTCTGGTAGAAGAGCAAGATGCTTGAGTATTCACTTGAGCCATTCCTACTAACAAAAATACAAAGAAATATTTCTACTAGATTTTTTTCATTTGGTTTTTAATATATACATCTCTTTTAAATATGCAATAGTGTAAAGTTAACTATATTAATGTGTTTATGGTAAGGGGTGTTTAATATTAACTAAAATTAATAATAATATTAGTTTAAACAAAAATCTTTAATGTACACTTTAGATAAAGTCTGTATCCCGTTTGAAGATGTTGGTTGTTGTTTTCATATAGTTTTTATTCATTATGGTGTAACACAACAATCCTCTACTAGGAGCATAAAAATGGTGCAAGTTACACTTAAAAGCATTTTGTTGAGATCTGGTGTAATTTTAATATATGATAATACAAAAAAAATTGAAATATTTATGTAGTGCATGTTCTGACTAATAATTTTTTAATAATAGCCATTGTACATTTAACTAGTAATTGGAAAATAAATAGAAATTGTGGCATTATTATAGTCATAACAGGAAGAGTGGGTGATAAAGTTACAAAATTTTCTCTAATCAGTTCTATTTTATCAAAAAGGAGCTATAAGAGAGCAATATATGTTTTTGAATTTTATGCCTTATATGAATAGCACTTTTGAAGAAACCACTACATGAATGGCACCTTACTTTCCATAAATCTAAGGTCAAAAGAAATAAAAAACAATCATTCAAATTAAATCCTTTATAAACAATATATGGTTGTCATTCAATGTAATTGGTTACAATAAATTCTTCTCCATGTAACCAACATATATATTGTGGAGATTGTAGTTCTGATAAAACCAAGCATTAATATTTAAACCTTATAGAGCACCTACCTTTAAGTCATGAGAAGAGAACATTTGTGTCAAACATTTCTCATTGCAGGATACTACAAATGTGAATTATGGTGTAGGTTTGAGTTAAATTTTCAGCCTAAGTTTTTTTCTCGATGGTGGTGGGTTTTTTTTTTTCTCTTTTTCTATATGTAGAGCATATGTGGTTTAGTCTAGTTATTCAACCTATTTTATTTTGATCTTACATATTGGTAAGTTGGGGTTCAGAAAGGTGTAGCTCATAAGTAGTCCCTCTAGAAGAGGATCAAATTCAGAATCTATGGAAAGCAAAACCTATAACTCAAACCAACTCATCTACACTTATGAACTCTGGCTTCTTTAGCCACGCCAGAGGCTCTCTGAATGTCATTTTATTTCCTACTACTTGTTTTTTCTTATGTCATCTAAAAATATTGAGGAATTATGCCCACATAATGATTGCAAGTTTAATTGGTACTTTGATGATAAAATTCAAAGTTTCCTCAATATTGTGAGCTCCATTGAGAATTTTGACCAAGAACACATAGTGATTGGTTTTCAACACAATGCAATAGGATTTACTCATGATATTGAAATATGTATAGCCCTCATCCACTAGACTTGGATGGCTACATGCAAACAAAATAGGTGTGCAACTAACATGGCTAGGATATGTTCTAGAGTGCTTCATTTTTCAAAGTGTTTGGGAGAATTATTACAAAACCTATTTTTTCCATTTCTCATAACCATGGCATTCCATGATATGACATCTTTTTGAGGTATTTTAATTCAAATAGTTCACATGTCATGTGTATGTTTCCACATTTTGCATACACAACTATCAAGGCATTAGTAACTACATTTCTTTTAGTAAATCCATTTTTTAATGAATTGATTTGTACCCATATTTGAAAGATCCTATTTTTATCTGGCTGGTAAGATGTTGCTGAAGATTTTGAAGCTTGCGTTAACATCTATAAACAATATTTTCTAAGACCCATTTTGTGCATTACCTACAACAATGACATTCCATGAGATGGCATCTCTTTAAGGAAGTCTATCAAACATTTCACTTGCTTTGATTTTGATGGCATCTCTTTAAGGAAGTATGTAAAACATTCACATGCCTTGAGTTTTCTATCACTTTTTGCATACATGTCTATCAGGGAATTTATAGTTACAACATCTAACAAAAATACACTTTTTATTATGCTTTGATGGAGGTTCATATACAGTTTCAATGCTTCCATTTTGCATAGGTTGTTAGGATTCTCACAAAGGTTGTAAAGTATAGCATTACTTCTACCAATAGCATTTGATGAAAGGTTTCTATATCATTTTTGGAAATTACAATAGGAAAGGTAAACTTCTAGAGGGAGGGGATGAATCAGCAGTTTAAACTTTGACCCATAATAACTTTCACCACACATCCATCTCATACATTTACTAAGTAAACTAAAATACCATGTAAAGAATGTATATCTAAATCATGAAAACATATAAGTATTCACACACATATGACACCAGATATGATTACCCAAAAACCCTCCAATGAGAAGGTAAAACTAGGGGTGGGGATGACACCCACAAATCTTCACTACTGTAGTAATAAAGTGTATCTAATGAAGGTTACAATGTTTTGATCATGAGACATGATCTACTTGTTGTCCCACTTTTCAGCATATACAAGTTTTGCAAAGTGGAAAGTAAATTGAAGTCACGATTTGTCAAGTCAAGTCAATAGGTCTTTCTTCTTTAGGTGCTGAGTTTCTCCATCGGGTTTTCATCTTTTCCCTTCTCTCGTATCATATATGGTTTGGGTGGGTATTTTCTTCATTGTCATGAGTCTTAGGGGTAGTTTAGAGCCATCCTAGATGGAGAATCTCGATTTGTGCTACATCGTTCATTTTTTCTGCAGCCCATTTAATCTGGAATCATAGAAAATAGCACCGGCAAAAAATCAAGTTCTGACTTCTCCTTGATGGGTTTTCGCACCCCAAAGGTAAATTTTTGCAAGACTAGTAAATGCTATTGGTAAGCTTCATTGAAGTAAAGTGAATTATGCTAAGAAAAGATCGTTCAAGTGATGTCATGATTTCATAGCGAGAGCCATTTAAAAACTTGGAAAATGATCGGGATGAACATTGGCGAAAAACCAGAAAAGAGCTTCTTCGTAGCAAACTTCGAAGTCAGTTCTTAATTTTTTGAAGAACTATATGTAAAGGAATTAAGGAAGCCAATGGGCTCCACCCCTAACTTTCAAAGTTAGCTTTGTGTTTTTTGAAAGTTTAAAATAAAGCGAATGGAGCAAAGGAAGTAAACAATTGGCTTTGGCAGGAAAACAAGTTTCCTCTTATTCATTGCAGGTTTTCGCCCCCAGAAGGTGAAACTCCGAAGCAATCTATAAATTCTATCCATAGGCTGAAAGGGGGAAAGAATAAACAGTGTCGGAAAATTCAAAAAGAACTTCTCTTCTGGCGGACTTCGCACCCCAAAGGCAAATCTCTGCAAAAGCCCAAATAGAGAAGTAAAGTAACTAAGCGGGCCCCATTTTCCTCGTGCAACTTCTCTTAATGTTTCCCGAAGGTTAAAATAAAGTACTTAAGGCAACAAGGTAAAAGTGAAAGCTTAAAAGGAAAATTGGAAATCTGTTTCTCCACTGCGGGTTTTCTACCCTCGAAGGCCATTTTCCGCATTTCAAAGAAAGTCAATTTTTGCAAGCATGGTAAGTATGTGGTTTAGTTGCAGATTATTTTGGCTGAGTAAATAAAAACAAATCAGTGGATTGATTAGGTTTTTGCAAGCAGAATTGACCTAAGAAGATTTTGCCCAAAGGAGTACTCCGTTCTTGTTCTTCCAAAAGATGAATGAAACGGGAAGTAAATAGTTAATTAATGAGAGTTACCGTTGAGCCAACGGAAACAGTGAAAAGAGAAAGATAAACCCGTTGGAACTTCAGCATCCACCAATCCAATAGATTTACCCTTAATTTTTCTCGTGTGGTGCGAGTTATGAAATTGAACGGGAAAATCTAGGTTGTTCTATAAAGAGGGAAGTAACAAATTTTCAAACTCTCGTCTTACTATTATACTGTTGTACTAAATAGTGCTTTCAAGTAATTGTCAAATTACAGAGTTTCCTCCTTGTATCAATTGCAATTGTTCAAGCTGTTGCTATCATACATCATAGAAAATGGCAACAAGATTCACAGGTTTTGATAGTTTGGGTGGAATTAAGTCGGAGTGGTCGACTTTCACGGATACTTCACTTCGCTTCTATGATATGTAGGACTTTCAAAGGAGGTTAAGATTGGAGCCAATTCATCCCATAACGGAAAACCTTCAGGGAAGCAAATTAGTTGAAGTAGTTGGGTTCCCTGTAGTAGTACAAGCCCCTGAGTTGATTCTAGAATGTATCAATTGTTACAACCTGGATACAAGGCAGATTCTATTGCCTGATCAGACAGTGTTAATTTCAACCAATCGATAATTAGTAGTGAATTGCTTGCAGATTCTAGAATAGGAGGAGTTCTCTAATTTGGAAGTGAGTGGAGCCATGTCTGAGTACTCTTTGAAGAAGATGGTTTGGAGGAAGGAGATCATGCAGTCTTGGTTTCAGAAACCAAGGGGAGCTAAGAGTAAAGTCCCTAAAACTCTTTTTGGCACAGACCTCAAACCAAAAATTGTTGACATTTTGGTTCTATTGCATTGACTCAAAGGTGAGGTAGAAGCTTTTAATTTTGTAGAACAGTACTTTTTTCTGGTGCAAGTTATTTTCTCAGACACACAATATATTGACTGAGCGCATGAGGTCAGTGAACAGCTTTCTAGGGCTCTCAGTGCAGCTAAGTTTTATAATTGTTTTTATATGTCCTCATTCTTGATATACATGTTGGCTTCTCTTCAATTGTGGCTGGGACTTCCTAGAATTGAGGATTTCCCTAACAATGTAAAAAGTTATGAGTTTTATCCATGCTTGCAATTACAAAATAGTTATTCAGAATACATCCAGGTAAATGATGCATTCACCATGAGGATTTGCAGGGAACTATAGGGACGCCTAGAGCAGAGATTTAGTCCAGAGGTGATGGCGATCATCAACCAATTTGGCAGTTACTTCATCTAGTTCTCATCATTTTCTTATTTGTGTCTTGTAGCATTTGACGAATTCCCACTGAAGCTGCCCAGGTATCCAAATGATATGATCGTGCTCATGGAGATCATGGGACAAGCAGTACAAGTGAACGTGTTGAGTGCCAATCTGAAGAAGAAGGGGTATGAATTCCCTATAAAAGTTGGAGCATACAATTGAAAAACTAGATTAGATGCAAAGAATATACTCAAAGCATTTGAGAATAAATACAAATTGGAAGAGTATGAAGCAGTAAGGCCCCTGTTTGATCCCGATGGATATGCTAGGGATATGCTCTAGATTGGGAGCGTGATCAAACATGTAACAACCATGGAAGATTATTGGGTAGATTGTAAGGATGAGCTGGAGAGCCGAGACTGCACCTTTGCCAGATTTACAATTGATCAAATAAAGACATATGGAATAAATTTAGATGTAGAAGGGCTAGAGGATGATGGTCAGAATATGTACAATAATACATATTTGACAAAATTGAGGAATACTCCCGTTAGCTCTGAACCATATGTTGACATAGAAGAAAATTTTGATGTCATGATGGCAAGAATTGTCAAAAGAACTGGGAAGTGGGTTGAATGGACAGCTAAGAAAGGCCGAAGCAAGGGCAAAGCTACTCAAGCTTCTCCAACTGTAGCTACTTCTACCTCATCTCAAAGTGTCACTCCCAGTGCTACTACCACGGCTGCTCAAAGACCAGCCCAATCTACGGGAGGAGGTGATCAGCCCCCAAAGAAGCATATTCCAATAGCCCCAACCTATCAAGGTGGATTACTACCAGTCATTGGAGCTTAAGTTGAAGCTGAGAAGGGAACGAAAGAGAAAAAAGATGGATCCCCTACTCCAATCTCACCCCCACAGACCGCTTTACCCCCATCTCCTGAAGCTTCTCCAACTCCATCTCCTCATGTCACCCCTGTCTTATCCCCTCATCGTAGCCCTACACTATCTATAAGTGCTCCCCTTCTAAAGCCCACTGGTTCTCCTATTCAAATAGTAGAAGTTGAAGATGATAAAAGTAGTAGTAGTGAATCTACTGATTCTGATGAAGTTGCAAAGAAAGCCCAAAAAGAAGAGAAAGATCCTGGTTCATCTTGGCTTCTTTCTCGAGATCCAAAGACCCCCTTTTCTGTAACTAAAACAAAAATGACTCCAGTGAAGAAGAAGATGTTTAGCATTGAGTCACTTGGAACAGCATCCAAAGTGATTAGTATAGAATCTTGGCTCGAGGATACTTTGGAAAAGAAGAGGAAAAGGAAAGATGAAGGTGTTCCTTTGAGAGATGTTGTATCCCAAGAGGTTCACTCAGGATCTACCATGGTGAAAGCTAAGAAGCAGAAGACTTTGTCAATTCTAGGACAAGATGCAGAAATAGGACATTTAACTCTAGAGGTAGCGAAACCAAACAAGGCAGGGTAAATTGAAGATATGATGCCAGAAGACTTCACTCTGCATTCAATTGATCTTGGGGAAGCCAGGCATGATACAAAAGTAGGCCTATGGAGATCAACTAACGAGGTGATAGAGGAACAACTAGAGGATCTCAAATTGTCAAAAATTAGAATGAAAGTGGAGATTGGGGAATTAAAAAGATTCATCAAGCAACTAGTTGTTCAATTGGCAACCATTACTGGTGTGCCTGCTACTAAGAACCCTACTACAGAGGAAGTGCAAGCCTTCATCTCACAACTCCAAAAGGACAGACATTATGGCCAGATCGAAAAAGAATGGATTGAGAAGCTCAGTACAGATGGAGCTATTTTGATTGATCAAATTGGAAATGTTATCCTTCGGTTAGAAATTGAGAAGGATAATATCACTTCTAATCATAACACTTTAGCTACAGAAAAGGAAAGGTGTGAGGAATGTGTTTCTCTCCTAAATATGATCATTCAAATGAAGACAAAAGAGGTGATTGAAGCAAATATTTTGAAAAAGGGGACTGAGCCTCTATTCGAATGGCTTCAGAACATGCAGTTCAAGCAAGAAATGATTCAAGAGGTGGAGGAAGGACTCAAATAAATAAAGGAAAAGGTGAAGAAGATCCAAAACAGAGCATTTGAGCTCATGCAAGGGTTACACACAGATCCACAAAGTAGCAGGCAAGGAAAGGCTCTCATTGGGATAGAGGTAATGAAGGACAACTTCTCTACATACTTGAATAATCTATCTGGGATGATTTCAAGTAGTCAAAATAGAGTGGTGGAATTGCAAACACTCAGCGGATGCGTGCATGTGGCTACTGGAGAGTTGACAAGTCAGCTAGGTGCAGTAAAGGAATTGGCTTGGGAGCATTCAAAGTGGCTCTTAAGATTCACCAATGTACATGTGCCTAGTCACAAGGAGATGATCCCAATTATAGTGGCTGCCAAAACATATAGGGCAAAAATTAAAAATGGAAAGAAGTCTAAATGACTTATTCAATACTCCTTTTCTATTTTCTGATGTAAATGTTACAAATTTTTATAAATTTTGAAATTTGACAAGTTGGCATCTTGCCATTTGTCATCTGAGAAGATGAACTGATTGATATTCCTATTGTAATGGTCATCTCTCAAATCCTATATGTATGAAATTTAATGATTAATCAAAGGTTGGCAAATTTTGGTGTGAATTACTATCTGTTGTAGAGACAATTGAATGGCACTTCGTTTCAATCATTTTTCATTCTAGTAGGTACTATAATTAGTTAGTATTTCCTTTCCACGTTACGGAGAACTAAGAAAGAACAGAGTTTCATTTCCCCTATTTTCTAGAATTCAAATGGATGCGATAAGTATATTTATATTTCATTTGACAAAAGGATTTTGTTAGTTTTTCCGATTCATCAATTGTAATTTAGTTTTAGATTTCAACCTTTTTTTAGTCTTGTGCAGATGGACTTATGAATTCATAAGAAGTGTGGATACATAAATCTGTTTCGATCTTGAGGATTTTTCCTTGCCTGAATTAAGTTCTAGATAGGCTTAATTTGGTTTGCCTCTCCTGCTCTCGGGTCAAGAGCATACCCCGAATTAGATAAGTAGAAGAAAACATCATTCATTGAAGATTATTCATATAGGGAGTTGTACCTACCAATTTAGAGAAAAGCCAGTAACCATAAAACGGCTTTTCAACTATTGTAAATAGACATTGTTCATGATTTGGTCATTAAGAGTCATAATTTCATGCAAGATAAAAAGAACAAATCTGTTTACCAACACTACTCTATGAAAGGTCTACCTTGTTAAAGGCTTACAAAGAATATTAGGTCTCACCCTGTTAAAGGATTTTAACACCCTATTAAAAGTGTGCCTTGCTAAAGGACTTTAACTCACAATTAAGTAAGCACCCTCTTAGAGGATTTCAATACAGCCTATTAGGACTACTCTGTTAAGAGATTTAACTAATTCACCTAGTAGAATGATTCAACAATGATCCTATGTTTAGTACTTGATTATTTGATGATAGATCACCTCTAAACTAATGTATTCTCAATTCTTCTTTATTAGATGTCTCTTTGATGTATTCTCTTCTCTTCCTTTGGTCTCCTTTAACTAATTCTATAATGTAATCTCAAATCATAACTCCTTAGCCACCATGAATGCTCTATTTGTGCATGCAAACTTCTCTATTCATTCCTTCATACACCTTCTTCACACTTTAGAGAGTTTATGACATTTCCTCCTGAAGAAGACTTAGGTGACTAAGGGTTAGGTATGAATCAATAGCTATGATTCATCCATATTACCACTTAAACCTTCCCTTTTCTGATTGGCTACATGTAATTGCATTAGGAGTCCAACATAAGATTCGTCCTTATCTCCAAAATATTGTAATTCATCTTTAAGTTGGCTCAAAAATAGTTTGCATAGTTGTTTGTGCCATTATAAACAACTATAACAAAACTGTGTCACTTGGCATCTGAAGTCTCCAATGCTCAACATATACTATCTTCTATACTATGACTCAACATCTATATTGCTTGACACACACTACTTTCTCAACTCTTGAATCACTTGGCATACACTATCTACTCAACACTTGAGTGATTCAGCACATGAGTGGATTGGCACTCACTATGGACTCAACATGCTCTATCATATAGATGTTGTGCTCAACATGTGTTACTTGTTCAACATGAACTAAGTAAATGACACAAGTGTGTAGACACTCACTTGTCAAAAAAAATCTTAGATCAACAATCTCCCTCTTTAACATGACTATCAAAAACACTTGGTCATGTATTGATATCCTTATTCTTACCAACATAACATTTCTCTTAGTCAACCTATGTACAAAACTTCAATATTTTAAAATTTTGTAACAAATTCTACCTCAAATTTTGATAACTCCTACTGAGTTGATGGGTCTATTCTATATTCAAAATTTTGTACTCCTACTAAGTAAATGTGTCTCAACTGATACTCTTTGAATTCATGATGTTTCTCAACTTGCTCCCCCTTAGCTTATTATGTCTTTTTCTCTATTCCTTTTCTTACTCTGCCCCATTCTTCTCTATCTCTTCTCAAATTCTATATCTCCTGCTTTTACACTCTTGCTATATCTCCCCCTTTTTGACACTTATGTCAATGGGCTATACAATAATAGTGTGTTTGTCTAGAAAATATTTATGGACATCCAGTATAATCTTGAGAGATGCATCCCAATTTTCACATGTTACATTCAAAGACCTGATTTGGATGACCAGCTTAGCAGTAAGGTGGACTAGGCCATCTAATGTTGAAAGATTGGGGTCTTTCTTCATAAGTGTTTTAGTATAGCCTAACTCCTTATGGAAAATTTCCATGTGTGTGGGGTAAGTGTTGTTTGGATGCTAATCAGTTTTTCCCTTATATTGGCTTCATCTACAAATAGTGTTGCTAACTGACTTTGGGTTTGGAGCAAAAATCTAAAGTGCTTCTCACTTTGAGCTAGTGTCATAGGCATTTTTACACTTGATGCATTTATTTGACTTTCCAAACTCAAAATGTGACTTCTAGTCTCTTGTGTGAAGAGTGTTGGATTGCACAATTTAGTGTATAGTGAGAAAATATTCTCAATTACCTTCTTCACACTTTCAAACTTAGTTACCAATGCAACTTTTGTGAGTGCTATATCACCTAATATCTTCTCATATACTTTATTCTAAAATTCTTTTTCTGACCATTCTAATAATTTTGCAATTGTTTCAAGATTTGCATCACTAACCTTCTCCACTATATTTTTTAGTTGTTCAATGAGTGGCTTAGTCTCATCTAGAGTAGGTAGACTAAATGCATCTAAAAATATGTCTTTAATGTCTAGCAATACTTTCTTTTGCCTGTGTTCCCTTTTGAGTAGTTCTTGATGCTTCTTTCTTGTTAGGGCTTGTTGCAATATACCCATTTTCTCTATGGTCATTGTGTCATAATCATATTTAGGTAACATAATCTTTTCATCAAGGATTATGTCTCCATATTGTATCAGTTCTTCTACCTTTAATGAGCTTGGACTTGACACTGAGATCTACAATGGTGTTGCATCTATGCTCAACTTCTAAAGAGTATGACTAGAAGGTGTGCCAAATACTAGTAAGGTTACTAGGGATTAAATGGCTACTTTCTCCTTCACCTTTGGTGTCAACTTAGTCTCTTTAGGCTTGTCCTTGTGTTCCACAATGCCTTGTGATGCACCTTGTACTTGTGATGTAGGTGCAGATAAGATTATCTAACCTATTTGACTTTTTTCTTTAGTAGTGGCCCAAGTTCCCACTTTGTCTGCTTCAACTATATCAACCTTTTCAATTGTATTAATAGGTACTTTATCCAAAGGTTGATCATTAGTGACTTTAAGGCTGATGGGAGGTGGTTCTTTTGTATTCACCTCTTGCTTTCTTGTTTCAGTCACTTGTTTCTGAAGTCATCTACACTCACCAATATAGGATTATCACGTAGTTTTGCCTGTAGTGTAGACTGATCAAGTATCTTCTTGAGATCTTCCTCTATAAGGGGATTGATTTTCTAAGCTATGAGATCAAAAACATCCTTCACTGTTACTATTTTAGTATTCTCACTTGTTACATGTTGAGGGCTAACATTAGGCAATTATGTATCTAGTACACTCTATTCTTCTTCCTACTCTGCCTTAGTTGTTGCCTTGTTATCTACTTTCATTTCTATCCCTCCCTCAACAATTGTGTCATTTTTATCATCTTCTTCATCATCTTTAACCTTAATAGGCTCTTGTTCACCTTTCTTCACAATAGCAAGCCCATATGTTACTTTCCACATCTATGTGGACTTCTCAACAACATCTTCAATATTGTTTTGCAAAATGCTAAAGGCTCTATATTTAGGTACAAACCTAACTACATATTTCTTCATATCCATAGCAATTCACACCTTACTAAGTTCATGCATCACTTGCTCAAGTGAAGTCTCCCTTATTTGTCTTTCCAAGTTTAGACAATAATGCCATTTCTACTGAACTCTCTCATATAAAATTTTGGGCATAGAGTTAGCAATTTCTCATGGGGTTTTCTTAAAATTTTCCATCATGGCATAAATAGCTTCCTCTACTTGATTCTTTTCTAATTTACCAAGGTTATCAAAATCAACATGTGAAAATCTTGACAAATCTGCATTAGTCTAAACATTCTCACATAGATTTTCTAAGTCTAATAGAGGATTGTGACTCACCACTTTGAATTAGGTATTGTCATCTAATTATGTTTTCTCCTCATCAAATTTAGCTTGTGCAACATATTTCCTTCTTAGCCTTTTCTGCACACCACCTTCCTGCTTAGTTGTTTTGGCTTTCTCCTTTTCCTTTTGAGTAGTCACACATGTACTAGCCCTTGTAGTAAGTGTTGTAGGGTTGTCTTGGCTTGGTTTGATAGTTTTCTTAGCCCTTGTCATAGGTTGTGCCTTTGCTTTCCTCTTCTTTTGATTAATGGTAGTAGGTGCTTCCTTAGCTTCTTGTTCCTTGGCACCTTCAACAACTTCTATCTCCTCATCTTCCTGACCTTCTCCCATTCCTTTTGTTAATGCAAGTGGTGCTTGGGTTTGAGATTCTTCTTCCTCTTCTTCCTCCTACTCAACACCTTCACCAAACTTGGCTTTTAACTTCTTCACCAACTTATCTTTCTTCTTAATGACTGAGGTAGCCTTGAGTTCCATGGTAATCTTGGATTTGGACCATTCATAGTTTCTAGATGCCTTGGCATTTTTGTCTACCTCTTCTAAGAGTAATGCAACAATAGCTACAGAGGCCTCATCTACATTGATTTTATATCCTATGGGTTTCAATCATCTTACCCTTAGTGTAGAAACTTGAACAAAAGTATAGTCGGCATCTACTAGAAAATAGATATCATCATAATGGTTTTCTACTATGATAATATAGTTCTCAATCTTTTCTTCATTGGTTTCTTAAAGTCTTCAAAATAAATTCTCATCACAGATTGAGAATTCTCACCCAATTGTTCAATGAACTCACCACTGTATACTGCCATTGACTTGTTTTTTTTCCAACCAACTATGCCAAATGTAGGAAAAGTGTTTTGAACATAAAAGAAAATGCATATCAAAATAGAACCAAATTTGCATTGAACACTCTTAGTTTTCCTTATTTCTCCTAGGTTCTCCATCAATTGTTGTAATTGTAGCTCTACAAGATCATATGTATGATCTTTCTTTACAATCTTATAACCCACATCCACTACAATACATGACACACTATTTAATTTACTAGATTGGTAAAACTTGTGTGAAATATCCCTTACTACAAAGTCTATCAATGGATATGTAATAGTGACAATAGTCATTCCTATCTTATTCCACATGGCTCCTATATTCTTTTCAATGACCTCTTTTGAATCACTCCTTAGGGTCTTGGGCTGATCTAGAGTTGGATATCCTATAACCCTATGGATTATCCTCTTGGTTATTTTGATAGGTTCATTATCCAGCCATAGTGAACTATCATGTATCCTACTCAATATTGTAATAACCCAAAATTGGCACATTTCCATATTAACCAATTCTAGTCTATTCAATCATTCCCAAGTCTTATTTTACTAGGCAATTCTAATTATGATAATCGCTACTTGACCTAGGTGTCAAATGCAGAAAATCCTAATCTACATTAAACACATTAATTATTTAATTCCTAACTATCGATTCAAATTAGCTATAATAAACCTATTGATTTAATTTAATTTAATTATAAGTGTTTATACTTTAATTAAATTAAAATCACCCCTTTAGCTAATGTAGAAAGGAATTAAATACATTTGATTTAATACAATATCTCCTCTTTTTAATTATTGAATTAATTAAAGTTTATCCATTTATGAGGTCATATTCAATTTTATTAAATTAAATATTCTCTCCAAATATTCTCTCCATTTCAAAAATAGAAACTCCAAATGAACTAAAATTAGAAAAGGAATTAAATTAGTTAAATCCCTTTTCAACTCACAATCAAATTAGTTAACTCCTTTTTCTACTTAAAAGAAATTAGTTTAACTTCCTTTTCATAAGGAATCTTCCATTATGACTGAGCCTCATCTTCAATCTGGATCATCCATTTCGATGAATCTTGACTGTCAGTTGATTCTAAGGTTCTATTTAAAAAGCCTTTGATTCTTCATTATGGAGGTTGAATTGACTTTGCATTGAACTTATGCTAGAATATCTACTCATTTTCTCTTGCATTCTCAGCTTAATATTCTTGCATATCAATCTCATATAGTTTAACAATGCAATCATTTAGATCAATTGTTCTTTCTTATTCTTCAAATAATCTTGCATACATTTAAATTAATCATGCATATCTCATATAGCTTAAAATCCTTCATTCTAGAGGTCTGGTTGCCCACTTCTTGTTCTGAAAGAAAAGGCAAAATCCTTCTAGTTAGAAGGCAACAAGTTGAATTGTTGGATTACTCAGATAAATAATCTCATATTCATTCTGAGATGATATTTTAGATAATGATCGTGTTGAAGTGTGTGTGAGGATCTGAGGCTCGCATTTCACATATACAAATATTATCCTAATCTATTTTGTTTTGAACACATTTGGGAAATCTAGGGCTCATGTTAACCCTTTCTTTTCTACAATTTTGAATTATTCCTTCAACACACTATTCTCACAAAGCCTATCATATGCTTTCCTTATCTCCATATCACGAATGCTTCCAATTTTTTAGTTATAACATTTCCTAACATCTTGAACCATTAAAACATTCAATGGTATCATGGATAATGCACTAGAGGAGTCATGTTTGTAAGAAATGTATGGAATGGATTTGAATATTGGTTGTTTAACCTCATTACTAGCTAGTTGAACATTCAAAACCTCCTTACCCTCCACATTCTTTTAACTAGATGCCATTATGTGAAACAAGGGTTTACAAAAATATAAACAACATAGCTTGACACTTGATAAATACCTTGCAAGATCTTATGAAATTATGTTGAATCATTGCACACATCTTTTGTAATTACTTTGGATAGATTTCTAGATTGCCTCTTACTCTCCTTGCTCTTTCTCAATTTCAAAATGATGAAAAATGAGTTGAAATCAATCAGATACCCTTTTGAAACCCTGCAATTAATGATGAGAACTTACATAGCTATAAGCTTGACATCAACTAATTTTAGACTCATTCAGCTTCTATTAACATTTCATTCACTTAGCAACCATTGTGAGCTCGACATCAACTAGCTAGTCTATTAGCTTGGAAACCATTAGTTTTTCACTCAGTACATACATGAAAATTTTCATACTCAACAATAACTTGAAAAAATTAAAGAATTTACTTGGATTCCTGATAACATCTTGCATCTTTCTTCATGCTAATGCAATCTTTTTAGTACTAAGTCCTTTGGAACTAATGTATGATATTATCTCTAAATATTAGTCCCACATACATTTTGATTGCTTAGTTTGATGAGGTATGATCACCTGACCCATTGGTTGAAGTGATCCCTTCTCCATTTGATGTGATGCAATCATATTTCTTCTTCCATCTCTTGTTCATTTCATTTCTAACATTTTCAACATCTGCCTTGTTTTTGCCTTTATAAAATTCACAACTTGGTGCCTTTGACCTTGTTGGGCAATATCTACTGATGTGACCTGTCTTCAAATCGCTAGAACATGTGGTTTGACTCAACCACTACTTAGTCACCTCTAAAGTGTGTCATGATACAATTCTCAGGAATATGTCCATATTCTTGACAATAATGACAGCTATATCTTGTATTATAATCCTAGTTATAAAAGTCTCCATTGTTCCTTACCTTTGTTTGCCTATTTGATGACCTCATGGGTTTGCATCTACATTCAAAAGCTCTATTTCCATAATTCTAATAGTTATAAAAATACCCTTCAAATATTTGTGTGTGCATTGTCTTGGTTCTGCATTCATGTGCCTAATGACCTGGTTTGTTGAACTTATGATAGTGAACCATGCTTTTGTGCTTGACATTATGATTTTTAGTTTTGCTTCTATATACATTAGAAGTATGTCCTTTCTTACCACAATAATGACAAGTAGGTTTGGAATTCTTACCGTTATTTCTCCTTTCTTCAACACTTTTGAAACACTTACCTTCTTCAGTGCTTGTGTATCCTAGTCCAAATATGTCATTATTGGATTTAGGGGATCTCAATAATTTCTCAAAGTATTTGATGGCTTTACTTGGTTTATTGAAACTTTCAGGAAATTCCTTTTCCCTTTTTAGGTCCCTTTGCAATTGCTCATTCTGCAACTTTAGTGTTGTCATCTCAATGTCCTTGACATTCAATTCATAGTTGGCATTCATCATTTGACTCAACATGTCCAATTGCATGTTGGAAAACTTGGTTACCTCTAATAATTTATCCTTCATTTTTTTGGCTAAGACTCTTTTGTCTTCTTTAATCATGGCTTTGTCTTCCATAGCTTTCTTCTTCTTTTCAGTCACCTCACATAGTAGTATGGCTTGTGATTCTTGCTCTAACTTGAGATTTTTGATTTCCTCTACTTGGGCTCTATTCTTGTCCATTAGATCTACAAACGCTACATCAAATTCATTGGAGTCTACATCAACAAATAGATTAATAGTGTTTATCTTTCTGTATTGTGTGTCATTCTCCTTGATAGCAATTTCCTTCCTTCTCTTCAAGGATTTCTTTAAATCTTCTCTTGCTTGATTTAGTTGTTTTAGAATGAGATATATTTCAATATCTTGATTCTCAATAGTCTTTTCTAACATGTAGACTTCCATTTCAAAGATCTTTCCTCAAAGCTACAAAGCTTCTCTTTTAGAGAACAAAGCTCTGCTACCAATTGTTGGAATTACAATAGGAAAGGTAAACTTCTCGAGGGGGACCAGAGAGGGGGGGGAGGGGGGGTGAATTAGTAGTTTAAACTTTGAGCCATAAAAACTTTCACCACACATCCATCTCATACATTTACTAAATAAACTGAAATACCATGTAAAGCATGTACATCTAAATCATGAAAACATATAAGTATTCACACACATATGACACTAGATATGACTACCTAGAAACCCTCCAATGATAAGGTAAAATTGGGGTGGGGATAAAACTCATAAATATTCACTACTGCATTAATAAAGTGTATCCAATGAAGGTTACAATTTTTTGATCATGAGACATGACCTACCCTGTAAAAGGTCTGCCCTATTAAAGGCTTACAAAGACTGTTAGGTGTCACCTTGTTAAAGGATTTCAACACCCTATTAAAAGTGTACCTTGCTAAAGGACTTTAACTCACAATTAAGTAAATAACTTGTTAGAGGATTTCATTACAACCCATTATGACTACTTTGTTAAGAGATTTAACTAAGTCACCTGCTAGAATGGTTCAACAATGATCTTGTGGTTAGCACTTGATTGCTTGATAACAAATCACCTCTAAGCTGATGTATTCTGGATCCAACTAATAGATCACCTCTAAGTTGATGTATTCTCAATCCTTCTTGATTAAATGTCTCTTTTCTATATGCTCTTCACTTTCTCTATTCTCCTTTAACTGATTATGTAATGCAATCTCAGATCATAACTCATCTTAGATCATAACTCCTTAGCCACCACAAATGCTCTATTTGCACATGCAAACTTCTCTATTTGCTCCTTCATACACCTTCTTCACACTCTAGAGAGTTTAGGGTTTGTCCTCCTTAACAAAATTTGGTGACTTAGGGTTAGGTATGAATCAACAAATGTGATTCATCCATATTACCACTTAAACCTTCCCTTTTTTTGATTGGCTACATGTAATTGCATTGGGAATCCAACATAAGATTCATCCTTATCTCCAAAATATTGTAATATATCTTTAAGTCATTTAAAAAATGGTTTACATAGTTGTTTGTGCCATTACAAATGACTATAAAAAAATTGTGTCACTTGGCATCTAAAGTCTCTAATGCTTGGTATATACTATCTTCTATACTGTAACTTGACATTTGTATCACTCACCATGCACTACTTGCTTGGCTCTTGAATCACTCAACATACACTATCTGCTTGACACTTGAGTGACTCAGCACATGAGTGGTTTGACACTCAATGTAGACTCGACATGCTCTATTAGATAGATGTTGTGCTTGGCATGTGTTACTTGTTCGGCATGAACTAAGTAAATGAAATAAGTGTGTAGACACTCACTTGTCAAAACCAATTTGAGATCAATATCATTTTCAATGAATCCATTCTATAAATATCTTGCAATCATTGAATTCCATGAAACCACATTCCTATGGAAATTTTTTTCAAATATTTCAATGACTTGTGTATCATTCCACATTTTTCATACATGTCCATTCCACATTTTTCATACATGTCTATTAGGGTGTTGTAAATGTGACATCTTACAAAAATATTCTTAGAAACATGTCATAATGGAGGTTTATTCCTTTGTCTAGAGCTTCCAATCCAACATAATTGGGAGTAGGTTGGCATTTACTTAAAAGTTCCCAATGTGTTTTGAAAAAATGCAATTTGTGCATATTTTGCATTCATCAAAGTCCATGAGAGTACATTTTATTGAAGAATTTCATCAAATAATCCACGTTCTTTATTCATGATTCTACATTTTAAGCTCACTTTCCACTATGATAACTAAATATATTCCACATTTAATTATGTTTGTATGAATGAATACATCATTTTCTTAAACTTTAATTTGAACACAAGTTGGGAGAACAGTTGCATAGGTTAATGACTTTGGCTTTGCTCCAACTAGTTGCATTTGATTAAAACCTTGTAAAGCCTTTTCAAAAAACCCACTTTGTGTGTATCTTAAAAAAGGCATGAACATTAAGAAGAGCATTTTTCACCCAAAAAAAAACAAGAAACTACATACTTCCCCATGGCCATCTCCATCTCATTTATGCTCATCGTCAGTTTTTATTCTCTTCTTCCCTCATCTTGTATTTGATCCATTATTCTCCAATAGATGTCCTTACCATGCATCCCATGCTCTACTTCCCTTCAAAGTTACCTTCAATGAGTCCATCTTAATGAGTACAATGGTAAATTAAATAAACCATTGCACAAGTGGTTTGAAATATCCTACGATAATCATGTCAATCTCGTGGTTTTTTTAAATAGATGTGATTTCTTGAATTACTACAATGGTAAATCTAAGAGCCTATGCCAACTTTCTTTTCTCACATCACTTAGCATGCAAAAAAATCAACCACTATCATTCCTCCATGTTAGGAAATTTCTATTATATTTACTAATTTGATTTTCCTTATAACAAACTTAGTGGGATGATTCTACCCTTTCCTTGTTCACTCAAACACCTTACATTCTTCAATTTATAGGTATCTTTTAATTTATATATCATTCATCAATCTCCTCTCTATATGAGATTCTTTCAACCTACCTATTTCTACATTCAAGTTTGACAGAAGAACATAAGTTATGGCATTCTTGGATCCATCTCAAAAAGAAGATTTTCTGTAAATAATCTGAACTATATATTCTTATGTAATTTTCACATTGAGAAAACATGTCCATTGGCATTTTGATGATAAAGTTTAGAGTTTCCTAAAGATAGCCATCTTGGCTAAGAAGGTCAAGCATGCATACATAGTGCTTGGTTTTAGGCATAATGCAATAAGAGTCACTCATGCTATTGAATTATTTAAAGCCTTCATCCACTAAACTTAAGTGACTGCATGTAAAAAAAACCCATGTGAAGCTTTCATGGTAAGAGTATGTTCCTCAATGTTTCATTTTTTCATAGAGTTTGAAAGCATCATATAAAAATTCATTCTGTGCATATCTTGTAACAATGGCATTCTATCTACTGACATATTTTTGAAGCATTTTGTCAAGAAATTCACATGCCCTGTGTATGTATCTACATTTTTCACACATTTTTAGTAAGGCATTGGTAACAAAAACATCATAGGGAGATCCACTTTTTATAGATTGATATATTTATATACTCTCTTATAGAGATTCTAATTTTGCACATGTTAGCTTAAAGAATAAATTTGACAACTGAGTGTCAATACACTTAACCATTTTTCCACTTAACAAGTGTTGAGTGTTAACAAGTGTTGAGTGTAACAAGTGCCGAGTGTTAACAAGTGCTGAGTGTTAACAAGTGTCGAGCGTAACAAGTGCCGAGTGTTAACAAGTGCCGAGTGTAACAAGTGCCAAGTGTTAACAAGTGTCGAGTAACAGTAGGTGCCGAGTGATACAGTTTTGTTTAGGTGCTGAGCTATCCAGGAAACAACATGTGCCGAGTATCAGCAATGCTTTAGGAGTCAAGTAACTCAGAATATCAGCATAAGAGTTTGTAATTGCACAAACTATGATGCAAATAGTTTTTGCAGCCGACATAAGGAAAATCTCGAAGGATTTAATGATGAGATCAAATCTTTTATCTTTCCTATGCAATCTACATGCAGCCAATAAGAAAAATGATAAAGGCATGCAACCAATCAGTAAAAGACAAGTATTGAGCGGGAAATTGAGATTCAATATGGATCATAGATCCAAATCTAACCCTAAGTCTTTGAAGTCTTTATAAGGAAGATGAAATTTCATTGTAAAGATATATATGAGTGGACATACAAGGGTACACAAGGAAAATCTATTTTCAGAAGCGAAGGTTATCAGATCATAAAAGGATCAAGATCAGAGAAAGTGGAAAAGGTGCTTGCATTCAGCAATCAAGGATTGTAATCTATCAGGTTCATTATACCTAATACTTTCTAGCAATTGTATTAGAATGAAAATCTTATGGTGATAGGTTAGCTTAACAGCTATTTTGTAGATCCTTTAATTAGGTGATTAAAATCCTTTAACAAGGTGACACTTCATGTTAAGTGTTTGTAAAGCCTTTAACCAGGTCACTATTGACACAATGTAAAGCCTTTAACAGGGCAGGCCTTTAATAGGGCAGACCATCAGAAGTGGTTGAACAATATTGCTGCAGTAATTTTTGTGGGTACCATCCCCACCCCAGTTTTACCTTCTTATTCCTGGAGGGTTTCTGGGTTACCAAATTCCAATGTTATGAGTTGTTGATGCATGTGTTTAGTTTCATATTTGTTTGATGTATTTACATGCATGCAATTTATTTGCAGTTAAAAGTTTTATTGGCTAAAGTGGGATACTTATGATTCACCCCCCCTCTCATAAGTACTCTTTCCATATTTGAATATTCCAACAATTGGTATCAGAGCTCATCTAGGTCCTCACAAGGAAAAGCCTAATAGCTTGGAGGAAAAGATCTAAAGATGGAAGCTTTCAAACTTGGAAAGATCGTTGAAAATTAGGTGATAGATGTGCAACTTGCTCTGCATAGCTTGGAGGAATTTAGAAACAAGTTGAGAAATTCATTAAAAAAAAGGAAGGATCTAGCCATAGCCGAAAAATGAGATAAACTACAAGGAGATTGATAACACCAACATATTTTCCAATGGAGACACTAAAGAGTTTGATGCAGCAATAGCAGAACTAATGGAGAAAAACAAAGCTCAAACAGAGGAGATAAGATCTCTCAAGATGGAACACAAATCACAGGCCATAATGATATGTGAAATTACTAAACAAAAGAAAAGAGCAGTTGATGATAAGGTCATGATGGAAAATGACAAAAGAAATCTTGCAAATAGACTTGAAGAAAAATGTACTGAATTGACAAGGATCTCAAACATGCAGATGGATACACTTGCCCAAATGATGAACCTTCATCATGAACTCAATGTGAAAGATATTGAGATCTCTACTTTGAAGATGCAAAATGAACAAATGCAGAATGAATTGAACAGAGAAAGAGAGGTGGTAGAGAATCTCAACAAGTCAAGTGAAGCCATCAAATATTTTGAACAATTACTAAAATCCCCAAGATCAACCCATGATACATCAGGACTTGGATACAACATCACTGAAATTGAAGAATCATCAAAGAGTGCAGAACAAAGGAGTGATAAAGGTAAAGATGTTAAACCTTCATGTTATTTCTATGGAAAGAAAGGACATACATCTAATGTATGTAGAAGCAAGAATGCCCATCAGCATGATAAACCTAAAAGTATAAACCATTGTCATAGATGCAAGAAGCAAGGTCATCAAGCATATGAATGTAGAACTAAAACTACTAAGACATCAAGATTTGATGGACATTGTTATAATTGCAAAAAGTATGGACATAGAGATTTTGAATGTAGATCAAAGCCTATGTGGACATTAAATCAACTAGAAAAGACATCAAACCATAAATTTTGGGATTACAACACCAGGTACAATTGTCACTATTGTCAAGAATATGGACATATACCACAAAACTGCATAAGAACACATTTTAGAGGGAACTACAAAAGATGGTTGAGTCAAACTACATGTTTCAGTTGCTTAAAAATTGGTCATGTCAGCAGGAATTTCCCAACAAGGTCAAAGGCATCAAGTTCTGAGTTCAGCAATGGAAAGGCAAAGGTAGATATTGGACATATCAGAAGTGAAATGAATAAGGCATGGAAGAAGAAAGATGAGTATAGCACATCAAGAGAAGAGATCACTTCACCTAATAGGTCAAGTGATCACACTTACTCAAATTAAGCAAGAATAAGTGTGTGAGATTGATAAACCAAGTTACATCATAAATCAGTCCCAAGACATAGAAGAACTGCAAAGAAGAAATCACCATAAGCAAAGATGCTAAATCAAAATTGAGAACTTTGCAAGATATATCAAAGTTGTCTTCAGGTGTCGAGTTGCTAATACTGATCGAGTTGATAAATGATGCCGAGCTGTGAAATATCAATAGGAGTCGAGCAAAGTAAAACACAATGGGTGTCGAGTCATGTTGAAACCCTTCAAGTGCCGAGTAGATAGTTGGCAACACACTAAGCATTAATTACTCTATTTTGAAGTGTACATAAATTCAATTTTTGATCATTTTCCCACCATTCAAATGAGAAGCAAAGTCGAAAAGAGTGGAGAAGATCAAGATCAACATAGAAGCCATTTGTGAAGATTTCAACAGCGATTTAGGACAAGTTTCATCGATTTGAGGTATTTTAATTAAGTGCCGAGCTACGTAGAATTCATAAACTTGTTTAAATCGTAAACCCTAGTTTGGAAAATAATGGCATCTGGGTCAGGAACCACTAAGGGTAGAGAGAGTCATGAGATACAGTTGGTCAGCAATGAAGTTAAACAACCTGAATTTAAGCCCATTCCAGAAGTAGCATACAAGAATGATCCTACAGGTGCATTATCAGTTATTCTAGATAAAGTTGTTATGGTCCAAGATGTTCGCAGATGTTATAACTGCAAAATTGGAGCCATAGGAGATTTAGAAATCTATAATGCATATGACAAACTATGTGAGAAAAAAAGACTGAAAGATGAGTTCTCAATAATAGAAAGAAAAGGATTAACCAAAACCCTAGAATTTCTGATTATTTTCAAAACTGAATGGGTACGGATAGTTTTGAGCAAAACACACGATGGAGCTTTTTGGTTAGAGTTAGGGCCAGTAAAATTCACCAAGAAAACTATTCATAGGGTTATTGATATTCCAACCCTAGATCGGCCAAAGACCCTGTGAAGTCACAAAAGGGAAGTAATAGAGAAAAACACACGTGCTAAATGGAACAATAAAGGAATGACTATCAACACAGTCACAGATCCCCTACTAGATTTTGTTGTGAGAATCATTTCACACAAATTCTATCAATCAAGCAAGTTAAACATTTTACCTTGTATAGCAGTTGATGTTGCATACAAGATAATAAAAAAAGATCACATTTATGATCTAGCAGAGCTCATGTTTCAACAGATTAATGAAAATCTAGGAGCTATAAGGAAGAGCAAGGGAGCTCAGTGAAAATTTGGATCAGTTTTGATGTGCATATTTTTCTATCTGATGAAAAAATTCCCTTCTATGGGTAAGGTAAGATGGAGTCCAGACAAAACAATTGTTGAACAAATCAATGGATACATTGAATAGATGGGTGAAAATTTTGATGCCCAAATGACTAGTTACTTTGAGGACTTCAAAAAGTCCATGAAAAAAAGAATGAGGATTCCAGTCTCATTGACTGAGAAATATGAAAAGGACATTTGTTTTCTTGTAGATATAGATTATACCTATATACAAGCAGTTATACCTAGAGTAAGATGGCTTAGGCCACTAGGTTATGAACTTGATATTGATCAAGCTTCTACAGTGATAACAACCCTACTTGCAAAAGAAGCTAATAAAAATGCAAAAAAAATTGGAACCTATGATGTTGTTAAATCAAGGGTGATAACAGATTTGAAGACTGCTTCTGCAGTAAAGAAGAAAGAAAAAATGGTGAGACAAATCAAGAGAAAATTTGGCGTTGAAGAAGAAGGAACAGTAGAAGAGGAAGGAGAATACATTGAAGAAGAGGGAGATAAACCTCAAGGTCTGACTCAAGGGTTAGGAGAAGATAAAGAGGAAAGTGCTGAGGAAGAAGAAGCTGAGGAAGCACCAGCTAAAAGAAAAGCCACAACTCCTCCTACTACTCAATCCAAGGGGAAGAAAGTAGCTACTCCTGCACCAAAGAGACCTACCACAAGGGCTACAGCACAAAAAGCCCAAGAGGAGGCAAAAGGAAAGAAGAAAGACTCAAAGAAGACTGTTGTTGAGTCTAAGAAAAGAAAATTTATTCCCTAGCCTGAAACAAATAAGGAGAAGATAGAGTCAGAGGACAATAGTCAATTTCAAGTGGTAAGACACAAACCCCAGACTGTTGTTGATAAATTATGTTCAAAAATTAGGAATGATGATTTGATAGGTTTAAAGAACTTGAATTTTTCTAAGCTCACCAAAGAAGAGAAAAATAAATTAGAGGAATCCGTGTATGCTATGATGGCTGAATATAAGCACACACCTCTAGAATTAGATGAATCTATGCCAAAAGAATTGTATAAAATTGTAGAGGATAAATGGCATTTTTGTTTACAAATGGAAAAGGAGATAAGGGAGTCAACATTAGGTAGATTGTTGCCTGATTTGACTAAAGATCAAGTAAAAAATGCAGTAAAAAGGCATAATAATAGATTCACTCCCAAGCATAGAGCATTCAGCATATTACAAAATAAAATTGAAGAGGTAGTTACAAAATCTACAAGATTGTGGAAAATAGTTTACAAGAAAATAGAAGATGTGTATAATGAAGAATATAAGGTAGAGGAAAGTGCCAAGACAAGGGAAAAGAAGGTGTCAACAACCAAAGAAAAAGAGAAGGAACAAGTGGAGAAGAAGAGTAAAGACGAAAAGGAAGAAAAGGCACATACAGAGGAGAAAGAGGAAGAGAAAGATACAACTGAACCACAAGATCAAAGTATGCAAGACACACAGGTATCTCCTCCTAGTCCTCCTCATGCCACCATCACACCTGCAGATATTATAAAAATAAAAGATGTTATAGACACTTCAAATCCAAACATCAATCCATTAACTGCAAAGGATTTGGAAATCCTTGACCAATCATCACTAGTAGCAAAATTAAGTTAAAATCCTGTATTGGTCAATGTTGATGAATTACAGAATCCAGAAGTTAAAACAAAGATAGTCAAGGTAAAAGCACAAGTGCCACCTTCAACCATACAAACTACTGGTATTCTATTTCTTCCACCACCACCTCCACCAAGTGTAGTCACTTATACACTTCAAATGCCGAGTACAGCAACAGGGGAAATAAAAGAAACATCTGAACAACCAACAAGTTCAACCCCACCTAGCAATCATAAAAGGGATACTCAAGTTGAAGAAAAAGATGAGACAAAGAAGAAGGAGGAGATTGCAATACAAACATTGGTTGCATTACCAAAATTTGGTACTCCAACACAGACTCTTCAGCAGCCGAGCACAGATGGGTTACAGCTACAAATCAGGACACCAGGCTTGAGCTCGTCAAAGGTAGTCAGGAAACTTCACTATGGAGTTCCTGAGCTTGATGAAGAAATAAAGATCCCATATTATAAATCTAGCACTCTTACTGAAGAAAAGATCAATGATATTCAGAGTGCATTGGACAGAAGAAGGAGACAAGAAGCACTAAGAAAAGAACACAAGCATAAGCTTACCTTGAATGAAATCAAAGACATATTCACAGAAGCTTTCTGCTTACAGTCTCCAGATGAGTCAAGACCAATTATAAAGCAACTATCTGATATAGTTGACTAGGTGACCAGTGAAGACCAGGAAACAAATGCCAGATTGCTCAAATGGTCAGAAAGGAAGTTCCAAGGCAAGGTAAATAGTAAAATATCCGGTGATATAGCACTGTCACAAGAAGAACTAGCAAAGAAAATTAAAATAGTTAAAACTGTACTAGGAAACATCTTTTCCCTGTACAACAAGTTGTGTGATTTTTCCACATTCACACAGGACACTGGCCAGAAAATACTGAGCTTGGAAAACAATCTAAAGATTTCTAGCATGCAACTCCCCACAAATCCAGCTCAAAGTGAGAAGCATTTTGCCCAATCGCTTCACACACAAAGAGAGTTAGCTGTCTGAGCAGCAGAGGAGGCAACCACAAAAGCTAAATTGATGCAAATTCAATCATCAATAACTCCTCATTTGAAACTACTTCACAAGGAACAGATAAATGTAGAGACAGTCCTCAAGAAAGACCCCAATCTTTCTTCATCTGATGGACTTGTACACCTAGCAGCAGAGATTGCTATCCAGCATAAGACATTGGATGTCGCACTAGCAAATTGGGATGCAACTATGAAGGTACTTCTTGAAGTAAATAGTACATTTTTGGCCAAGTATGGCATTTCCTTATAAGACCCTTGACATAAGTGTCAAAAAGGGGAAGAATAAGTATGGGGGAGTGATAAGAAGAGAATAAGTATGGGGGAGTGATAAGAAGAGATTAAGTATGGGGGAGTTAAGTACAGGAATGAAATGATAAGTATGATAAAAGGGGGAGATAGCAAATTTTGGGAGCAAATTTTGAGATAGCAAATTTTGATCAGTCAGAATGCAAAAACAAGACAGAACTCACTGAGTGTACATACAGGATCAACTAATAAGGAGTCATAAGGATCTTAGTTAAGTGTTTTTGCCACTCATGTCAAAGGGGGATATTGTTAGCTTAAAGAATAAATTTGACAATTGAGTGTCAATACACTTAACCATTTTTCAACTTAACAAGTGTCGAGTGTTAACAAGTGCCGAGTGTTAACAAGTGTTGAGTGTAACAAGTGTTGAGTGTTAACAAGTGTTGAGTGTTAACAAGTGCTGAGTGTAACAAGTGCCCAGTGTTAACAAGTGCTGAGTGTTAACAAGTGCTGAGTAACAGTAGGTGTTGAGTGATACAATTTTGTTTAGGTGCCGAGCTATCCAGGAAACAACATGTACTGAGCATCAGCAATGCTTTAGGAGCCGAGTAACTCAGAATATCAGCATAAGAGTTTTTAATTGCACAAACTATGATGCAAATAGTTTTTGCAGTCGGCATAAGGAAAATCTTGAAGGATTTAATGATGAGATTGAATCTTTTATCTTTCCTATGCAATCTACATGCAGCCAATAAGAAAAATGATAAAGGCATGCAACCAATCAGTAAAAGACAAGTATTGAGCGGGAAATTGAGATTCAATATGGATCGTAGATCCAAATCTAACCCTAAGTCTTTGAAGTATTTATAAGGAAGACAAAATTTCATTGTAAAGATATATATGAGTGGACATACAAGGGTGCACAAGGAAAATCTATTTTCAGAAGCGAGGCTTATCAGATCACAAAAGGAACAAGATCAGAGAAAGCAGAAAAGGTGCCTGCATTCAGCAATCAAGGATTGTAATCTATCAGGTTCATTATACCTAATACTTTCTAGCAATTGTATTAGAATGAAAATCCTATGGTGATAGGTTAGCTTAACAGCTATTTTGTAGATCCTTTAATTAGGTGATTAAAATCTTTTAACAGGGTGACACTTCATGTTAAGTGTTTGTAAAGCCTTTAACCAAGTCACTATTGACACAGTGTAAAGCCTTTAACAGGGCAGACCATTAGAAGTGGTTGAACAATATTGATGTAGTAATTTTTGTGGGTACCATCCCCACCCCAGTTTTACCTTCTTATTCCTAGAGGGTTTCTAGGTTACCAAATTCCAGTGTTATGAGTTGTTGATGCATGTGTTTAGTTTCATATTTGTTTGATGTATTTAGATGCATGCAATTTATTTGTAGTTAAAAGTTTTATTAGCTAAAGTGTGATACTTATGATTCACCACCCCCCCCCCCCCCCCCCCCCCTCTCATAAGTACTCTTTCCATATTTGAATATTCCAATAGCACAAGCTGGTAGGATGCTAGAAAAGGCTACAGATTCATAGTTTACATTTTCCAATAGCATTTTCTTAAAGATATACAATGCCTTTTCAACAGATCCATTTTGTGTATATCCTATGACCCTGGTATTCTATGAGATGTCACCTTTTTTTGGTAGTCTATCAAACACTTCATTATTTGAGCATGTTTCCACAATTTCCATACAAGTCAATTAGGGATTTTATAGTTATAAAATCTAACAATTTCCACAATGTCAATAGGATGCTAGAAAATGTTGTGGAGTCAAACTTTACATTTTCCAATAGCATTTGTTTAAAGTTATACAATGCCTTTTCAAGAGATCCATTTTGTGCATATCCTACAACCATTGTGTTCTATGAGATGACATTTTTTTCAGCATTCTATCAAACACTTCATGCTTTTATCATGTTTCCACAATTTCCATATAGTCAATTAGGGATTTTATAATTATAAAATCTAAGAAATATCCACATTTGGTTATAATTTCATGGAAATCCATGTCCAGTCCTATGGCATTCATTTTTTTAGAGACTGTTAGGATGTTGGAGAGGTTGTGAAATATGGCATTAAATATGCAAGTGACGTTTGATTAAAGGTTTCTAATTTTGCATACCCTTTTTAACAAACCCATATTGTGCATATCCTACATTCATTTAATTACATGAGACCACATCCCTTTCAAGTATTTTGTCAAAAACATTAGATGACCTTTGTATCCTTCCATATTTTATATACATGTCTATCAAAACATTGGTAACTGTGACATCTGACCAAAACCTTTTTTTCAAAAATTTTGATAGCAGTTCATGCGTGTTATAAAGGCCCCATTTTGGCACAAGTTGGGAGGAGGCTAGAAAAGGTTATGGAGTCTTGCTTTGCCCCTTGCCATTTGAATATGCTTAGAAGTTTCTAAGACTTTTTGAACAAATCCATTATGTGCATATCCTACAATCATCTTAATTGATAAGACTACATATCATTGAGGCATTTTTCAAATAGTTCACATTCCTTGCACATGCTTCCCCATTTTACCAACAAATTTACCAGTGCAATTCCAACTAGAATATCTAAATGAATTTCACTCTTATTAATGTTTTGATGGACAACTATGACTAGTTCCAAAGAACTAATTTGAGCTCAAGTTGGGAGAATATTGGCAAAGGTTGAGGAGGTTTGTATGAAATCTTGTAAGGCTTTTTTAGAAAATCCATTTTTTGAATATCTTGCAATCATTGCAATCTATTAGAGTACAATTGATGCTTGAATGTTACCTTCATGTCTTATCTTTGGAGTTGTGGTTGTAATGTTTTTTGAAGTTCCCTTACATATGACATTAACATGAGTATCTTTATCATTGTTGTATGTTTGCCTAATAGTACAGTTATGAGAATACTTTATTGTATTCATTTCTTAGATAGCAAAATCTTCATGCTTGGGTATTTGATTACAGCAGTATTTTTGTCCTTACTATCTCATGGTTTTGATGATTATTAAACTTATTTATAAAATTTATTGAAGGTGTGGCAACATTTATATATAACTATCATCACTATTATGGAAAAGTAATATGTATTCATAGATTGTAGTAAGTTACATATATTTTAAGAATAGATAACTGCATATTATCATTGTAGAATGTTAGGAAGATTGAAAGGTTATTTTTGGTTGTTTGGTTTTCCTTCTTATGAGTTCAAACATAATATCTTGGTGTCTTGTAATAAAGATGTCATGAATCAACAATTCTTGTTGTTTCAAAGAATAACACAATAAATCAGCAATTTGTGGATGTGGCAGAGGTAAGTGAAGGAGTTGCATGAATGTTTAAGGGTTTCTTTCAATCAAAAGATACTAAAGAACCATTTTGGAGAGAAGGAAAGGTGGGCTATTGGAGTGTAGGAACCGGTCATGGTGGTCAGCAAGGAAACTCTCAGCAATACAAGGGTTTAACAGTTCAAAGATCTCCTCAATCATTGAGAACCCAAACATCAGTAGTTTGAAATATCTTAATAAGGTAATGAAGTATTCAAGTTCATTTAGTAGAGTTATTTGGGATTGTTGAGAGTTGTAGCTTGAGTGAGGGTTGTATGCCAAGTAGCATAGACTAGGTTCTTTGAGTGATATGCCTTAAGGAACTAGTTAGAACCTAAGGTTTTGGAATTTGAAAGAATTCAATAATGGATATCTGATTCTATTTTTAGTATTGGTAGATGTTTTAAGAGTTTGAGTTCTTACCCTACATTCCAAGGTAGGTTATAAGGGAGAGTCTCATAGTAAGAGTTTGTATTGGCATTTTGAAGCCCACCATAGTATGTAGAACCTATTAATGGTTGAAATCACTTAGTTGGCTAAGATTTAGGCCTTTTGGAAGCTTATGGGGATATGGTGTTGATAAAGATCCTGGAGGGTGTAAGTTGATGGAGGTGTTGATAGATGTTTTAAAGAGTTTGAGTTCTTACCCTAAATTATCCATTTTATATTACCACAGGCACATATATGTGACCCACGATCAAAGGGTAGCATTTTCCTATTTGTTTCCACAATTGAAACAATGATGGTGATGCATTTATCTTTAGGATCAGCAAACTTTTGATCTCTGCTAAGTGGTGCAAGGGCCCTAGGTCCTGAATAAGGTGGTCAAACACCAAGGAGGAGAATATTGAAGGTCACTAAGTGTCCAAGATGAAAAAAGATTGTTTAGGAATTCTTATCATGCATATAGGAAAGTTGATTTCATGTTATAACAAGACCTATAGTATAGCTTGAGTCCCTTCCTTGGAGAGCATCTTAATTTTTAGTAAGTTTGTGAGTTGGCACTTGTCATCATCCTTTTACTTTAGTTACACCATGGTGATTAATTTTGGATTTTGAAGCCTCGATGTCACTTTTTGCAACTCAAATGGAGTATTTATATTATGCTTGAATTTTCATCTAAGTTGCCAATTTGGGTTCCAGTTTTGGTATATGGGTTCACTAATTATTTCCCCTTTGGTATAGGTTTGATTTCATTCACACATACACATATTGTAAATATATATAGACATGTAGAGGGAAAGGGTTGAATTTTTGGCATAGGCTAGTAGTGTTACTTTAGTGGTATAAGAGTTGGTTATCATGCTTTCTTATGCTTCTTTTGAGCAGAAGAGAGTAGAGATATTTGCATAAATAGAGAAAGTGGTAGTCTCCAGAAGTTCCAAACTAATTTATAGAGTTGAAGACCATATGAAAATGACTTGCAGAAAAAGGTTGGAAAATTGATCCTATTCTACTATGGTGTGTCTAGCAAGATAATGACAAGAACATGGGTTCTAAAAATATATACCTATTTCTAGTTTATCCCCATGCTAGAAGATGAGGCCATTTAAATAGGTTACTATTCACTTGGTTATTACTACTCATGATTGGTGGCACAACAAAATGATCATAATGAAACATGATCAAAGTACCTCTTATGAAGAGTTCACTAAGAGGCTTATTGACAAATTTGACCCTAAACATAATTTTAAGAAGTTGGCTTAGTTTGAACAATGTTGTTCAGTGGACACCTACATTGTTGATTTTCAGAGTTATCAATATTAGCCACTTATATAACATAGAGGATGTTGATGGTGCTATTTATGGATGGATTCGAGCTCTTAGTCCTAACTTTCTAGAGAAAACCATTAAGAAGGCTAAAGACATGGATTCAACAATTGCCAAGAATAAATTTCAGTCCAAAAGATCTATGTTACAAACTAAATCATGTAGAGGAAAAGGTTTGATTTTTAATGTGAGCACCAATCCATCAAAACATATAATAGAAATTTTACAATTTTTGGACAAGTATGAATAAACTAGGACTTTCTTAGACCAATTTAACTCTTGATGACACCAATTTTTTCTTTCAAAACCATATGTCAAGATATAAATATTAAGTACAACATGTCTAATTTGTTTGCAGATATACACCCAAATATTTCTTTCAAAACCATATGTACAAATATAAAAATTGAGTACAACATGTCCAATTTTTTTGCAGATATACACATTAGTTACACCACATATTTCTTTCAAAACCATATGTGCATATATAAACATTAAGTACAACATGTCCAATTTTTTTGTAGATATACGCATTAGTTACACCAAATATTTCTTTAAAAACCATGTGTAGATATAAACATTAAGTACAACATGTCCATTTCTTTCGCAAATATACACATTAGTTACACCAAATATTTCTTTCAAAACCATATGTGCAGATACAAACATTAAGTACAACATGTCCAATTCTTTTGCAGATATACACATTAGTTACACCAAATTTTTCTTTGAAAACCATATGTGAAAATATAAACATTAAGTACAACGTGTCCAATATTTTTGTAGATATACACATTAGTTACATCAAATTTTGTTTTCAAAACCATATGTGCAGATATAAACATTAATTATGACATGCCCAATATTTTTGTAGATATATTTTCTTGTGAAGAAAGACCATGCCTAAAAATATGAACCTAGAACAAAATAATAAGACAATGGTTGCATTGTGGTCTCATTTCCAAAGAAAAGTTGATAAATTTAATTGTCCTTACAAAAAGTGTAAGGGCTTAAATAATCAAAGAATTATAATCACAATAGTCTAGAGTCATTGTAGGCTACATGGTCATGTTGAAGGTGGCCATGATTTTTTACCATTGTTGAATGTGGATTTCCTACTAGAGGAATATGGAGGTCTAAATATCCAAGCTAAGGATAACAATCCCATGGAAGAAGATGATAATGTGCCAGAGGACATGATTGAAGAAGTTGGTATTGGCATAGGTGATGAAGATTCTCACGATGATGTTACTAGCACATCTGATAATGATGATGATGATGGTCCTTGATATATCTTTACTTGAGAAGGCACACAATCCCCTATACAAATGCTCCCAAAAAACTCTTTTCTCTATTGTAGTGTTGTTGGTGAACTTAAAGGTCATGAATGGTTTATCCAATGTAGCAATGTCACGTTATGCTAAGGTATGCCATTTTTGTCATCTTCAATGTTAGCATACAATTACTATTCATTATATTAACAACATATATTTGTTATTGTAAGTTGATAGGTGAGTTTTTGTTACCACCATCAAACATTCTACCTTGTTCATACTGAGAATTATCTACCATTATGAATCAAATTGGAATGAAGTATCAAACAATACATGCATGTCCCAATGATCACATTCTATATCATAAACAACATGAATTTGCAATAGGATGCCCTAATTGACATATTAGTAGATATCGGTCAAATCAAATAACAAAAAAGGTGTCTCACAAGGTTATTCAGTACATTCTCATTATTCCACATCTTCAACGATTATTTAGGTGTACTAGCTTGGCACAATTTATGGATTATCATGCATGAAATAGAAGTCAAGATGACATTATGTGAATGCCTATGGATGGTTCTACATTTAAAAAGATAGAAGAAACATGGTCACACTTTCAAAAAGAACCTCACAATCTAAAGCTTTCATTAGCAATGGATAGTGGCAATCCATTTGGAGATATGAGATCTATTTACTCAGTGTGCTCTATTTTTGTTATTAATAATAACATTCCTCCTTGGATGTCTATAAAGAGGGAGCACATAATTTTTTCAATAATTGTGGTAGGTATTTTTTCATTTAATAGTTATCTAAATTAATTTATAAATAGTGCATGAAAATGGTCATAATGATTATGTGATATTTTTGTTCATTCAATTATTAATTAAGTACCAATTTAAAGATATGAACGTGTGTATTGAGCCCCTAATTGACAAGTTCTTGAAGTTATGGAATGACTTCACTATGTATGACCATCTCTAGACCAAGAGGACAAAGACAATTTCAATTCCATGCAATGCTTGTATGGACAATACATGATGCCCCTAGGGTAACTCATTTTTCTGGTATGTTATATTGTTAAGATCACATATTTTTGGTCTATTATAGTGCTTACACATTATTTTTGTATGCTTGAGTTGCATGTGACAATTTTACATGATCCAATTGTACATGATCTTTTAGGTCTTTAGAAAAAGGGAAAATTCACATGTCCATTTTGTAGTCCGAAGATGAAATCTTGTCATTCAAGAAGTTTAGGAAACCAAGTGTTCGATGAGTTTAGGCACTTTCTTCACAATAATCATAAGTATCAATTATTACTTTAAAACATATTTTTAATGGGAAAGAAGAGACAACATCAAGGACACAAAGAATGATGTCTCATCTATGGAAGTTAGAATACGATCGACTAAATCATTGAGGTAATGTCCAGTTTGTGGTTCAAAGTTTGAAATTTATATTTTGATATTGTCTTATATTTAGTAATGATGTAATTGATGCTCATGAAGGTCATCAAGGCATCAATGACCAACTTCCTAGAGGAATGAAAAGTTATCCTACTCAATTTAGTAGGTTATCGTACTACAAGAATTTCTCAATCGTGCATATGTTTGATGCTATGCATATTGGAAAGAATGTAACTAAGATATTAAAAAAGTAGTTGATTACATCTTTTGATGACCTATTTGGAAAAAACATTTTTGACACCACCCTACTTCTGAAAAGAGCATCAAGACATATAAAGACTATGAGGGATCATTATAGAAGGGTTTTAAAAGAGAACCCAAAGTATGATCATCCTCCTATGATTCCACCGATGGAGTGGAATGAAAGAATAGAAGATGTAAAGGAGAAAAGGCTACCTAATAATAAAGGAAATGAGCAAGCACAACGAAATAGAAGGTATGTCATGATAGTATTAAGTAGAATGTAATCATTCACTAATTAGTGATCTTTGTAAATATATAATCTAACATGTTTCAAACTATTCATAGACTACAAGACACATCAGTGGCTACAAAAGTGAGACTACAAAAGGTTGACCAACACAAACTTGGCTGTGGTGGCTATATGAATCTTTAGTCTCAACTTGTAAATAGCAACAATGGGATTTCATATAATTTTTTTATATAATGTTGCAAACGATTTTGTTTAATCAAACCATATATGTAAAACTGATGATATTAAGCAAAAAATACATGGCATATAATTCAATGTGGAGCTCACAGTTGAAGATTAAAAAAAAAATTGCCTTGAAGGAAGGCTATAAAGTTGTGGTTGCACACCTATGCCAAGAATTTGGTGCACCAAATGAGACACAGGTAAATTGATCAGATAAAAATTAAATCAAATTGAATAGTTGAGAAATTTAATTGTTGGTGTTATTTTTGAACATAAATAGACTACATAACAATGTGCATAACATTTCACTACAATCTTCATATCCTATCACAAAACCTTCTCATGATGAAGGCCATGATGTGCATTATAGTGGTGGAGGTTCTAATTTTCTATTGAATTTTAATTATCAAATTATGAATATAATTTAACATCTTCATTTGCAATTTGACATGTAACCCTTTTTTGAATATTTTAGAGTATGTTGAACATCATGGTGAAGGAGCGGAGCATGTTCCAAGTGTTCAACATGTTGACATAACGGTGGATCAAAATGTTAATATACATGATGTGGCATTGTTAGGTAAGAAAAATTCATGTTATGTTGTACTACTTAATTAAATACTAGTAATAGTTAAAAAAAGAAAAAGAGTATGCCAATTTAACCCATTTACTTGTTCTTGCAATAGAGCCCCCTTTAGTGTAGCAGTCTCCTACTCCTCCAAATAGGAGGAGGCATCATAATTTTACATTACATGTGCCACAAGAGGAGGAGAATGAGGAAGATATTGATGCTCCTATCAGCCTTTTCTTAATAGAACTAAGAAAAACAAAAAGAAGAAATGATTTTTTTAAAATGCTCTTTGATAAACCTTATTTGATAAACTTTGTTGGATAATGAAAGAACTTTGTTTTAGGTAATTATCTATGAATGTTGCATATTAATATTGATTTTTATTTCATGTTAATAAATATTGTTATGTGTTAATGAAGGTTTTATTAGTATTCTATATTAATGAATTGTATAACATATTAATGAATGTTATGTGATTATATTGATTAAATGTTATAGTTCATAAATGGATGACTGAATGAATGAAGTATGTAATTAGATGATAATGGGTAATTTAGATTGATGTTAGTAGGAGGGGGGGTCAGGCCAGATGAGCTTCCACCTTCATGTGGTTGGCCTTGTTATGTAGAGAATATTTAAGTATTCTCAAAACCAAGTGAAGCTCAAACTAACATACCAATGAATCTTAAACCCAACCCATTTACCTCTAATCTTCAATATTATATTATTCAAAATCTTGATAATGGTAGCCTCCATCTTGTTGGTAAGTTTTTCTTGTTGGAGTTGATGAAATCCAACTCCAAAGATGCCCAAGATCACCTACATGTGAAAATCTATCAAAGAGAAGCCAAGGAAGGAAGAGCGAGGAGCAAGGGAAAAACCCTAAACAAACATGAGAGAGAAAATATGCAAACACAATGAAAATTTATTTACAATGAGAAGAAGTGATGTTAAAATACAATGAGGAAGCTCGAATATAAAGAGCTCAAGGAATCTTCTAGAACAAGCTAGAAGATGCTAGGAGATAAGTGTGACAACTAAGCATACATCCACATCAGGTGGAAAGTCTTCGAACAATGTGAGAGGATAAGTATGACTTAGGAGAGAACAAACTCCCATATTGTCAACAACTTATAACTAACTCCTAGACTACAACTAATAAAAAAAATGCATTTACCTAAGTAAGCTTAAGTAAATAGAATAAATAATTATTAAATTAATTATTTACTCTAACACCCCCCCCTTAAGTGCAACTTAGGGAAATGCCTTAAGCTCACAAAACTAAGAAATGGAGAATGGGTCCCGGCAACGAGGCCATGTTAGGTACCCATGTACAAAACAAAAAAAGATGCAACCTCTGTAAATAGGGAAAGAGAGAAAACCACTTGAGAAAAACCCTCTCCCAAAAAGAGGTAAACCTAGTGAAGAACTGAAGAAGCCTCCAACTAGGGAAATGTCCCCTAAAATAGGAACAAGGAGTGATCATGAAGAGCATCACTGAAACATGTAGAAGCTGCAAAATTTTCCATCAAAAAGAAAATTGCAATTGCTGATTTGAAGAACCTCCATGGAAGAAGAAGGCATGAACCAAGCATGTCTATATGGTAGATGATCCATCTCATTGAAATGCATAGGTAGCTAGCCACTGCAATCACCTTGTACATAGGATCAAACACTGAATAAATAGTTCACACTATCAAAACATCGAACCATGGATGCATTAAAACAATAGAATAACCCCCCCTTAATGTAGACGGGGTGAGATGATAGGCAACTAAGAAGGTGGGCCAAAGTCTCCTCCAGATGAACCAAGAACAACAAGAGAGGAAGAGTTATAGACACCCATAAAGATACGGTCAAACTGACGCTGCATGGGGCTAATGTTATGGAAGGGACACTCACTTAACAAAGGGAGAATGCCTAAAATAGCAAACAACTATCTCCCCCATGGTGCTTTATGAAAATAGTGCATGTACAACTAACTCAAAACAACATTCATAATCCCCAAAATACAAAAGTGGCACTTTATTTTAGTGTGATACATAAAAGTGCTTCAAAATGATAGCTACAATGATCAAAACTAGAAACAAGCTACAACAAAACATAGTATAGCCTAAAACAAAGGAAACCATGTCAGGAAAATGATCCTCGAGCTTAAAACACTCAAGATATCCACCATATAGAAAAAATGGAAAAACTATGATAGAAAGAGCATGGACCAAAAACTAAGAAAAAAACCACATTTTTGAAAAGTACACAGAACCAGCTTTCTAGAAATATCAAGTTTTCAAAAAATCGGCATGGGATGCAAAAGATATGCTTGTCAGAGTCAAAACAAAACTTCAAAATTTGACTACAAAAATAAAAAATAAAATGCATCAAAACCCAAAAATACCTACACCAATGTCTCCATTTTAGAACTAGCTTTTCGATGCTTCTTTCGGATCAAAAAAATACCTCTGTATGCTCAAGTTATGGCCAAAAAACAACAGTAGCTCCAAAATAGAACTAGGAGAGGTGCATGTAAGGTCTAAGATGTTGATGATGTCATGCTGATGTTAGCAATTCGTGAGCTTAAATTTGATGGCTAAACTACCATCACAACAAGAAAGGATGCCATGTGGCATGTCATGTGGTAGGTCCATGTGGCAGCCATGTGGCAAGGTGACATTAGCACAATGATGTGGCAGGGTCCACGTGGCAAGGTGCCACATGGTGCCCATGCCACGTGTCACCCTTAGACTGGATGACTCCTACTAACAATGTTGCTCATTGGTGCTACCAACTATGCTACCAACTATATAAAAATTTTGACGCTGGCACTGACATGTTCAAGCGGCGCAGAGTGGAGGAACCACCGGAGCAGCTGGGTGGAGGGCAGCAATCTGCAAGCTGAGTGGCGAATGTCAACGGTGGACAGGAGCACCGTGACGGAGGCAGTGCCCAGGGCAGAGCTGCTTGTAATGGCCATTGTGGGCTGTACATGCATGGTGCAATGGTGGCCCCATGGTGGCGTCGTGGTGGCCTTTGGGCAGCACGCCCCAAATATTAAAAAAATTTGCCGAAAATGTCTGTACAATTCGTACGATAGCCTGCAAGCAAAGAAATTTGCCTCACAGAGCCCTATCTCCAAAAATGAATAGTTTTATATGGATCCTAGTTGAAAAGCACCTTTTGGATCCAATGGCAGCATTCGTTTGGGCTGAAAGTGCTTCAAAAATTCACTATCCCCTAATTTGAAAAAAAAATGCACAAACAAACTAGGGTTTGTGACTTCAAATTACAGCTTCAAAAATCTTCAATGAAGCAACAGCAGGAAGGCTCTGATACCATGTTGGAGTTGATGAAATTCAACTCCGAAGATGCCCAAGATCACCTGCATGCAAAAACTTGTCAAAGAGAAGCCAAGGAAGGAAGAGCGAGGAGCAAGGGAAAAACCCTAAATGGACATGAGAGAGAAAATATGCAAACACAATGAAAATATATTTACAATGAGAAGAAGTGATGTTAAAATACAATGAGGGAGCTCAAATATAAAGAGCTCAAGGAATCTTCTAGAACAAGCTAGAAGATGCTAGGAGATAAGTGTGACAACTAAGCATACATCCACATAAGGTGGAAAGTCCTCGAACAATGTGAGAGGATAAGTATAACTTAGGAGAGAACAAACTCTCATATTGTCAACAACTTATAACTAACTCCTAGACTACAACTAATAAATAAAATGCATTTACCTAAGTAAGCTTAAGTAAATAGAATAAATAATTAGTGAATTAATTATTTACTCTAACAGTTCCTATCCTATCATTTTATTTTTAAAAATGTGTCTATTTCTCTCCTACCATAACTCCCATATGACAATAGATGGTGTTGCAGTCCACAAGCCACCATACAAATAGTCCTTATTTTGAATTGGACAAGCTTGAAACATTCTTAAGATTGACCTTGGTATTGTTGAGTTCCATCCAAATTTTTTATATAAACAACTCCAACATTGGTGAGAGTATTTGAAGGTTCATAATATGCACCTTCTTGGATCTACATATCCTTTTTCTTTGAATGTATCAACTATAAGAATTTTATTTTGTAGTGCTAGCCATGGGAACAATCCTACCTTAGGTAAGCAACCTTTATCACAATACAGTCACAATTAGATGTTTGTATTTGGCCTTAGTTGTTTTCTAATTAGGTAATTATAACCCTCCTTAGTTTTCTAGTTTCTAGTAATCATTTGATAGTTTCTCTAAACACCTCACATCCTCCATCGGCAACATTTACCTCAACCCAAACAAAAATTTACAAACCATAGTCAATGAGGAATATTGGAGCAACCTTCATTACTACATCCAAACCAAAGTAACCCATTTACTTTGTGTCTATATACCATGGAAAGACTTGTATACTTATATCCATATTCCAACTTTATTAAACTAATTTCTCCTCTTTCTCTTTCGGTGCTCATAATTGGTATTGCTATTCAAAGACGGTAGTAGAGAAAGTAGTGTGTGAGTATGTGATGTTTAAAGGTAGCCTTCATTTGATAACATTTTTAATTTCTTTTAATTTGAAAAATGAGCATATTAACCTATAATTGGGTGACAAAATGTTTACTAATATTGTTCTTTAAACTAGATTCATATGAGGCCATAATACCTCATCAAATTTTTAAAATCATCTCTTAAATGGAGGCCATAATTTTTTTGCAAATAAATAGGGCTCCATCACTACTAACTCTTCAATATCCTTCTAAGAGAGGTGACATTATATTATTAGTCAACTAAAATTCTAGTCCAAAAAACCATTATTTGTTGCATTCTCCATTCAATGTGTTCGTAAAATGAATGAAAATGAAGATCACATCGCATTTTAGGGGTTTATTCACCTTTTACATGTTTGAAAGAGTAGAAAAAGGTCATAATATGTGTGGATGGTCTAAATTCAAATCCAGTTTGGAACATTTCATACTTGGGTTCAGTAGGTAAAACATCTGATTCAGTAACATAGGATACTTGTAGTCATTTACGAACATTTAGAAATTGCTTGAACTTGGGGAAATATAATTTTGTCCTAAATTGAGCTAAAAGGTGGGAAAAAGGTAAAGAAGGGAAGCTTTATTTGCATCAAAGGGAATAACTATGGAAAGCATTTTCTAATATATAGAAATTGGTCAAGTTTTTGTCTTTTACAATATACTAATGAAACTAAACTTTCAGTCTAAATAATTTTTAGGAGCTGAGTGAAGACTTGATTAGTGGGTGGGAAAAGAGTAATAAAATAGGGATGAATATGAATAACAATTTTTTAATATATAGAAATTGGTCAAGTTTTTTGCTATATTCCATTCTTCTAATATATTCATCCATATGTATCAATAAATTAATTATAAACTATTTAATATTGTCTACTTCTTTCCTCACCTCTTAATTTCATAAAATTTTAATGTTGTTTTCAAGCTAGATATATATTTGATTAGAATTCAAAAGGTTTTCAAGTTTTTGATTAGTTTTCACATTAGATCTTATGTTGGTTAAATTTTATTATACATTAATCCTTGTCTAACTTTTATGTTATCTGTAGCTTAAGAAGTTTCAAATGACAATTTTTGTTGCAGCACTTTACATGATTTTCGCTTCCCACCTATATAGGTTATATTCCAAAATTTCTTGTACATGTTAGATGAATGCTATGGACATAGCTTTACATAGATTTTTTTTTCCATTTTCTTGTAGTATAGTTAGTCCAACAGTTATTCTTTGTACAAAAATGTCCTAAATAGAAGTAGCTAGGAAGAGTAGCATACATTCAAATGAGTTTTGAAGAGGCTTGTGTGATTAATGCAGGATCACCACAAGATGTATGCATCCCAAATTTTCACATTAATAATCAAAATGAGAGAAAATAGGAATTATAGAGAGGCTAAATATTCTACTTGGTTCTATATTCGATTCGACACAAAAGAAGCAATCGATGAACATGCTTTGTATAGAGATAGTAAAACATTGTTGATAATTTTAGGTATTATTATGTCCAAGTGATCATGCCCACTTTCTATTTTAGGAGAGTGAAAATGCTAGTAGCCCTATGTATCATTTTCACTGTCTACAATTACATAGGTTTTTCTTCCATGGAGTTGGGTCTAATCTCTCAAGGTACGATTATCAACATCATCATCATTGTCATTTATATGTTTTTCCTTGCAATTTTATTTGTTTTCCCTAAATTTAGAGTTAAGACTGACATTTTTTTTTTTTCTTTGTACGAATGGTATGCTAATTCAGTACACAACAAAATGCCAATGTTCATGAAAATTATGGTCATGCATTCCAAATATTAATGATTTATGTTTCACTTGGCTTGTAGACTTATCCATTTTCTTTCATAACTTGTTCTTTGATCTCCATATTAATAATCTTGCATTTTCATCTTGTCCTTGATCTCAAATTATTTTCTTATTTTCCCTCTTGGGTGGATGGTTGACCATTTGTATATTCCTTCTTGAGGTTTTATTATGTTCTCCAAACATATTCTTCCTCCAACACCTTGTAAAACAAAAGAGGAATTGCATTAGGCTCATGAAATATGGAACTTTTTGTAAATTTGGCACTTTTAACCTTTAATTGTAAAATCAACTATTTGAAATCAGCTTGAAACTTTCTATTCTTTTAACCCAAATTCAAACTATTTTAACATGTGGGTGCTAGAAAGTCCAAATTTGAAAGGGGGCATCTTAATTTCAAGTTTTAACTACCATCCTATATGTTGGTGGAAATCAGAGGCATGCAGTTACAAGTGGGACATGTATTGGTCAGATTCTGACCTCTCTAAGTTCTAATTCGCTCAACATTAAATACACTTTTCTTGCCTTCTTCACTCAAATGAATTTTCTCCTCCCTTTCTTCTAGGAATCTTTAGATCTGAAACTCCATTTTAGTCATCATTTTTCCTTTGAAATCTCAAGCTTCCTTCACAAACTCTCTCTTGATTTGAGGTCTTCTTTTTTTTCATTTAAAAGCATATTTTTCATCATTTGTCATCTAATTTTCATAGCAAAAATGTTGCAGAAGCACCTGGAAACAATCAGATTCATGGAGGCAATTACTGTGGTGTTCAAATTTCCTCAAGCCAGAAGGACAAAATGACCTCTAAAAGTTCCACCCTGCAACAAAAATTACTTCTATTTGCAATTTGTACTTGTCTCTTTGTATATTAGTTCACTTAATTTGTTCTTCATTCTCTCTTTAATTTCATCTCAAAACTCCCTTTCCTAAGTTTATTGTTAATGGTTTCACCTTAATTTTCATGACTTGGTCATGGATTTTTCCCAAATCTAACTTCACTTTAGTGGAAATTATTCTTAATTTCACCTTGGAATGTCTATTTCTCAATGCCAAAATGCCTAAGGGACTAAAATTTACCTAAGGCAAGAGGTTGGGATTTTGGGGTTTAATGTTCCATGCATGGAAACATGAGAGGGTTGGAGTCCAACCTACTCATGTTCCAACTAGAACATAGGATTGTCAGACATTGACCTTCCCAAGCTCCCACGATAAGTTTGTCAAATGACTTCACACTTTCTTTTGTTTTGCTCTAATTTCACATCAAAACTCGTTTTGTTGATGGATTAACTTTGATTATAATTCTGATCATGGCTAACTTTTAAATCTATTTTTATATTTTATTGAGAAGCTGGCCCTTTTACTTTCTTTGAATCTGATCATGTTTAAGAGAAGAATGATTTTTGACTGTAATCCAATCTATTTTTGATGCCCCCAAGAACATGTAAATGGTAATTTTACTTTAAAATCGGGATGGAATCTTAGGCTATCATCCTGGTGACATGAGAGGGTTGGAATCTGATCTACTAATGTCCCAGTTGGAATAAGATATGATCAGAATTGACCTTTCAAAGTTCCCACCTTAATTGTTTCTCATGATCAACTTTCTTTATTATCCTCCACTTGCAACTTATTTCAACTTGTTTCCAACTCAATTATCTTCCTAAGTAATGTTCTTTTTAGATCCTCCTTCATGATCAAATTGCAATGATTTTCCCTTCTACTTGAAATATTAATGAAAGCTTTAGGTTTGATCTACATGTTTTATTCAAAGATTAGTCCCCTCTTAATCACTCAAACTAGACTTGACTTTGAAAAAAATTGATTTGCACCTTTAATCTTTCATATTTTCAAGCCACAATGTTATTTGAGACACAAACATGTCCAAAGTAGATGTGCAAAAATTTTGGGATGGAAGTCCCAGCTGAGACATGAGGTGCTTGGAATCTGACCTACTCATGTTCTAGTTAGAACATGGGATGGTCAGAATTTGACCTCCCCAAGTTCCAATTCAACACTAAGGTCTAGACTCAAATTTCCACTATTTCTTGTCAATTTCATTCTGATTTACTCTTTAATTTTCATTCATCCAATTCTCACAAACCCTCATATTTTCACTTTTGTAGTTGCATCACGTTGGTTTTTCCCTCTATAGTTATCTTGATTCACCTTTTCCCTTGTTCCAAATTGATTAAGCACTCTTAGTAAAAAAGCTCCACACAGCCAAATTTTATGAATTAACACACCTCCATCAATGTTATCCTCCACAAATTCCTTGACTTTCTAGGATAAATTTGATATTGGAACAACAATTTTCCAAGGATTCTAATCCATGGTTAAATCCTGATAGCAATGTCACAATTTGACTTATTGTAGAAATTATCTCATACTTATCAATTCTAATCCAATTCATCAAATCTCTTGACTCCAATCCTACATCCTTGACTAGCTTGGCCCAACTCTCATTGATACCTGACAGACTTGATTTCCTAATGAGCCAAAGTTTCTCAAACTCATCTCTTAGACTTGGAGAGTTGAAAATGTCATTGAACTCAACCTACCTAGGACAACCACCCTACTGCCAAGTGAAAAGAGGGGGTCCTTATTGGCAATGGGCAATGGTGTGAAAATCTTACAATAGGAAGTAAAATTGTTCGAGATCCTAACATTGGCTTGATTAGTGCACTATTTTATTGGGATCATGATGAGTTCTTGCACAACTTTACTAGTGCACTATTTTATTGGGATCATGATGAGATCTTGCACAACTTTGGGCATAGTGATATTCATACCAGATTAGTGTAGTAAAAGCCACCCTTGCATCTAAGATCAATATGGATCTAGGTATTGATTAGAGTATTTGAATATACTGCACAACTGACATATTTAACTACTTGTGTGAAAGCAATTTTAGGGAGGGAAGATTGTAATTTTCCCTTCTTAACCAACATAATTTAGTCCACTACCAAGTCCTCATTAATAGGATGAATAGAGGATCTATGAAGTTGGGCTTTGAATGTGATGTAAACTTAAAAGTTGATTGCTTAAGGATTTTTTAAAAAGATTAATTTTTTTTCCATGCAAGTGATATGGGCTTTGGATATCTCTTGTTTCTTGTACTAATGGAATGATAAACTGGACATATTGGTTTCTATCATGTGGATGCTCTAATTTTCATTTTCTTAGTGTGATACCTCCTTTGTGTACAACTATGATAGTCACTACAACTAAATCTAACTAGTCACCATAACATCACTAATTTGGTAAATCATTGTCCTTTCATCCTTTAGAAAAATCTTAAGGCTTCTCCATTAACGCTATTAAGATCCAAAAACCTTTACAAAGTGCTCCAATAATTAGATCCACATCCTATCTAGTAAGTCATTACCTATCACAGTTTGAGATGATATTTCTAAACTTTTCAAATCAAATTTCAAGTGTATTTTAATAGAAACCAAAAGATGTATTTAATACCTAAGGTAAGGTTACTTTGTATCTTTAATGTAAGTTTTGAATGTGATTGTCTAAATAGTGATATGACACTTTTTAGTGAATGATGATAGTCCCATGACTAACTATGATAAGTACATGTTTCTAAGTGAAAGGCTAGGGATTCATACCTTGGGGCATATTTTTACTAGTGTATAAACTAAAATATTAGATATCATTTATACATAAAGAAATGATTTCATTAAGTGTTTATCCTTTAATTGGACCTATGCAATTTTTTGTGTTTTGATTATGTTACACTTGAATCTTCAAAGTATATATATGGATTTCTTACATCAATGAACCAAAAAAATATATTTGGTGTACATGCTTTAGGAAAATGATAGCTAGGTAGGTCTAAATGATTGTTGGGCATTCATTTTGCATGAGGTCAATGGTAGGAATCCATTGCGTAATTCCTCTCTTGAAAAGAAAATCTTTTTAAAGATCCACTCCAAGGTTCAGTATTTGTCTTGCAATGTACCAAAATCTACTTAGTAGAAGATAAATGTGAGTGTTCACAAGGAGGCCTTTGCTGGTTTTAAAAAATCTTTTATCTTGGAATTGAAGTAAATCTGTTCACTATCTCAAAATATCACACCAAAGAGAACAATATTTTTTGTATTTTATGTTTTCCAATGAATGTAACTCTAACAATGCAGCTACTATGAGGTCCTATTCTAATAGGGGGTTAGTAAAGAAAATTAAAAAACTAAAAGCAAATAACATGAAATCAAATGACTTGAAATTGAAATTCCTAAATGGACATAAGCTACAGAACACAACACTCTACGAGTTAAACCTTCGAAGAAATCATTAGGAAACCAATGAAAATAGGAGCAGTGCTTCCTAGAATCCATTGATACAATCATCGGTGAGAATATTTAACAAATTGAATGATGTTTCACTCTTCATCAAATTGCAAGGCCATGGAAAGTGTCCTCATACAAGACAAAAAAGCAATGTAGACACAATTGGGTGATCTCTTCTCAAGCTTGATACATCAATGGAATTTGTATATCTATAGCAAACACCAAAACTAAAAGATTGCACAACCAGAAATAATGCAATAAACCTTTGGCTCAATCACAATCTCATGAATAAAATTTTCAAAATAATGACACATTCAGGAAAAAATCACTACACTCCAAGTGCGAGCACCAGAAGCATAATTTTATTGCATAATAATGGCGGCCCTTGTTACATTTTACAATGGGGTATTTATAAGAAATCATCTCCTCAATTTGTGTTGAGAGTGAGAGATATCTTCATGCAATAAAATACTTTTGAAACATTAAAACAAACTAAATATATACAAACTAACAATCTAACTAGTGCTTAGAGGGACTCCATCCATATTTTATTCATTAATTGGATGCATGAGCCCTTTACATGTCAAAAACAATGATAGCATGAGAGAGAAAGTAGGAGGAAACCATCAATCAAAGTAAATGTCCATGGAGGCACCAAAAATAGAAGTTGGCCCTTCACTAGGCATGTGTCAGAGTTAACTTGCCATCAAAATGCTCTCCCGATGCATGGAAAGTGCTATTTTTGGAACTGGCAATCAATTGTTGGCACAAGAGTTGTAGACCTATGGAGCTATGGACCTACAGAGCTACATGAAAATGCAAAGTTGTGGACCTACAGATCTATGGACCTCGACTGGATCAAAAACTCAAAATTTTACTAAGTGTCAAAATTGAAATTTTGGCATCTCGATTTTGTTCATCTTCATCCCAAAGCTATGTTTGGATGTTTGCCCTTGAATTTCTCTATCCTCTCAATAATTTTAGCAGCATCTAGAAGATCTAAAGCCTCATACTTGTCTTTGACCTTCTATCTGTAGTTGTCCACCTCAATTTGAGTTTTTGCAAAATCTCTGAGTTTGGTGTCCAACTCTAACAATGCTTCCTCTGTCCTAAAGGCTTGTCTAATGTCTTCATCACTGGAAGCTTCCTCTAAAGTATTCTTGAAATTATCCACTACTACCTCAATAGGCAATAGCTTCTCTCGTTCTTCATCTTCAAATATGTCCAAGCATGCATTGCTGCACAACTTTTCTACTTCCAAAATTTGCTCTCGAGCTTGGTCCTTGAGCCTATATATCTCATCATGCAATGTTTGCATCACTTTATCCCCATCTGCAATCTTCTCTATCTAATCATCTATCATGTCTAACTCTTCTCCAGTATATACATCAATTAGAATGTTGTACCTTTTCCCTTCTATGGCCTGTAGAGTTTGCAAATCTTTTCTCCATGCCCATACCTCATCCATGATATTGAAGTCCTACCTCAAAATTGCCACGATCTTATCAAAATTCTCTTGTGTAGCATGCAACAACTTCAAACTTCCTATGATTATAGTGATACCTTTATCCTCAAGTTTGTCTTGCCAATCTTGACAAGCTTTCAAAAATGGATTGAGTTGTACATCTTCCCCTTCTCTAAGAATGGTATTTAGAGTCTCCTTGGGGTGCTCAGGATCAAGAGGACCAACAACTTTGGCTAAATATCCCTTTAGGATCTCAACATGCCTTTGAAGAGTTTGCAATTCAATTTCATCCTGCTCCATGTGCTTGAGAACCTCTTTGACTCATATAGTCATCATCTATTGGGATGTATCCTGTGTAAGCTTTCCCAACATAATATCTTTCACTTCATAGTCCTCAAGACTAATAGCTTCTGCATCTATACCTTTAGGAGGGTGAGCCACTTGTGCAAATAAGTCCTAGTTCTATATGGTAATGATGAATGAAAATGGTGTTGCATCATGTAATGGAGACTCAGGCTTGTTCAAGATCTCTACAATATCACAAATATCATCCTTTGAAGCACAAAATAGATGCTTGGCACTTCTCATTGTTTCTTTCTGAAACCATCTTGGGATGTGTCTCTCTACAACCTTGGCTCTAGATGATGAAGGTATGTGTTCAACTACCTCCTTCCCTTTATCACTCTTACTCAAAGTCTCCTACTATGAGGACTCTTCTTTTGTAGTCTCAATCTCTGTAGATCCTTTAGTTTGATCCTCAACTTCCTGAGAAGGTTGTTACACATATTCTACTATATGTGCTTCTTTTGATGCCACATCAGTAACCATTGGTTTTGGTTGCTCTTGTGATGATGGTTCTTTTTTAACATGTTCCTCTTCTAAACTTGGAGGTGGGGGAGTTATTGAACCCTTATCTACCACTGTGACCTATGGTGGAGATGGAGGAGTGAGATCAAGACCCTATGTCTCTGGTGGCATATGCGTCCAGTCTTTCTGTTGGAGTTCACCTATATTGGTGTCCATGATCTTACCTCCAACTAACTCTATACCTAGAGGCATGAAATCAAAATCTAGGATGGAGAGAACATCTTCACTTTGCTCCCTTTTCTCATTCACCCACTGTTGCACTTTGTCCTCTGAAGAAGAGAGCTCTAATGGTTCTACTTGGGTAGGTGGTAGGGTACTCATGGCACTCTTTCTTCTTTCCAACTCTATGGCTTTAGCTAACCAAGTTCTCCTTTATAGGGGCACTTGTTCTTCCTCCTCATCTAATTTTGTTTCTTCCTCATCTATTTCTTCCTCTGAAATGGTTTTGGGAACTAATGGATTAGGCACTAATCTCTTACTAACTCTTTGTCATTTGTTCATCCTAACCTTGATCCTCTTTTGTCTCTTCGAAACTATAGGAGAAGCAGACTCTTCTTGCATAGGAGGAATAGAGATCTCTGGAATTTCTCCCTCTTCAAGTTGGCTTGGAAAAATAGGAGGCAACTAAGGTTCATCCTAGATTTGAGAGGCTCCAATACCTTGGGATTCTTGTGAGCTCTGTTCATGTTGCCAAGAAGACACATGTTTTGTAACCTATTCTATTTGAATCCTCTAAGGAGAGGTTCTCATCCTCTTTCCCTTCCTTTCAGGAGGGTGATAATGTCCCACTGGGTAATCAAGTTGGCAGACTATCTTTGGCCTAATAGGAGACTAGAGCGCAGAGATAGGAACTGTGACTTTCCTTCCCTTACCCCTTTCTGGGTGAGCATGTGCATGAAATATTATAGTATAAGGAATTGGATCAAGTGGAAAGGGTTTCTTAATCCAACTCTTTGTCATTCGAATGACATGTCTTGCTTGATTATTAATATCATCTCCTTCCTCTTTATCAACTTTTGCATTCAGAATGGGTCTCTCACCAACTTTATTTTTATTAAATAGGGGATCCAGTAGTTCCTTGGAGTCCTGTAGTCTTATCTCATTAGGGATGGTCAAATGGAGAGCCTTTTTTGCTAGATACAAAGTCATCCTACAATAGTCTCTGATACATTCATCCAATGATTTTCAATGACATCCTCATGATAGAAATCCTTCCTTGCTAGGTTTTCCACTTTGCCCACATTGTCAAAATATGGCCGAGGAGAGTTGTACTCTTCAAGTGGATAGTTCTCCCATTCCCACTCAAATGTTAGAATATCTTATTTTCTTTTCACCTGATATGCTTCTACAACAAAAGGCCAATCCCAACAAGTTCTCTATTGTCTTTTGATCCTCTCATAAGTTGACTCAATCTACCAGGATATTTCCATTAGGACCAACTTGTCACTAGGGTACCTCAAGAGTTTCTTTGGATTGATAGCTACACCACCTACCCAAATATATGTAAATTTCTTGAACTAGATGAAATATTCTTTGAGAGCTATGGTCTGTGCCTTGCCTTCCTCAGACAATCTCTTCCCATAGTCCCCTTCGATGAATCAAATGATTGTGAAGATGAAAGCATCATTTACGATTCGGTACCCAAAGCTCTATAGTGAGAGCTTCTTCTTCACCAACTGAGGATAGACTATGTATGGCCAACCATTGGACTTGTACATATTTCCTTTCTTGTACAACCCAAGATAGTTCATTACCCTTGCTACAAGCAGGTACACCACATAAGAAGTCATATAGAACTTCTTCTTGTCCTTTATCATCCTCATCTGCTCACACAAGTTTTCACTAAGTGCGGTAGCCCAATCTAATGGTATCTTTGCATGCCTGATGGTCTTAATGAATTTGACCATGAATGGAGTGAGATGACCTGTTGAAGCTAAGCCCATGACTCTACTCAAGAGAATGATAGAGTATCCAATGTCATCCTTCATGTATCCTTAAGTCATATCCACTTTGCTAATTGTTGTTCCCTAAGGTGGCTTCTCAATGAAGTACAAGGAATGTATAATATCGATGGCTTCTTGGTGATGATCTTTATACCATCTTTTAGCTACTTCATAGGAGAGTCAGATGAACTGATTGGCTTTGGGAAGATGGAAGACCCTCTCAATGTTGTCAGGACATAGATCTAAGACCACTTCTCTGGTGACACTCTTAACTACCTTTTCATTAGGAATGAAGTGTTGAGATAGGGTCATGACCAATTTAGTTGATTGTACTAACACAAGATGTGACACTGCATTCACTAATCCAGATCAGATCAATGCAAACACCAAGGTTGACCTTTTTGTTGGATTGTTGCAAACTCTCAAGAATTCTCCCAAGTCTGTGTGTCCAAGGTCAGTATCTTCGATCTCAGCATACTCATCATGTAATATCAACTTTGGGGGAATGCCTTGGAACTTGAAAACAATTGGTTTTGCTGCTACTCCAGATGTAGATGCCATTTGATCATGTTACCTGCGCATTAAAAGAGAAGAAAATATCATCTATCACCAAATAGCAAACAAGAAAAAACAACGTAAGAAGAAAAAAAGTCCCCCTTGGGGCTTATTTATTCTTTTTGTGTTTTAAATTATTATTATTATTATTTAAAACAATTTAAATTTTTTTAAATTTTATTATTTTTTTTCAAAATTTAAAACTAACACCTTTTGCAATAAATAAAATAAAATTTTAAAAAAATGAATAGAGGGCGTGGGCACTGAGGCACAGGCACTACATAGGCACAAGCACCGACGTGTAGTTGTGGGTGCAGTGCTACTGCGCGAGTGAGGGCGCACCACAAGGGTGCTACTATTGGCACTACTAGGGTACAGGTATGAGCACCGCACTGGCACCCCAAAGGGCATCATACAAGCGTTGCGCCTAGCACCATGAGGGCTTAGGCATGAGTTTTGTGCCTAGCACCATGAGGGTGCAGATACGGGTGTCATGCCTATGCCATGTAGGATTCACGATGCATGCATACAACACACGCGTGCCCATGAGGGCATTGCAATGAAAGAGAGAGGGGGGGAATGCTTACCTCTCCCTCCTCAAACACTTCAAAAAAAATAAAGAAGAAGGAAGGGAGGAAGGGTTTTATAACCCTCCTCCCCTCACATGTAAAAAACCATATGCGTCGTGCCTCGATGTGCACATGAGCGAGTGAGGGGAGGGAAATTTTTTTTTTTTTTGAAACTTGCGTCTCCATTTTCGAGTTTTCTAATGTTTTTTGGTTTTTGATTTTTTTTTTTCTCATTTTTTGATTTTTTATTTTTTTTATTTTTTGACTCTACAATGCAAACTCCTAAACAAATTTTCTTCTCCCAACTCTCAAATTGTGAGTCCGGGAGTCAAAAAAAAGGTAGGGGGTCCCCATTCCTAGCGAGGAATGGGGCGTGTGTTGTGGAAACCACAACAATGACTTTCCAAAATTTTTATCTTTCCATGTTATTCACTCTCCCTATATGAATTCTAGCTTCTACTTGTTCTTGTTGGTATCAAGGTTGTCTCATTTTTTCCATCTTCAGGTCTTTTGATATGTAAATTAATTATAAGTTTAACTGAAATAGATTTTCCAGTCTTCACTTGGAATCTCCAAGTAGGTCAATGGGTCTGTATGGATCAATATGTCTTAGTAGAACTCCATAAAAAAAAATTGGAAGAGGAAACCATTGATAAATAGTATTAAACTATCTACAACATTAATCTTATTTTCTCTGCAACATAGAGACCATGCAAGTTTTTACCATCTTACAGATGACTAGTCATGTCAAAATCAAGCTATTGTTGTTTCTTGGTAAATTCAAGTATAGAGTAGCATCGATTCATTCAACACCACTAGAAAAACTATCTTCAAAAATGAGTTCAAGCTATTTGACATAAAGAACAACAAAATTAGATTTCTTAGAATTTAAAGAAGCCAAGATTATTTTACATCTGACTCTACATCTATTACAAAACATGGATGTACAATGTGGTCATATTGTATTTATGAAATTGAAATTGTATTATCCAAACTCATGAGGTTCATGGTCCTCAAAAGGTAGCACTAGCATTAGGTAGAAAAAAGGGCATTCTCTAATGAGCATATATACTCTATTTTGTTGTGCATACTATTTTATATTGATTGTCCTCTCTTACCCAAGTCTGATTAAATACAAATTATCCACCAAATATGGAAAACATCTTTGAGTCTAATTATTATTTGATGTCTTTTGTCCATTGGTAGGAATGGGTAATGATCTTTCAGTTATTCTTTGTTGAGTTCCCAGAAGCCAACAATGGTTGGTCACAATTCTTCTTCCTAACTTGATCTAGGTTAGCTAGTAGAGAATATTTGATTGGGAATGTGATATCTAGTTTTATAATACATTTAGAGATCTTTTCTTGCATGAAGGGTTCTATCATAGATTTGCTAACCTAAGTTTGTATAATGGGTTAGCATCAACTTCCAACTTAAAAGTATATTGGATAATGTTCCATTTATAATCCCAGGGCACCTCATATGATGCAAAAGAATCCTAGACCTACAAACTATATTACATCAAATGAAATATTAAGTTTTTTTTTTTTGTATGAAATTTTGAAATTTCTAGTTGTTTTACAATTATTTTGGCTTGTCATAGTGGAATTTTTTTAACACAATCATCAGGTGAGCACTCAAACTAGAAAACTAATTTATTTGTGTAGTAACACATAAGCATCAATTTTCATTAGATTTTGACTAGATTTTCAACAATATATTCAAAGCATGTCCACATGTTTCATTTTTATTTCATGTTTCTTCTAGAAGTTGAATTGCCTAATCAACTCAAGGGCTCTATGAGACATGTGCCATAATTTAGAGCCTTATACCAAATGATACTCATTTGTGAAATGTTATTGGTCCCATGGTAGTTCATGTTTGAAGCTACATTGATTTGGAGTAATATTAGTTGTTTGTGGCACCAAAAAGAACATTCTCTATCAAATTTAGATTGAAAAGGGGGGGGGGGGGATTTATTTGAGCATAGTTTGTGAAATCATTTGATTAAAGTACCTTCTCAACATAATATCCACACTGACCCGCCAAACAACATAAACAATTATTTTTTACTCCTTTTGATTACATTCAAAATGATATTATGTAGATGATCTTATGAAAAATATGAAGTAAGGCATTCCAAAGGATTAGGTATATCATTAAATCAAAAAAATGTACCTATCAATAGACAATTGAGAGTGATCTAGGTACTGGGTACTGCTTTCTATGTCTGATATAGAATTGATAATATACACACCATTATAACAATAACAATATACTCTGAATATTGTGGTAGTTTATCTGATATGAAAATATTATTATGTTGTTAAATAGTTCTGAATTTGTGATGCAAGGAGGAGGTGATGGTCTTGTTTCTTATTACCAAATTCTCAAGCTACTAGGCTAGGCTTCTTCCAACCTTACCTAAGCATATCATATGCTATCCCTTAGGATTCTTCAAGATTAGAGACTAGGTGATTGGCCTATTCCTTATACCACCTCACCTATTCCAAATGCCTCTATCTATACCTTCACCAAAACCCAAACTATTTCCAAAGGCTTAAATTTATCACCAATAACAAGATTCCAAACATGCATAAAGTTCTATACAGCTTAGTGGGCTTCAAAACATTAATTCATACAAACTCTTCCTATGTGGACTCTCCCTTACAACTCTAGCTTGGGATTAGGGTAATAAATCCAACTCTACCAAAACTAAAGGTAGATTGAGATTCCCATTACTAAAACTTGAAGTTATCATTACCTTATTAAGAATCTTCAAACTACTGATTCTCGAGCTCATTGTCTTTGAGTAGATAATTAAACTTTCAAACTCATCATTGGTGAGGGTTTCATTATTGAGTGTAATTGCTAACTCCAAACTTCAATATCTCAGCTATTCCATAATTTAAAAAATAATTTCTTAACATCCCATGGATGCCTACCAAGCTTCCAATACTATGCAACTCTCATTAAACTTGTGTCACTATTTCTTTAGAATGTTGATTCATTACTTTTATTTACAACAACATTTATTTGTTGATTTCAGGTTTATAACTTTATGGGGAATTGAGTTATGGTGTAGACTCTTGCTAGTACCATCATAACAACACAAAAACCTTTCATCATCTTCTCTATGTTCATGAAGCAAAATAAAAAAAAACATGCATTCGCTGTTACACCATATTCTAAAAATATACATAATTTACTGTCCAAACAAAAAGTAATGCATACTTGGTAATAATATAATGATAATAGAAATTTGTTCAATTAACCATAGAAGTACTATGTTCTTCACCATGAATGGGAAGCTTTAAATCATCACAACCAAAAATTTTAGAAGAAGATAGAAGGACTGTAAATTAAATGCCAGTATAACAACAATATTACACCAAAATGTCGATTTCTATTTCACAAACATATACAAAACACTTTGTTCCTCTTCTCCACACATTCTCCCCCTATCTTCTACATGAATATGTAATGTCTAATAACAAAAAAAAATACCTTTCACCTCCTCTAAGAGGTCATTCAAGTGGATGATTTTTCACTTTCTAACACTTGCCATTTTGCACAAATTGATGATTGCAATTTTTGACAATTTTACACTTTTTTGTATATTTTGTAGTTTATGATTTCTCGTGCTTCCTAGACACCATAAATAGGTTTAAAAGCTTATTAAGACCTTTTAATACTACATTATACCCCAATCATCCCCTTGCATGAAATTTTTGTACTTTTGACTCACTATGACCCATAATGCTTAAAACAAGAAATTGGTCAACATGACCTTAATTTGAACATGATATGAAATAACTAAATCCCTAAACTAACATGATCATGAGGAGTATATGAAACAAGATATTTATTATTTATCATATTCCTTACAACATACATGGTTCACTTTAAATTTGATCATGAGGAGTATATTATGGCAAACTTAAATTTTCACCCAAGTACCCATATAAGCCTCCAGGCATTAGGTATGTTTCTTATCTTCTTCTATTAAATGTGACACCCTTGTACATTAAATTTAGTTGTTGAAAAATGTAATTTAATAATAGTTGATCCCTTTTTTCAAGTTTTTTAATTCGCAATAATTCACAATAAATTGATACATTAACTACAACATTTTTGTTCACATCCCTTGTAGCGTGATTACGCCAAGTGGGCACTTTTCAACTCAAAAGAGGATATGCATGTCTATGAGTGATTATAAGCTTTTATAATGGTTTTCTGCATGATCTAATTTGTTACAAAATTTACTTATTCTTATTCTTTCTAGAATGTTACTAATTTATTTGGAAATTTTATTATTGTCTTTACTTGTGTATTGTCCAATTCATCCAGAAACATGGAGTCCCATGTGGTCTATCTCAAGATATATATTAATTTTGATTCAATATTATTAAATAATTATGTTCACCTGAATTTTGTATGTGTCTGAACTGGGGAATCATGTATAGTTCATTTATGTGCTAGAATATTGTGATTAACTTATTATTGTTTTCTATGAACACATGGGTGCATCATTCTAACATGACTTCTTTTGTTCACGGTAAGTTTAAACTTGGTTTTTTAAATTTGCATGGTATTTGTGCTCATACTTTAGAGTTTGTAAACATGTTCTTAAATGTATTGTCCTAAGTGTATTCAAAAAATATAATCTTCTGAAAATGGATGTAGTTTGTTGTTTATTATCCTATTGTTGTATCTTGCTGTAATGCTAAAAAAAAATTCTTTTGATGTTTGAACTAAAATATTCATCAAGATTATTTTGTCTTGATTAAAGTACCATTTTAATTCCTATTAATAGGGAAATTCTAGAGGTGATTTTCATATTAATTTGGAGGATAATGAATCCCCATGTGATGGGGAAGTATTGCAGGTTCTCTTTGGCCTACATTCTAGCAAGATCACATAGATGGATACTGCTCTCAATTCAAGGTTATAGAAAACAAGTACCAGATATTTACATCATTGAGTATTGATATTTCTCCTATAATGCAAGAGACAAATTATTCATCTTATATTTAGGATTGCCACAACTTTCCTCTTTTGTTTCAAATAGGCAAGTAATTAAATTGCCTTTGATAGATCATTGAAATTCTATTTCAAAGTATATAGATAATATTCTCAAGATTATTGATGAAATTTCATTGGCTAAGGTATCTCCAAATGAGCGTACATTCATCACTACAATGCAAGGTTATGCATCTGTTGGTGAGATTGGTAGATCTTTTGAGTATTTTACAAAGATGAAGAGAAAGGGTTTGAATCTTGATGAATTATCATTTGGAACCCCCTTAAGGCATGTTGCAAGGCAAGAAGGATGCAAAGTGCTCTATTAGTCACAAAGGAAATGAATGTGGTTGGAATTAAGAAAAATGCCTATATTTACAACATTGTGATTGATGGGTACTTAATCTTTATTGCTTGTAGTCCTTATTATTCTGAATTTGAATTTGTTAGGTTACTAGAAAGACAATGACATTCGAATTGCATTGTTCTAGATAGTACTTATAAACTTCTTAGAATATGATTAGATTTTATTATATGTAATTTTGTGAGGAGGGTATTTTAATGTCAACTAGGACTCGTTCTTTTGAAGAAGTTTTTCTTGGTGAAAAATCATTTGGACTATGGTAGTATGGGAAAATAACAGATGTTGATAGTATCATTATTTTTTTACTACATTTTTTGGATTTCATTGGTACCATTCACCTGATATTAGTTGGGCACATCTAATTTAGGAAAGTTTCATTTAGTCTTGTTCCAAGTTCTATTGATGTGATTCCATATCAGTTGTTTTCATGCTTTTCTAGTAGGAAAGAGTTAAGGTTCTTTTAGGGCCATTTGCAGTGCCTTAGGAAAATAATTAGGAAGTATCTATGAATAGGAAGAAAATTCTTTATTGTAAATCATTTTAATGAACTTCTTAAATGTTAGCATGATAAATTAGTACCATTGTAATGTGCCTTTGTCAACAAGATGAGCTCTTATTGTAATCAAGTGAAAGCCTACAACCTATGAGCACAATAGTCCCATGAAGACACATGTCTTGCAAATATGTCAGCCCAATGAAGACACTTGAACTATGGATACAGTGATCCAATGAGAGTTTAAATTTTGATAATTGTCACAAAAATGATTCCATTTATGTTGAAACCTTGCTTTCATGGAAGATCTTCATGTGCATCCTCATGGTGGTTGTTCTTTGAAGGGCCTCCCTAAGAATATCAAACTTGATGCCCCTAATGGTTGGTTCATGGATTTAGACTCTTCTCTTAATGATTCATCTATGGTTTCTAATGGTTCCAATAGCTCTACTTTGTCTAACTAGACTTGTACATAGAAGCTCCCCTACTCACTTGCACAAACATCTCAAGTGCTAGATGCAAGCTTTGTCCTTAGCATCACTTTCTAGATCATTGTAATGACACACTAGATCAACAACTTCTATCAAACCACACTCTCAAATTTGTGACAATGGAGTGAGAAAGAAAAACATATTTATGGAGCCGCACATAGAAAACAGGATGTTGCTTGATTCCGTTCTTATAGATTTGATGTCATTGATTTCATTTGGAATCTGGTACTGCATTCATCCTTGCTCATTCTTGGAAATGGCACCATTTGATGGCCATAGGGATATTTTGATAACAAAATCTCCCTCATCACTCATGATAAGTAGCCCAACTGTTAGACAACAAGCCACCCTTCATATCACTTTCCAAGCAATCATAATGACATTTTGGAATGACAACTGCTACCAAACCATTCTAAAAATTGTGCCAATGAAGTTGCATAGAGATAACTTGGGGATGCCTCACATAGCAATTAGGATGCTCCATGGCCCTCCAATAGAAAGGATGTTAACACCAATATTTGAAATCCAAAAAACACGTCTTTCTTGAACACCAACACTAATTCTATTGGAGGGTTGCTGGGAGCTTTCATTATCAAATCTCTCATTAGCCATGATAGGTTCATAACAAATTACTAGTGTGCCAAGTAGCCACCTAATGCTAGATGAGGGCTCACCATTAGATTGACTTCAAAATTGTTGAATAGACACACTATAAAATGGCAACTGCTACCAAGCCTCTTCTGAAATTGTGTTGGTCAAGTGATCAAAGAAGATGATCTAAGAGATAGTCCATGGGTAGGCATTAATTGGGGGATTCACGCATGTAGAAAAATTCTATAGTAGCTACATAGCATATTGAGGGTATTCAATATCACTGCAATCCACTATATTTTTTTAAAACAAATTAGCTTGGTCAAATTTTTAACCAACTCTTCAAGATTTTCCACCAACAATTGGTCAAAATTTTGACCAACCCTTTGGTCTTGACCATGGCATTCTGGTCATGGGATGGGCCAGAATTGGTCAAAATTTTGACCAATTCTTTAAAATTTTCCACCAAGAATTGGTCAAAATTTTGACCAACCCTTTGGTCGTGACCATGACAACCTGATCGTAGGATGGGCCAAAATTGGTTGAACTTTTGACCAATTCTTGAATGATTTCCACTAAGATTTGTTTGAAATTTCAACAAATCCTTTCATCATGAGCATGGCATCCTAGTCGTGGTATGGACAAAAATTGGTCAAAATTTAGACTAATTTTTGGAAATCTTTTACCAAGATTTGGTCAAAATTTTGACTAACAATGACAAATTAGGCTTAGAAGAAATATAAACTATTTTACCAAAGTGTTGATCAAAATTACAACCAACTTGAAATTTAGTTGAAATTTCATTGAGAAAAATTGTGACATAGTTCTTGGTCACACTTTTGACCAACATGGGTCAAAATTTTTACCAAAATTCATCAAAAATTGGGTCAAAATTTACTAGTGTCAGTGGATATGAACAGAAGGACATTATTCTAATCGAGAATGACATGGACACCCTTCTACTTAATCTTTATATAGTGACTGAAGAGGAAATTTAAAGTTTAATGAAGGACTCAAGAAAAATATATACAAACCCAATTGTGTAATGCCCCACTAAGGGATCCAAAAGAATTAACCTAAAGTTTTACTAAGTTTGCCAAACAAATTTTTTTTTTAAAACATGAAAGATAAACCATTCATATCAAACACATAGTAGCGGAAGTAACAACATACAATCAACTATAAGCATACATAATAGGTTACATTCCTTAAGGATCCCAAGACGTTGAGTCACATTTAATCTAATTAATACTAAGTCTAACCACTACCACATCCACATGAAAGAATAAATAGTAAGTCCAATGTCCATATTACACATTTGTTTTAGAATGCCTCTTGGCAATTAAATTCAAAATACTCAATCATCCACTGTACATGTCACAGGGAATGAAAAGCTTAAAAGAATATACATGTGTGAAAATGAAGTACATAATCCTATTCTAATCTATGATGCAAGTGCAATAAAGTAAATGAAACCAAATTCCATACATGATACATAATCATAGAAGATAGAAACATCCATTGTAAAAGATAACCATATATAATAAAACATAATTAACTAAGTGCACAGTTCCTTCCAACCATAAATAGCATCATTAGACCATCGTGGGTCCTAGCCATCCCTCCGTGTTTAATATCCCAAGTTACCAAAGAGATCATCAGTATTATCATAGTAGGAATGTCACTCCTAAAACATACTACATTATATGTAGAAATAAATCTAACATGCTACAACATATGCATAAGAAATCTAATCATGCAAAGTAAAACATAAGATAAGTAAACAACAACATCTATCATATGCTAATCATTAGTATAAGGATACGTGTCCATCATCATAAATCAAGAATAGAATGAAGATAGATGCCAATAAAGAATGATCCAGCCATGGTGACTACGGACAGATCTCAAATGGTAAGAGTGAAAAAGCACTGCCATTGGACCACGTGGAACCTAAATTGTCCACTCCCACCATGTTGAGGAGATAGTCTCAAGTCCCAAATAGGATATCAAATCGCATAACACAAGATAAAAAATCACAAGTACTCTCTAAGTCCAGGAATCCTAAAACTATACAAACTCAAAGATTCCATCATAAAAGGGTCGACACCTATACCCAGAGGCACACAAGACACGTAGGAAACCTACTATGTAAGTGGGAAAGTGTCATCACACAAATCATGCTAGAGTTACCCTAGTAGTCTCTCAATAGACCTTGGCCCCCTAGTGATCCCTATGCGGCCACTAGTATCCTCTCATACTAATAAGGCATACTACGAAATGCAAGGTCGCAAACAAGCATTCTCTCTACTCTCATCCTATTCTGTACTAGCACTCGAGGCATGGGAGAGAACATACAATTATCTTATTAGGTTCATTTTAATCCCCATTTAGTATAAATGTTTTCACTTATTAAATAACTTACAATGAGTTACCCTAGCAGCCACTTAGAGCCCCGACCCCCATTGCAAGCCACTTCCCTACACTACAAGTAGATAACCCACCCTAGGCTCAATAAAAGCACAAATCCATAATCACATAAAATCACCCTAGTCCTGAACAAGTGACTAGAAAAATACCAAAAGATAAACCACAATAAGAACATCAAATCTCCATGAGCAACTAAAAAGCATCCATTGATAATCATGACCACAATAGTTCTCTATTAGCAACTGAAGGTATCAATGATAATCACAATATCCATCAGTTCTCAACAAGCAACCAAAAAGGCATCTCAAAGAAAATAATACTGATCGAAGACTCCAAAATGGTTGAGTCAAAACATGTCACAACATGACAACATCAAGAAATAAATCGACACTTCAATCCCATCATGACAACTGGAAAGTAGTCCAAGGATAACTGATCAATGACTCAAAAATGGTTAAGTCAAGTGTCTCAAATACATACACCTCAGCTTCACACAAGAAGACTAGAAAACATCAACGAATGATAAATACAAACATCTCATAGAGCATGCCATCACATTACCATTGTTGGGTTTTAAAAGAATCGAGACCAAATAACATCAACATGCCATCACATTTGCATAACTCTCAAGCCTTTGGCAGACATCCTAACTGGTCAACACTCTAGGACCACCCAAACCCCAAACATGGATAGCATAAAGAACAAGATACAATCACATATTTTAGTTTTCTTTCGCAATCACATGGTTAAGCCAAATATTAGGTTTTAGTTTTCATTTTCAAGTACATTTCAAGTGTATAAGATTCATTATTTAATCTACAACTCAACCCATTTATTTTTTTGAAATAAAACATAGAATTATCCCTCCATTATTTTAAAACAATTCTCTAAAATAATCATAAGATAATTATTTACTTATTTAAATCATTGAACTAGTTCCCATTGACTTTTAGATAAAATCATTCACATTATTCAAAACATTAGAATAATACTTATCAAATTTCAAATAATTAGTTTACAATTTCCTTTAAACACTTCAAGGACAATCATTTATTTAAAATAATCCTCATTGATTTTAAGTAAAATCAATCTCATTAATAATTCAATTATTTAATTTCACTTATTAATATCTCTTTTCTTTTAATTTGCCCTCATTTAAAAATCTATATACTTAAATTGAATAATAATTAATTACACTTCTTCTACTATTAACTAATCTTAACTAAATTTAATTTAATTAGATTAGTTAATAAATCATATAAAACTAATGCATAATAATAAAATTCTAATTTAATTTGAACCCAAACCCAAATCAATTTCCAAATCTTGATTCTACTAAGGGAAGATTGCAATAATATTTTAATTCCCATAGCTGGATGAAACAATATGCATGCCCGAATTCCAATTTACAAAATTGAAGATTCATTCATAGAGAATTATTCAGACACATATAACAGACACAATAAAGACAGGAAGAAAAAGAGCATAATAAAATATGCAAAATAATCATGAGTGCCTACTTGGACACTGATGCTAATTCCCTGCGCCTCAGAAAATTGTAGAGAAGCTCCTCCTCTTAGAACCTTCTTCTTTCTGAAAATTTCTTCCTTCTCCAACATTTGCAATTCTTTCAAGAACCGAACCCCCCCAAGTGACTAGAAGTTTTTTTAGAAGCATATGAGGATGTCCATACACACTAGGAGAGCCTCTATATAAAGGCCTCTAAGATGCATCTAGAATGTGTCTAAAAAGAACTAAGAGATAAGCATGACAACTAAGCACATATCTTCCACGATAAGAAGATAAACATGATGAGGTGTCTAGAATGTTGTAGACACCATGTGCTCAAATAATATGCTAACTCCTAAGTGTAGACAACATGTGCATAATTAGAGTGCAAACTCTTGTGTTGTCAACATGACCACTCCCAAGAGCTCACATACTCCTATGTGAATAAATATTAAAATAATGCACCTTATTTAATTAAATTTCTTTATTTAATATTCATTTGACTCCTTTTTAAATTAATTTATTAATTTTAAATCTCATGCACTCACTTTATTAAATCCACTTGTTTTATCTTAATATATTTTAATCACATGCACGCATCATGTGCTCTAGAATCTTTTAATAATTTTAATATCTGTTCCACTTTTAAATTTATTTTTGAAACTTAATTGATAAAATAAAAATGAGCTCTAAATATATTAGCATTAAATTAAATAACTATTATCACATTCCAAATCTAAACTTATAACTTTTATCTTCAAATTTAATTATTTTATTTAATTAATTTCCCAATTAATTAAATTAAATTAATATCATATTAATTTTCCATTAAATTAAACCATTAATTAAATCTTTTAATTAGGCTTAATTAATAGAAAATACACTAAAGACTCATAAAGTAAAATACAAAAACTCATCATAGCAAAACACATACAAAATCAAACCAAAAGGGTTAATATCACAAATTACATCATCTAACGTATTCGGAGAGTACTCGACTTAGATACTTCTCCTAATTTTCAATTAGGACAAATGGCTTAAAAGGTTGAGATTTGGACTTGAGAATTTTATCTCCCCTCTCTTACCATTGAGATAATGCAATAAGGTACACTCATCCTGGCAATTCAGGAAAGTCGATACCCGGTACCTGCAACCTGCATCAAACTCATGCATGTACAAGCACAATATATATACTAAGCTAAATAAGCAATGAAAATAAGTGGTGCATCATTTAGATCCTAACTAGCAGGTGACTATGACTCCTTCCTTAACCACATCAGAAATGCCATACATAAAGAAAACAAACACACACACCATACACATGCAAGTATGGGGTAAGTATCCATAAAAAAACAAATATGATAATAAATCATCTAACTAATCATCATCAATAACTACAAACACTGTAATAATCATCATACACACATGAACTACAAAGTACCAAGTAATCTCATCATATAATAAACTGAATTTGAAGCAATATCTGGTAATCTCAAAATAATGTTACTAATAATCATTAACATAAAACTAGCCCTAAAAGAGTTTCACAATGATAGAAAAAATGTGAAATAGGGGCAAGCACTACAAATTGTGTTAGAGATAGTTGAATATTCAACACTTGAAGTCAAGAAGACTGATGATATTGTAGTCACATCAGTTATTGCGGTTGTAATTTTAGAGAAACTTGGTAAGGAATTAACTGCAAATATGTCAACAATTTGTCTAAAAAAATTGAACAAGAATATAAAATCTGAGAAAGATTCATGCACCCAAATGGCAGAGGATGAAGTCACATTGAAAGAGCAACATGCTACTCAAGCTCTTATTTATTTTTTGGGTGCAACGGTTGTCAAACCTACACATGTGATTATTATATGTTGTCTTTGATGTTACACAAATTTCAAGTCTTTACCCAACAATTAGTGTCAGGTGAGCTCATTTGGTATGGATGGAAGTATTCTACATATGTGGAAAATTCCAAGAAAGACAACATAGAACTAGTGTTGACCAAGTTCACTTGGTTACCAAAGAAAATTTGGCATGGAACTAGTGTTAACCAAGCTCACTTGATTACCAAAGGAATTCTGAATGAAAGCCTTTTCTAATTTAGTGTTGACCAAGTTGGGTTGGCTAATGAAGGATTTTTCTCTATCAACATATTGGATCTGACAATTTTGTTGGCTAGTTCTAGCCAACTCAAGGGATGAATATTATTTGTTTGAAAGTGTATTCAAGCTGAATTGACAAGGTAAATCATATAAATATAAGATGAAGTTGAGGATTGAATTATAAGAACCATGGGATTGAAAAAGATAAATTAAGCAAGAAAATTGGAAGGATATCTGAGTATCTGAGTTGACCAAGATGCAAAGAACATTCTGATCAAGGAGAATCAATTATTCAAGCTAGAATTAGGATTTAAAATCAGCATAGATAGTTGTATCAGAAATTAGGTCAAGTTATTATTACTTTCTAATAATTGTAGCAGTGAATCAGATCTTCTAATAGAGTTATCCTAACATATATTTGGTAAATCCTCTAACAAGGTGGCATTTCTAAATTAAAGTGTCTAAAGACCTCTAACAAGACCATACCTAATAGGGTGAATTAAATCCTTTAATAGGATTAAACCTAAAAATGTCTTTTGTAACCTTTAATAGGGTTGGCTCCTAACAGGGCTCACTTCAGAAGAGTGAAAAATAGTAACTAGTTGCAATTGGTGGGTTCAAGATGTTCTGTAATGATAGAGGAATCAAAAGATGGACATATGCCTCCAAAAAATGGAATAGTTGAAAGGAGGAATAGATCTATAATGGATTGTGCTAGAACACTCATGATGAAGAAAAATATTTCTTTGAAATACTGGAGAGAAGTTGTAATGACAGAGGAATCAAAAGATAGACATCTGCACCTAGAACCCCTCCACAAAATTGAATAGATGAAAGGAGGAATAAATCTATAATGGACTATGCTAGAACACTCATGATGGAGAAAAATGTTGCTTTGAAATACTGGAGAGAATTTGTAAGCACAACTGTCTATACCTTGTACTGTGTACAAGTTAAGAAAGGTACTCATTCAACACCTTTTGTACTATGGTATGGATACTCATCCAATGTAAAATACTTTAAGGTATTTGGAAGCAAGTAATACATTCTTAAATACTTCAAGAATGGTAAACTAGATGCAAAAAGTGAAGAAGGTATATTCCTAAGATATTCCACAAGAAGTAAAGCTTATAAGTGTTTAAATACTAACACTAGCAAAGTTGTGGAAAGTGAAAATGTAAGTTTTGATGAATATATAGAAGTACATGAGGATAAACCTATGAAAGAACAAAAAGATTACAAATCATTTGTATGCTCTTATGAAGGTATGCCTACTAAGGAAGATGTTGCAAATCAAGCTACAATCCAACAGCAAGTTTCAGTTACTACCGACTCACATACTATGAATGTTGATTTGCATTCAAAAATTGAGCTACATTCAGATGCCAAGTTACAGAATAAAATTGAAGCACATTCTAATTTTGAGATTAGTGTATATGAAAGAGATGCTGAGCTATCTGATAGACATAATGTCTCTTAAGTTGAAAGACAAAATGAGGAAGCTAGAGCTAAACCAAGATTGTCAAAACATGTCAAGAGACATTATCCTACTATACAAATTATTGGAGATAAAGATGCTAGAACAATGACAAGAAATAGATTGAGGAATGATATATGTTTACTAAGCATGAAAGAACCTAAATTAGTGAGAGATGCATTAGAAGATGTAGATTAGATTTAAGCCATGGAAGAAGAGATTGAACAAATTGAGAAAAACAATACATGGAATCTAGTTCTTAGACTAGAAGACAAAAATGTGATTGGCACCAAGTGGGTATTCAGAAACAAGATAGATGAAAATGGTGAAGTCGCAAGGAACAAGGAAAGATTAGTATGCAAAGGATATTCACAAGAAGAAGGAATTAACTATGGATAGAAATTAGCTCCTAATGCTAGATTAGAAAGAGTAAGAACTTTACTTGCTTATTCTATAGAAAAAGGTTGCAAAGTTTATGAATGGATGTTAAATCTACATTTTTGAATGGCATATTAGAGGAAGAAGTTTACATAAAGTAGCTAGAAGGATTTTTTGATGATAACAATAAGAATATGGTATATAGATTACACAAAGCTCTATATGGTTTGAAACAAGCATTAAGAGAATGGTATGCGAGACTTCATAAGTATCTTGTGAAGATTGGATTTGAAAGGACTAATGATAACAGCAATCTATACATGAAGACAAAGAAAGGAAAAGATATTTTGTTATCTAAATTTTTTTTTGATGATATCATATTTGGAGGTCAAGATACTTTATGTAAGGCTTTTGCAAATGAAATGAAGCAAGAATTTAAACTGTCTATGTTTGGAGAGATCAAGTTCTTAGAGGGTTTGCAAGTATATTAGATGAAACATGGTATATACATCACTCAGTCAAAATATGTCAAGGAAATATTGAAAACTTTTGGATTGGAGGATTCTAGACTAGTAAGTACAACTATGGTGATAGAACAAAAATTGTCAAAGAATGATGATTCAACTAAGGTTGAATCAAACATTATACAAGTCTATGATTGGAAAATTACAATATGTTGTACATAGAAGACCTAACATTGCATTATCTGTAGGGATAGTTGCAAGATTCTCTGCTAATCCTAGGGAGAATCATTTGATGGTTGTAAAGAGAATAATGAGATATCTGAAAGGAATAGAGGAGTATGGTCTATATTATAAGAAAAATGAGAAATTTGAATTAAGAGCCTATATAGATCTTGATTGGGCTAGAAACACTGATGACAGAAAGAGCACCAGTGTAGGAGCATTTTCTTAGGCAAGAGGCTGGTTACATGGACTAGCAAGAAACAAAATTGCACCTCACAATCTATTGTTGAAGCTAAATATGTTACTTCTACTGTAAACTATACAAACATTATATGGATCAAATCATTACTCAAAGGTATGAAAGAAGATATTATAGAACCAGTGACACTTTATTGTGACAACACAAGTGCTATAAATACATCAAAGAATCCTATGATGCACACAAAGACTAAGCACATTGTAATCAAGTATCATTACTTGAGGAAATTAGTTCAAGATAACGAGGTGAAGATGGAATATGTTAACACCAAAAAATATTTTTTGATATCTTCACAAAAGAATTACCTAAGGATGCTCATGAGTATCTAAGAGGTAAACTAAGGGTGATACCCCTATCAAAGGTTATCTAAGTAACAAAAGGATTGCCCCTGCATCAAACAAGTTGATTTTTATATGTTACAGATTGATGCAGTGGATCTTACTTTAGGAGCTACCCAAACTAATAAAAGAACTAAAACTACAAATCAATCACAAGTAAGGTGACAGAGGGAGAAACTGAAGAAGCTTTGTTAAGATGACAAGTCTTTGACATTTTTTCCAAAGAGGGAGATAGTTATTGATGAAGGGAAGTATAAGAAAGAGGGAGATAGTTACTGATCAAGGGAAATATAAGAAAGAGGGAGATAGTTACTAATTAGGAGAACAAAGAAAGAGAAAACCTAACATCTACCTAGTAAGAGGGAGATACAAGAAGTAATTCAGAGGGAGTTATAAGGAAGAGTTTTGTAACCTATTCAGAAGATAGAAGTTTCTGATAGAGGGAGAGATTTCAATACAAGGAATTATTTTCTTTTTGGTATTTTGATTGGTTTTACTATTTCAACCTAGTTAGTTTGGTTGATCAATTTGGTTGGCCATCAATGCCAAAGAGGGAGATTATTGAGAATAGATTAAAGAAGATTATTAAAGAGGGAGATTGTTGAGAACAAATTGATGCAAGTATGACCAATATGCGTCAATCATTATTTTATCACTAATGTCAAACTTGCTATTTGCTTATAAGACAACTGCTTATATTATTTAAGTACTATCACTTATTTGATTGATGAAGAGGATTTGACCAAAAGATGTAACAATAGCACCTAGAGAAAAGGTTGAGTTATGCTTATCTAAAGAAGTACAAGAATCAGTTAAGGTAGGGTAATATGATGTACTAATAATCTACTTAAGCTTACAAAGGTTGGTTACACTAAGAAAGTTTAGAAGAACAAGTTAAATAAAAATTTTCTGCCAAGCTTGACCAAGTGGATAGTAGGTGCCAAGCAAAGTCAATGCAAGCCGAGTAGAAAATCCATTGGAGTCAAGTAAAAGTCTATTCTAGTGTATGCTGAGAAAAATAGTGGATGTCAAGTAAAGTTTAGTTGATACTGAGCACCAATAAACTTTAGTTCATTTCGAGTGATTTTACAAAGGATGTCGAGTAATGTAGTATGTGTCGAGCATCAGAAGCCAATTAATGCCGAGTGGTTACATTATTTGAAAGATCATGTAGTCAATGGATCTAAGCTGACAAGTTTGTTTTCTTGGATTGTGTGAACCAGGTGGAAGATAAGATTGATGAGTTGGTGGGATACAATTCAAGGCAAACCATTTTTAGGTGAATTCAAAGAGGATTCAAGAAGAATTTTCTAAAAGAGATATCAAAATATGGGGTAGATTCATTGTATTCTAACTAACCTGTCCTAACCCTAAATTGGACAATGAAGAATGAGCTAAAAAAAAAATCTTAATTTCTTATTTATAAGAATGGCTAGTCAGAAGCAAGGGTTTTCATGTGTGAGACCCTAAGAAAGACAAGGAATCAAGGGTTTTTCTTCATCAAGTGACCTAAGAGAAGAGTCTGCATTAGCATATTAAGCAAGAAGGCTTAAGGGTATGAATGCTTGAAGGGTGAACAAGCTATCAGAGCTGAAATGTATGAAGGCCAAGTAGAATGGAGGAATAAAAAATAATCTATAATTTGCAAATGGAGTTTTAAGTTTTTATCAAATGAAGCCTTACTATTAGTCTCTAATAATTGTATCAGTCTAGGGTAAATCCTTTGGATTAGCATTGACCTAACAGTCATTTGTAAATCCTTTAACCAGGTGACATTCCAAGTGAATGATGTAAAGTCCTCTAACAAGGCTCACTCCTAATATGGTGATTGAAATACTTTAGTAAGTTCACATTTAATAGTGTGTATTGTAACCTTTCAGAGGGTCTGCCTTTCACAAGGCATCACTTAAGAAGAGCAAAAAAGAGTAGCATGTTAGTGGTGATTTTTCTCAAATTGGGTTTCCACATAAATGACTATGTGAAGTTTTTTAATGAATATGTTATGTTTCATGTTTACATTTTTGCAAATTGATTTGATAGTAACCTACAAGTTTTAAGTGATTGCATAATCTAATGGATGCATGCATGATGATAAATTTTTTATGGTTCACTAAGCTGTGAAAAGTTTTATTTATACATCTAGACCTTGGATAACTGATTCATCCCTCCCCCCCCCCTCTCACTTATTCTAAAGTATTCCAACAACATTCATCACTTGATTTCCGCACAATGTTTTAGTGTATCCCAACCTTTCTCAGGAGGGTCTTGTAACCAGACCTAACTTGGTAAGGTCTTGAATTTCTACAATCACTCAGTGATCCCTTTTCATCTTGAATGTTGATATGGATATTTTCTTCTTATTGGTTGGAACTGATGTAAGATGTCTACTTCAAAGTCTTAGTTCCAATTATTCCCATGGGAATTCAAGTTGAGATGCTTGAGTCACCCAACTCTTGAGTGACATCTACCTCATAATTTAGACTTGCATTCTCAAAAGATTTTGGAATCCATTGTTGCCTCATTTTCTTTTTGATATTGTTAGCTCTAGCTTTCTTTTCATCCTCAACTCTTCTAGTATTCATATAGTTCATGGCGAGGTATCCAAGTTCTATACAAATAAAACATCTTCTAGTGGTGTCTCTTTTCCTCATGTGATGTTTCACACAATTTGCTCCAATGTGCCCAAATTCTCCTTAGTAGTGGCATCTACACCATTTATTATAGTCTCATCCAAATATAGCTTTCACAATCTATTCTACTAGATTTAATATCTTAGTTTTGCATTCAAAAGATTTGTGTCCTTGTTTCTTGCACTGGTGACATTTACCTTCAAACTGGGGTTTCTCCTTGCATTCATTTGCTTTATGACCATGCTTCTTTTAGTTGTAACACTTTCCATTGAATTTTTCTTTACCATTACTCCAAAATTTGTTTGATGTATGACCTAAATTACCACAATGATTGCAAGTAGGCATTTGATTCTTTTGAGTTCCTTGTTTGGATGATTCACCTTCATCTATGTATCCTATTCTAGCTTTGTCTTTGTGTCTATACTGACTTTTCTCAATCAACTAATTCATGTCTTCTTGAGATTTCAACATTCTTTCATTGGTTTTCTTTTCAAAATTTAGATCATTCTATAGTCTATCATTCTTAGATTCATGATTTCATCATTTATATTAGTAATCTTACCAATGAAGTCTATCTACTAAAGGGATAGATGTTGAATTTCATTATTCTTTCCTTCTATCTCTTCTTTGGCTTTGTCTTTTTCTTCCATGACTTTACATAGTCTTACTAACTAGATTTCTTGTTCTCTTTTCAGCTTTCTGACTTCTTCTTAAAGATTGGGATTCTTTTCTAATAGATCTTTGATTTCTTCATCAGCTTCATCTAAATTTCTTTCTAGATAGATATCTTCAATTCTTTCTTTAGTGTAGATATTATCATTCATTTATATTGCAAGATCTTATCTTCTTTTCAATGATTAAGAGAGTTGCTCATTTTCTTTCTTTAGATGACCAATGGCTAATTTCAAATCCAACTTTTCATTGTCAATAGCCTTGTCTAGATTGTATACCTCCATTTCCTCTAATCTTTGCTCAAGCTGCTAAACTATGTCTCTAAGAACCACAAAGCCCTAATACCAATTGTTAAAAATATAAGGTAGGAAAGGTTACTAATAGGGGGGGAATAAAATTTCAACTTATTTCATCAATTAATCCTTCATATAATATTCTAATCTAATTACATGCATGAAAGTAATAAAACATTCATAACACTTTGACATAAGATATGGTGACCCAGAAACCTTCTAAATAGAAAGTAAAATTGGAGTGGGGATGATACCCACAAAATTTAGTACTGTAGTATAAAGTTGGCCAGTTAAGGCTTACAATTGATCACATTTGATGATCTGTCCCATTAGGAGCAATAAGGACTACTAGGTCGACCTTGTGAAAGGATTTACAAAATATGCAATAAGGTATGCACTCAGTAAAGAGATTTTCAAAAGACTGTTAAGTATACCTTGTTAAAGGATTTAGCTAATACATTTGTTAGAATGAACTAGTGGTTGATCGCTAATTTGCTGGTTGAGATTCCTTTGAAATGTAAAAATCACCGTATTGTGATAGATAAATCTTTTTTGTCCCTTATACTGCTTGTAGCCTTCTTAATTCAGACTTTTTCTCCATATGCTTACTTATCATGTTTGGATGTGATATTGATGGGGACACAACCCAAGAATAGAATGGACACAATAGAAAAGGGAAATTGTATTAACTGAAAAATAAGCTAGTACATTCAGTACAGAGAAAATAAACTTCAAAACATGCCCTAAGGGCTTACAACAGCATAAATGTGGAGATAATTTCTCCTTTCAGTACCTCCTCTCAAACTCCACTCTCAACTGCCTTTTATAATGCCAAAAATCTCCTTAAATAGACCCTGGAGGGTTAAGGACTAGGAGTACATTCTAGAAAGTTCTAGTAGGCATCCACCGACCAAATAGAAGGTTCTAGAAGCTGCATTAGAAGTCGACGCAAATCTAGAATAATCCAAAAATGGTAACCGAACTTTCGAGAGGCATAACTTTTGAACCGTAGCTCCAATTGACGATCTGTTTACATTTTTGGAAAGCTCTCAAAGTGCTCTATAGCCCTGTGGACAGCTTCACTCATCCCCCATTTTTGACCCTTTTCAAGGTCATTTAATGCCCCTAACCTAACTTTGAACCATTCTTAGGAGGTCTCCACAACCCAAAAAATTGCAATAACTCTCAAACCATGGGGCCTTTTGACCTGATTCTTTTTCTAGAATGCTCTAAATTACAATTACATTCATCTAGCCAATTTACACCTCCTAGTTCACTAAAATGATGGCTCAATTACATACTCCTATTTTTTTGAGATTTACACGAACACTGATAGTGGAACTGTGAGAGTTGGAACCTTTATTTGACCCAAATGGGTATCCAAAAATGAAAACACATGAAATAGAAACTAAGTCTAAGTATATTTTTTTGGGTGACACAGGATTGCCCTTATACCTCTGGATGCTCCTGCATAGAACACCCAGGGTAGATTGAAAAGTGACCCTATCACTTTATGAATGGTAGAGTAAATCCCAAATGGGAAACCTCAGCTGCTGAAATCCAAGTTGAGTCCTCGATCAGTCATCCTTTCCATTTGACCAAATACTCTTCATATTGTCTGTTTCTAGTTCTCCTACCCACATGATAATCTAGAATGTCTTCTATCTCCTCCTTCTTAGAAGCAGGAATTGGACATTGCTCTAACACCAGCTCCTCATCTACACCATCATCATGATACTCTGTTAAGTCTGCAATGTTGAAAATAGGAGAAATGTGAACACCATCTAGTAGCTCCACCTCTATGCATTTCCTGAGTCATGTTTTTTCAAAATTTTGCAAGGGCCAAATTTGTTCATTTTCAGCTTGTTGTAAGTACCGGATGGAAATCTTTCTTTTCGTAAGTGCACCATGACTAGATCCCCTACTTGGAATTCCTTATGTCTTCTCCTTTGATCAGCCCTAGCTTTATACTCTTGATTCATCTTGTTAATGTGTGCTTGAACCTCCTCATGTAGACGCTTGATATGTTCAGCAAATTCCTCAACTTCAGCACTTGTCCTCTCCCCTTGTTCTATCTTCCTCGATTCTGGTGCAGTCCTTGGGCTATTCCCATATACAATTTGGAATGGTGATTTTCCAGTACTCCTATTTATAGAGTTATTGTAAGAAAACTCTGCTTGTGGTAGAATCAAATCCCATCCCTTGGGCTTATCCCCAACTAAACATCTCAGCAAATTGCCCAAACTTCTATTTACCACTTCTATTTGGCCATCAATCTGCGGGTGATGCGTGGAACTGAATTTTAGGTCTATTCTCAACTTCTTCCACAATGTCCTCCAGAAATACCCCACAAATTTAGTATCTCTATCAAAAACTATACTCCTTGGAAGACCATGTAGTCTTACCACCTCTTTGAAAAAAAAGTCTGCAATATGGATAGCATCATGAGTTTTGTGGCATGGAATGAAATGTTCCATTTTGGAGAACCTATCAACCACCACAAATACTGAGTCATTACCCCTTTGTGTCCTTGGCAATCCAAGAACAAAATCCATACTTATGTCCTCCCATGGCCTTGATGGAACAGGCAATGGCTGATATAGGCCAGTATTGTGACTAAACCCCTTGGCAACTTGACAAACTTGGCAACTATGTACAAAATTCTTCACATCCTGTAAAATTTGAGGCCAAAAATAATGTTCTCTAAGAATGGCAATGCTCTTATCTCGACCAAAATGTCCTGCCATCCCTCCACTGTGTTTCTCCTTAATCAAATTTTCCCTCATGGAACTCCTTGGAATGCACAATTGACTACCCTTGAACAACATGCCATCCTGAATCAAATAGTCTAACCACTTGGTTCTATCTACAGCAACAGGCTCTTTACAAGCTTTCCATGCTTCAGAAAAATCAAGATCCTCAGGGTACAAATTCTTGAGTTCATCAAACCCAACTACTTCAACCTGCATTACTGTAAGCAACAACTATCTCCTACTTAGTGCATCTGCAACCCTGTTAGATTTTCCACTTCTATGCTTCAACACAAATGTATAGCTCTGCAAGAACTCTACCCACTTCATATGCCTTTGATTCAATTTACCTTGGCTATTTAGGTACTGTAATGCCTGATGATCAGTATACAAAACAAATTCCTTTGGCAATAAATAATGCCTCCATTTCTTTAAGGCTTGAACTATTGCATAGAACTCTTGATCATAAATAGAATACTTCTTTGCATCATTCAATTTTTTACTAAAATATGCAATAGGCTTACCTTCTTGGCTTAATACAGCCCCAATAGCACTACCACTAGCATCACAATCCACCTAGAAAACCTTTCTAAAATTTGGAAGTGCCAACATAGGCTGTTCTGTCACCTTCTTCTTCAGCAATTCAAAATTTCTCGTAGCTACTGCAGTCCATTTGAACTCTTTTCTATCCCCTCTTATTGTATCAGTTAGGGGTGCACATATGCCACTAAAATTCTTAATAAACTTTCTGTAAAAACTAACCAGACCATGAAATGATCTTACATCAGTAGCAGACCTTGGAGTAGGCCATTCCAAGATGGCTTTTACCTTCTTTGAGTCCATTTTGAGACCTTTAGGTGATATAACAAACCCCAAATAGACTAACTCCCTTTTTGCAAAGATACACTTCTTCAAATTAATTAACAGTTTCTCTTCCTTAGCCTTTCAAGGACACTACGAATATGCAATAAATGTTCTTCCAAAGTCTTGCTGAAAATTAAAATATCATCCAAATAAACAATAACAAATTTTCCCAAGAACTTCTTAAGTACCTCATTCATGAGCCGCATGAAGGTGCTTGGGGCGTTCGTCAATCCAAAGGGCATGACTAACCACTCATAAAGACCCTCCTTGGTCTTGAAGGTTGTTTTCCACTCATCTCCTTCTCGAATCTGTATCTGGTGATAACCACTCTTCAGATCTATCTTTGTGAAGAATTGAGCTCCACTCATGCAGTCCATAAGATCATCCATCCTTGGCAAAGGAAAATGGTACTTGATGGTTATCCTATTTATAGCTCAAGAATCTTTACACATCCTCCACTCTCCATCCTTCTTTGGTGCGAGTACTGTAGGTACTGCACATGGACTCAGGCTCTCTCGAATCAAGCCCTTCCTCAACAGCTCCTGAACTTGTCTATTTAGCTCCTTTGTTTCAGTAGGAGTCATCCTGTGAGTAGCCTTGTTAGGAAAACTAGCTCTTGGAATTAGATCTATCTGATGACTGATTTTCCTTACTAGTGGTAATCCATCTGGAACATTATCAAAGATAATATCTCCAAATTCCCCTAGTAAATTTGAAACTTCAAGTGGTATTTCACTACTACCTTCTTTATCTTTCCTAGGAATCAAAGCATAGCACATATGCTGATGTTTCATGCCATCTAAAAACATCCTTCTATCAACAAGACAAATCCTAGCACTGCTACATACCTTTTCACCTTCCTTTTTCATGGGCTTCAATTTTTCATGAACTCCATCCTTTGTCAAAGAGTGTGTGTTTGCATGCCCATCATGTACTGCATGTCTATCAAACTGCCATGTTCTACCCAACAATAGATGGCAAACATCCATCAGAATAACATCATAGAGAACTTCATCATGGTAACTCCCAATTTTGAATTTCACTAAACATTGTTCACTTACCAAGACCTTATGATCATCTTTTACCCAAGCAATCCGATAAGGCTGGGGATGTTTCTCCCTCTTGAGCTTCAGCTTAGAGACAATATCTTCTGATACCAAGTTATCAATGGTACCACCATCAATGATCACGTCACAACATTTATCCTCACACTTGCATCTGGTATAGAATAAACTCCTCCATTGTCCTGGTTCAATCTCACTACTTAGTAGGACTCTTTCATTTACCAAGGTCTCTCCTCTTTCTGCATCCTTTGAATGTGATGATTGTGCATCCTCATCCACATGAGCAACCCTAGCTTGGCCCTCAACTCTCCTATTTGTCTTTCCTTGTCATTGAGGGCATTCAAAGGCACGATGACCTTCTTCATTGCAATGGAAAGAGGTACCACAGAAGCCTCCTCTTCCTTGTCCACGTCCTCTACCTCTTCCTCTCTGATTTCCAAAGTCTTGATCATGGGAGCGGTTGAAACCCTCATTCCTCTAGTTCCTGCTAGTACCCACATTTTCATTTTTCTTTTGGGTTTCATTGTAGCCTCTAGATGATCTACCACTTCCCCTTCCTCCTTGACTGCGTCGTCTTTGTCTTCCTTCAAACCTTTTATTCAGCTTCTCTTCAACTCGTAGGGCAAACTGGTATGCCTATTCAACGCTGGTCATTCTTACCAGACTTAATTCCTCTTGGATGCTAGGTCGCAACCCACTAATATAATGAGCAACCTTCTCCTTATTTGCTTCTACATGCCCTGCTCTAATCAAGAGTCGGTAAAATTCCTCTATATATTCTTGGACTGATCTTCCTGCTTGCTTTAACCCATGCATCTTCTTAAACAAATCAAGCTCGTAGTCCACAGGAATGAACTGCTTCTTCAATTTGTCCACCATGCGATCCCATCTTGTGATCTCCTTTCCTCTTCTATTTCTTTCCAATTGGACCTCTTGCCACCAGATTTTGGCATGGCCTTTCAATTTGGCCTTTGCAAACTTAACCCTATCTGGGTCCCTGATATCCTCATACTCAAAGTATTCTTCCAGTTCATTGATCCAATCGATCAACTCATCTGGTTTCAGATTTCCTGAAAATACACCCACTTCAATTGTAGGTCTTTTCCCAAACTTAGTAATGGCCCTAAAAAGCCTTTTCTATGCATGATTCAGAACTTCCCCATCAAATTCCCCTTCTGGTCCAATTTCATCTTCTTTGTTGTCATCTTCACTTTCATCACCTGCGGCCACAATTGCTCCTCTATGGAGCTCCTCCTGCAACGCTTGTACCTGCCTTTGGAGGGCTCTAACCTCCTCAGGATTAATAGCTCTAGCCCTTCTACCACACTCTCTTCATGGAGGCATCTTCTTAACTCAAACCCACAACCACACAGCCCTAGTGCAAACTGCCTCACATTCGGCGCTCTATCTACACACTTAGGAAAACCAGCTCTGATACCACTTGATGAGGACACAACCCAAGAACAGAATGGACACAACAGAAAAGGGAAATTGTATTAACTGAAAAATAAGCTAGTACATTCAGTACAGAGAAAATAAACTTCAAAACATGCCCTAAGGGCTTACAATAGCATAAATGTGGAGATAATTTCTCCTTTCAATACCTCCTCTCAAACTCCACTCCGAACTGCCTTTTACAATGCCAAAAATCTCCTTAAATAGACCCTAGAGGGTTAAGGACTAGGAGTACATTCTATAAATTTCTAGTAGGCATCCACCGACCAAATAGAAGGTTCCAGAAGCTGCATTAGAAGTCGACGCAAATCTAGAAGAATTCAAAAATGGTGATCAAACTTCTGGGAGGCATAACTTTTGAACCGTAGCTCCGATTGACGATCCGTTTACATTTTTGGAAAGCTCTCGAAGCGCTCTATAGCCCTATGGACAAGCTTCACTTTTCCCCATTTTTCATCCCTTTTCAAGGTCATTTAATGCCCCTAACTTGACTTTGAACCATTCTTAGGAGGTCTCCACAACCTGAAAAACTACAATAACTCTCAAACCGTGGGGCCTTTTGACCTAATTCTTTTTTTGGAATGCTCTAAATCTGGCCAATTTACACCTCCTAGTTCACCAAAATGATGGCTCAATTACATACTCCTATTTTTTTGAGATTTACACGAACACTGATAGTTGAACTGTGAGAGTTGGAACCTTTATTTGACCAGAATGGGTATCCAAAAATGAAAACACATGAAACAGAAACTAAGTCTAAGTTTTTTTTTTTTGGTGACATAGGATTGCCCTTATACCTCTGCATGCTCCTGCATTAGATACAATACATAACATATACACCAATCCAAAATAAAATTCAAAAAAGTTGGTTACAATGCAAGTTTCACTAAAATCCACAAAGTCAGCTCAACTATTGGCACTTGAGTTTTGAAGAAAAACTTGGTTAGATCCTGATACTCGATAACCATTATCAACACTCAACATCATCATGCTCTTGGTATACATAGAAGCTCATTTCATACTAATCACTTCCAAGTAGTCTAAACTCGGTGAACACTGTGAAACTTGGCATATAAACTGAATCACTTGGTTCACACTACATGGCTTAGTCAACACTAACATTGCAAGCTCAGTATAAACTAAATCACTTGGTTGACACTTCTTGGCTTGGTCAACACTAGATTCACATCACTGACTGTGAATTCGATAGAGACTAGAGAACACAGTTGACACTATGCAACTTGGTTAATACTGTGAAGCTCGGTTTGCACTATCATTGATGAAATCAGTAGATACTGCTCAACATAAATTGAATGTAGATTTTGAAACTTGGTAGTAATTGTAGAACTTAGTAGTGATTGGATTACTCAATTAATACTAGAAATTGCTAGATAAGCTTGGTAGTTGCTAATAAATTGACTAAGCGTAAGTCACTAATAAACAAACTTGACTTTAATGTCAACATATATGTCATACCATGCATAGTAAAGAAATGTTGTAGGAATGTGGTATTAAAATACTACCTCAAAATATAAAGGATTTCATATTAGATTTATTTTTTAAGCCACCGAGTGATCAATATTTTCTTTTCAATGCATGTCTTTCTGGTACATGTGATATGTGTGGCAATCTTTCTTTGTTAGATGAATGTTTGCATGAAAATTCTTTGACTACTTTTGGACAATAATTAGTTGATGTAAAAAATTCAAAACTATTGAATATTCATTGAAGGATGGGAAGATTGGAAGAAGGTGTGATCTAGTTATAGATAAAGTTAGTTGTCATGAATTTATAGATGATTTTAAGCGTGTGATAATACCAAAATATGTTAAAACACTCTCAATATGCTAGATGGCTTGATGGACAATTTCACATATGTAAGAATATATTTCCAATTGGTACTATACTTTTAGTTATTGACTTTATAGAGAACTACACACTTGCACTACAAGATGAGTTACAAGCACAATATTACATTTTAGTGCAAGTACATATTTGTGTTCATATAGTTTATAGGCATGCACCTGATAGTATAAAGGAGGATCAAAAAATATTGAGGAAGTACCATTTCTATATGAGTGATAATAAACTTCATTCATTTGAGTTTTTCCAATACTATTTCAAGGTCTCTTATAATAATTTAAAACATAGACAAATTCAAATGATACAACATTGGATGTGGTTAGATAATTGTACAGGACAATTCAAGAATGCTAGAATGTTCTATTGGTTGAGTAGGACACATAGGCAAACTAATATCCAACATGTGTGGATTTTTTTTGAGGCCAGACATGGTAAAGGAGAACATGATGGTGGTGGTTTATGCGTGAAGATAGCCCTTTGCAAAGAGCAATTAAAATTTGAGGAAAAATCCAAATTCAAAAATGCACATGAGATTGTGGAATGGTGTAACAAATATTTATACATAGGATCAAGTCAAAACTTACAATTAGACATTTCTTATACCTAGTTGAAGAGAAGAATATCCTTTCAAGATATGACTATGACACAATTAGCAAGACAACTAAATAAAATTCATTTAGGAGTTCATATTCTAACACTTGGACTATATGGACTAGGGAGCTTGCTTGATTTTGTCAGTTTTGTCTTGCAGATGAATGGGAAGAATGTGAGAATACAAAATGGGTTGAAGATTGGCAACATAAATCATTAGCACCTACTGACATACATTTCCAATATGATATAGTAAATGAAGGCCCAAATGTTACATGTGCATCAGAAGACTATGGTCATATTTCAAACCTCATAAACCTAGTATGCACAAGTTAATAAATGATATTGTAATCATGCTTTAATTTATATAATTTATTGATGTACATGTCATTAATATAATTCAAGTACATATCATTAATATACACATGTGGTTAAATTGTTTACATGTACTTTATCTTATATTGTAGTGCATGTTTATGTTGTTATTGAACCTAGTGATAACAATGAACACATTGAGTATTGGCTAGCTAGATGTGTGGAACCTAAGAAAAGATTGATATGTCATCAATGAGATGATAATATTTTTTAGTATCCAATTGGGTTTGTTGTTGTAGCTGGCACCTGGCTATGTACACACCTAAAAAGAAGAAATGGTTTACCAACATTTGAAGACTACCAATTAGAAAAAAAGATTTTACAGTATTCTCATTTTGTTGTAACAAAAACTATCAAATTAGAAAGATACAAAGGGAGACCCGCCAATAAGGTATTATGGACAATTTCAATAGATGAGCATGAGAGAATCATAGATACATTGCAAAAAAGAGAGGATGTAGATGGTGCAGTGGGATGACTACAAAATACACACATGTAAGTTTTTTCTTTATTGAGATCTTTTTATATATGTACTTATATAATTTAAATGTATGTAAGAATTGTCAATAGAAAATTACAGAACTTATATATACCTCTTATTCAGGTCTCAAGAACAACTTATGCAAATTTAAATGTTTAAGGTAGATCCAACATAAACATCTTGTGCAATTACACATAGTGAGTACATACATTATGCATAGTTACATAATACAGATAGCTCTTATTAATTTATGCTTTTATTAACATTTCAATTTGTGTTTTTCTTTTAAATTTTTATTTTGCAAGACCTCATTTGAAGACACGTGTTGAATCATTTTTTTATTTTGAAATTGAAACATGTTATAAACATTTAAAAATAAGAGTTCACTTCTATTTATGTCCTTCACATTCTGTTACATATATATGATTTCACTTGCTTTAAATTTACATGAATTCAAATTTTTTAATAATATATGAATTAAATTGTGTAAAATATAGGAGTTCACTTCTATTTGAAAGTTAAAGGTGTGCACTAGATATTAATTTATTTGTCCATTGAAGTAATGACCTCCTATATTTTTCCATTACTTTTACATTCAAACATGTTTAAATTAATGTTCTTATATTTAATTAAAATTATTACAGTTATTGTTCATGTACCATATACTAATAAAATGTGTCATAACATGAATAAAATATATCACAATAAAAAAATGGTTCATGCTTACAACATGATAACATAATAATCTATATTGGATACACTAGCATGATAATCTAAGTCGTAAAAATATATAACACAGTCTAACATGTCATAACATGATCTATGAAGTCAATATATATAGTTAATTGTCATAGTACAAAGTGTATCAGAATAAACAATACATGTCTTAAAAATACAATCTAAAGGTACCCAAAGACCTAATTTATCTGATCTGAAGTCCTCTTTACTCCATGTGAAGAGGACTTAGATGGATCATATTGTGTAACATGATGTGTCTCATCATGTGGGACATCCTATGTGGCATCGTGTGTCATATCCTGAGAAGATAATATTTATGTAAGCTTAATTGAAATGAGTTTCAAAATCTAGCTTGCAAATAAATTAAAATATTTAGTATTTATTTAGAATAACACCACGTGAGATAGGTGTCCCTCTATAATAGGAGGAGGTGCACTGTCAAAGCTACCAAATGTGGTAGTGGTGAGGTCTTATAATAGAATACATAAATTTTTAAAATTTGATAAAGATCACAATGAACTATGTATAAATCACAATACTGACTTGAAAGGTTGATCTCTATACCTTCATCTAGCTTAGTCATGTAGTCCCACCACTACTCATGGTTACATAGTCCTAAAATCATGGATACATAAACCTTGAGTTAAAATTATATATACTTAAATTACAAAGTATGTAAATTAAAACATACGTAATTTACAATACATTTTTTTGAAATAAAAACATATATATCATACCTAAGTAGTAGCCAGTGTCATAGATGTGTCTAGAGATATGGTACCATGGTGATCATCAACATGTTTGAAATGGTCAAAAGATGGAGTCAAAAATAGACTATACTGAGTCCTGTATGGATAAGTACAATACATCTCCTATTTGTAAAACCAAAATACATTATTATACATGAATCAAAGTTCAAGATAATTTAATAACAATGTGTACATAAAAATACTATAAATTATTTGTCTTCAAAAGTTCATACCATAGGTATTTGAGGTTGTGCCTCAGAGGTCGATGAATCAAGACCTATACAAGTTGCATCAGACTGTGTAATTGACAAAAATCCCTACAAAATTAGATAAAAATAACATATGAGCACATGTTATTAAATTCAAGTTCCAGTATACATTATTTAGTGCATAGTGTATGAGGGATGACAACATGTAAAGGTCTCAAAAAAAGACTACACTACCTCCTAGGAGGAACAATATCATCCATGCTCTGTTAATTTAAAATTGAAACATACATTAATATGGTTAATACGATTATGCATATATGTAGAAACTAAATAATTATGTACTTTATAAATTTTAATTAAATTTTTGCCTACTACTCCTAACTCTCTCCCTCTCCACAAAGAATTTAAACAAATGACTCAACATCAATCTCATCACTACCACCACCATGAGAAGCTCATCATCAAAGTCAGCACCCTTAGCATCATGGTCATCACGTGATGCATTGGCATCACCCTAGGGGCCTCTACATATACCTCCACAACTCGTACAAACATGTCCAAGTGGATGAATATCTATTGTGTGCATCTACTAGCTTGTTAAATTTTGTGAAAGGGCACTCAATGAAGTAAGAGCAGATTACACTGCTCAATGATGGAGATGCATTGAGACAACTGGTGTAGGAAGAGGAACAAGTAAGAGCAGATTACATTGCTTGATGATGGAGAAGCATTGGGACAACTAGCGTAGGAAGAGTAACAAGAGGTGGGAGAGAGTTAGGAGTAGCAGGCAAAAATTTAATTAAAATTTATAAAGTACATAATTATTTAGTTTCTACATATATGCATAATTGTATTAACCATATTAATTTATGTTTCAATTTTAAATTAATGGAGCATGGATAATATTGTTCCTCCTAAGATGCAGTATAGTCTTTTTTTGAGACCTTTAGACATTGTCATCCCTCATACACTATGCACTAAATAATTTATATTGGAACTTGAAATTAATAACATGTGCTCATATATTATTTTTATCTAATTCTGTAGGGATTTTTATTAGTTACATAGTCTGATGCAACTTGTATAGGTCTTGATCCATCGACCTCTAAGGCACAACCTCAAATACCTATGATATGAACTTTTGAAGACAAATAATTTATACTATTTTTATGTACACATTATTACTAACTTATCTTCAACTAATTCCTCATATTATCATTGAGTTTTTCTACAAGCCTATCTTGAGGCATACCTCCAACACCCCCCTGAAATGCTCTAATATCAAAATAATTGGGTTTCAAACTCATCCCATAGTTTCCTAAGAAAGTACATGGGCACCACATGATTTGTGTGTGGTGGATGGTTAAATACCATCCACCACTGCTCCCAAAAGTGCTTTGATATATGTGGACATGTGCACCATTTAATAGATATGTGAGGCTTCTTCTCACTTATCTCAAGACCTGTCTTAGGGTTTAAAAAATATCGTTGAATATGATCTTTTTTTATTTTCAAGTAATGGACCTCTCTACAAGATAGGTTGTCAAAATAGAAAGAATGTATGTTTTGCCTCCCTAGTCTAAAGCTATCTATATCACTATCGAAATGCTCAATAAAGTGTATAATTCCTTGCATGCTATCTAGAAGGTGAATTAGGTGAGGGGGGGATGGGCCTCACACCTTTAGTCTGAATATCTCACATGAGGTTGCAAAGGTTTTGCCTCATGCTGTCATGTACATCCTCAGGGGCAGGTGGTGGAGGATGACTAGGTAGTCATGGAGGTGGGGCTAGAGGTGGAGGTGGACATGGAGGGGTGGGGACGGGGTGAGGGAGGTGGAGGGGGTGGGGTGGGGGTGGGGTTGGGGGTGTGTCTATCAAATAGTCTACATTTATGTAAACAACATAAAGATTTGTAAAATTACTATTTAATAAAATAAATCTAAAATATCAATATAAATACATCTTTAAAACCATATAAATTTATATCTAATACATCTTTAACTACTTGAATATAACAAAAAGAGGAGAGAATATATTTGGATTAAAGAAACATTGTGGACATCATAAACATACATAACTGTAAAGTATAGGTTAGGGTTAAGGTATGGATTAAGATTCAAATTATATTTAGATTATGTTGGAAATGATTGAAAAGATCTTGAATGAAGAATAGTGGAACTGGTAAAGAATGCTTTCAATCATTATTTTTTCATTGATGTCAAACTTGCTACTTGCAGGAATGACAATTGCTTTAGTGATCCAAATACTATCAATTGGTTAATTGACAAGGAGGAGGCAATCAATAAGATGTAACTAGAGCACCTAGAGAAAGGTGGAAGTTATGATGTTGTAATGAAGTATAAGGATCAGCTAAGCCATTGATGAAATAGTGTATTGATGACATACTCTAAGAGGATGGACACACTAAGACACATCAAAGATGTAAGGTTTAACTAAGTCATTTGTAAAGCCTAACTAAGTTCATTTGAGAGAGTCGAACAAGCTAGTTAGAGCTAAATTCTTAGTTGAAGCCGAGCAAGTTCAACTTCAGTGTGTGCCAAGAAATCCTTGGGGTGCCGAGTAACACAGGATTAATCAAGTGTCGAGTAACACAAGATTGTTCAAGTGCTGAGTAACTCAAAAAAGACTTCAGGTGTCGAGCATCAGAAAAAGGTAATGCATGTCAAGAAAATTTCTTCAGGTGCCAAGCATCAGTAAATGCAGTAGAAGCCAAGTAACACAGAAGGAGTCGAGCATCAGTAAACCAATGATGTTGAGTTGCTGCATTATTTGTTAAGTCAAAAGATTTTCCAGATCAATAATGATAAGTTTGTTACATTGAATTTTTTGAATTAGTTAGATGATAAAGATGATGAGTAGATGTCATAGAATTTTATGTAAATCATGGAAACCAATTCAAGACAAATGTTGATGGACTTATCATGAAGTTTTTGGAAGAAATGATTTGGAGGGAAAATAATATGGTTCTCTCAGATCAAATCAAATTGATGAGCAAGAAGATTTGAGTAGGAAATGAAGAACATAACTTCTTTATAAGGAGTTATAGGTCAGAGATTAGAAGTGTGTGAATGGGTTGGTCATAAGTGTGGTCGTGTGAATAAGCCAAGAGAAGGCTAGTGTGAAGTGTCAAAGGGATGACACAATGATGAGTAAGTACAAAGGATTAAGACTCTGAGTTGATCAAGTGACCATAGAGTGCATTGGCATGATGAGTGGAAGAACTCAAGGAGATAGATCTTGAAGGGTGAACAAGTTGTTAGCATTGCAAGGAAGAAAAGCCAAGAAACAAAAAGAACTAAAGAGTGATCTAAAATCTACAAGGTTAGAGTTGCAACCATTATCAGGTCAAAACCTTTCTAATACTTTCTTACCATTGTATTAGACATTGAAATCCTACTTTGCTAGGTTAGCTTAATAGCTAGGTGGATAAGCCTTAAGGGTAACTGTAAATCCCATGGACTTGGGTGGACCTAACAGCTCTATGTAAATCCCTTAAAAAGGTGGCATTCTAAGTTGAGTGTTCTTAAGTCCTCTAATAGGGCACACTCCTAACAGGGTGTAGAAATCCTTTAACAGGGTCACATCTAACAGTGTGTAAAGCCTTTAATAGAGTAGGCCTTTAACAGGGCAAACCATCAGAAGTGGTTGAAATCTATTGCACAGTAATTTTGTGGTTGTCATCCCCACCCCAGTTTTACCTTATTATTCCTGGAGGGTTTCTAGGTCATCAAAATCCTTTGTGTTATGTGGTGATGCATGTTTACTTTTCATGATTGTTTAATGTTCAATTGCATGCATGATAATTTCAATTATATGCCATTAAGGATTTGACAAGAAAGTAAAAAGGCTAGAAAGAAAAAGTTGTATTGTACATTATTAGGCCTTGAATAGCTGATTCACCCCCCTCTCAGTTATTCTAAAAGAATTTTAACAGATTATGGTCACTTGATTAGGCTAAGGATTAGAAGTGTTTTTTAAAAATGTTAGTATTATGATTATGCATAGACTTTACAAAAGTGTTTTAAAGTGTTAACATTTACAAAATTAAGTTTTACTAGATTGAGCATTAATATATGTTGGTTAAGATTTAGGATTTAACATTTTTATTAAAATTTTGGCATTTAGAATTAAGGTTACAATTTAGTGCATTAAAATTTTGCCATTTGTCATTTATTGGGCCAAGGACATGTAACATGAGATAAATAGGGTAGAGCTTGATGGACTTGATTGCAAGCTCACAAGTCTTTTTGAATTAGGAATAATGCATGTAGTTTTTTAGTATGAAATTTTATTCAAGCAATAAGCTTTTAATAATAGTTACAATAGTTATATCAAATTTGTAGAAATTTCTATTCAAAATATATGAGGACTATAAATTTCTAAATATTTATTCCAAGGAAGAGTGCAAATAATTTCCCTTTTAGAGTTATGGAAAAGGGTCGACATTTTAAATAGAAAAATATTTATACTAATATGATTTATTTTTTATAACTATAATTATGTGTGGATAATGTTTATGTTGAAGGCATTTTATTATTTGAAATGAATAATTAGATATCTGAGAGTTCAACATATTTATAATTCCAATCAATATTTTACAGTTTCAATTGTATTGAATTTATTTTTTATTAATTAATATTTACATCAAATATATTGAGTTTTAAATTTTACTTAATTTTTATTTACAATAAAAATTTAATTTTTTATTTTTATTTTGTAGATATTTATATCAAAATTAGATTTAAATTTGAATTTTCATTAGTTATATTTATTGTAATATCACTTTTTTACAGTATAAATATCAAATTTATATTTAATTTTAGATAGTAATAAAATAGTTTTTTAAATATATTTGTTGTTTAATTATATTTTTGGATTATAATGTATACATTTGATTTGGAAGGGAAACATGACTTATTCAAAATCATAAATAGAATTTAAGAGAGTCTAGGTTTATGTCATAATTAGGGCTAAGATTGTGTTAAGGATTTGGTTATGATTGTTTAGGATTAGGATTTTAGTTAATGTTAGGGTTAGAGTTGGGCTTAGGAATAAAGTTACATGAATCTAGGGTTTAGAGTTAAAAATTTTGTTTTAAGGTAAGGGAGCACATTATACTTAGTATTATGTTTAGATTTTAGATTTTTATTATACATTTACAGTTGAGGTTAGACTTAGGAATATAGTTAGTTTTATGGTTGAAGTTACAATTTTTAATAGGGTTAGTCTTAGGATAATGGTGTAGGTCTATGTCACGATTAGTATTAAGATTTTGTACCTTGTTTACCATTATGATTTAATATTTGTGATAGGGTTTGATAAGGTTAAGGTTTATGGTAATAGAGTATGATCAGATCTTCCTAATTCTACCTTTGAGTAAAATTTTCATGTTAGATATTTAGTATATATTTAATCTAAAAAGAAAATTATCATTGTTATGTTACACATAAAATATAGACAATAAAATCAACTTGTGACATTAGCAAAACCTTTAAAAAATTAAAGGTTCATGGATCTATATTGTCTTACCAAGTCATAGGGGCCTATTTGAAGTGATAGAGGAAATTTTCAAGTTTAATATATTGAATATGAACCAAGTTGTTGTTTTGATATACATATATACATGTGCATAGCTCTAGAGAATTTTATATAAGTTAGGTAAATTAATTTTATCTATTATTTCATATATCATTTAGAATTTTTTAATACATAAAGATTGATTATTTGTTATTTAAAAATTAAAATAAATTATAACTTGATTTTTTCATATAATGTTATCAATTCGTACATGTGAACATATGTGAATAATTCAGAGACAACCACAGTTACCAATTTATAAATTTAATACATCTACATAAAATATTAAACTTACATTCAATTCAAGCATGCATACATCACCTTAAACTACAAGATTAGGGTTACATGGTTAAGTTTTAGAAATAACATTTTATGTTATGAGTTCATAAAACTTGGTTAGGTTTAGTATTAGGGTATGGATATGGGTAGCTAACATCATGGTTTACATTTATGTTTACAATTTAGTGTATATATGGTAGGTTAGGAATATAACGTTTTAAACTTAACTTATTATCTAGAGCTAGGCATTTAAGATTTAGAGTTAGATGTAGGATTGAAGTAATGGTTTCTGATTATGTACATTACCTAGGGTTCAATTAGGATGTAAAGAAATTAAGGGCAATGTTACTATCCAACTCTAGTTAAAATTGAATTACGTGGTTAGCATTCAAATTAGGATTATAGTTCAATTCTAGATATTATAGTTACCTAAGATTTGGATAATATACTTGAATTAGGGATAAAAAATAGGGTAATAATTTAATATATCAGAGTTGGAAAAATATTTCATATACATGTATTTAATATGTACAACAAACTAATTTACAATTACTATTTATTTGAAATAAATCTAAAATAATTATGTAAATACATGTTTAAACAATCTAAACATCTAATGTATCTATCTAATCATCCATCACTTTAACTTCAATTATGTGTCATATAAATTAAATACATCGAAACATCTAAAATAATAATTTTTAAAAGAACATCTACAAAACAAAAATTTATATGAAAATCTAACTATAAAAAAAGATGACATTTTAATTTGTAGAGATTTTTAATTCAAAATTAATTTATAAATATAAAATTGTTAACAATGGAAATGTAGAATTATATATAATTATATATATATATAACACTAGTAAACTACCGGGTAGAGTGAAAAACAATAGTCAAGGGTCAGTAGAAAACACAAAATGGGATCTCATTTCCAAGCATAAATTGGGCTCCCATTCACCAATGAGCATGAAAATGACCAAAAAACCCACAACAAATGGGTTATATGTTTTTTGCAAATTGGGTACCCAACTTGTTTAAAATTGGGCACCTGATTTTTAAATTACAGTTTGGGTGCCTGACCTGTATTTAAAAATTGGGTGCCCAATTTTTTAATATGGATCGCGCACTCAAACCATAATAGGTACTAGTTCTAGTTAATCAGGTACCCATTTCTGAAGAGGTCTCATTTTGCAGAATTGTGACCCAAATTTGTGAATTCACCCAAGATGGCCCTCATTTCTCATGTTAGCAAGAATGACACATGGATCATTGATAGTGGTTGTTCTCACCACATGACTGATGATAAATCTAAATTTGAGCACTTGGAACACTATGATGGTGGGAGTGTTAGATTTGGAAATGATGAACCTTGTTATGTGAAAGGAAAAGGTTGTATTGCACTAACCAATGAACTCAGATGTGACAATTCTTATTGGGTTGAAGGACTCAAACATAATCTACTTAGTGTGGCATAGTTGAATAACATTGGATTTAAGGTAAAATTCATCAATAGGACAACCAAGCTACTAGATGGAAAAGGAAATCTAGTTGGGACTGGCAACCAAACAAGAGGTAATCTATTTTACCTAGATCTAACTGAAAATTCATATTTCATAGCTCAAGTAGAAGAAAGTTGGTTATGGCATAAAAGGTTGTGTCATGTGAATTTTGATAACCTGGTGAACATAAGAAATAATAAAAGGGTTAGAGGCATTCCAAGCCTAAAAAAACTTGATATGGGCATGTGAAAAAATTATCAAATTGGAAAGATGGGAAAGACAAGTTTCAAAAGAAAGAATTATCATTTTGAAGAAGTTTTGGAGTCAATTCATACAGACCATTGCGGACCTATTGGCATAAAAAGATACTGTGGAGGTAAGTATTTTATTTTATTTGTTGATGATTATTCTAGGATGATGATAGTAATGTATTTAAAAGATAAATCAGAAGCTTTTCAAAAGTTCAAGTGGTATCTGGCTAGAGTTGAGATAGAAACAAGAAACAAACTAAAGTGTTTAAGGTCAGAAAGAGGAGGTGAATTCATCTCAAATAAATTCAATGAATTCTACAATGAAAGAGGAATCAAAAGACAAGTGTCTACACCTAGTACACCTCAATAGAATAGCATATAAAAGAGAAGGAATAGATTAATTATGGATTGTGAAAGGACATTGATGATAGAGAAGAATGTTGCTATCAAATACTAGAAGGAAGCAATCAACATAGCAGTTCATACCTTGAACCGAGTTCAGCTAAAGGAGGACTCGGATCAAACACCTTATGAATTATGGTATGGCTATAAACCTAATGTTTATTATTTCAAAGTATTTGGAAGAAAATGTTATATCTTGCAGGAGTCAAGAAAGAGAAAATCTAATGTGAAAAGTGATGAAGGCATATTCCTAGGGTACTCTAGTAAGAGCAAAGCATACAAATGTTTGAATCTATCTACTCACAAAGTTATAGAAAGTGCACATGTAAAGATTGATGAATTTGTAGAAGAGTGTGAAGAACAAAGTAAACAAGAACCTAAAAACTACAAAAAATTTGTTTACTATGAACCTAATACTTTACCTAGAGTTCAAGAAGACGCAATTGGAAGTCAGCAATCTTCACCACATGACTCCCCAAAATATCTAGTTCAACCTGAGTTGTAGCGAATGTAACCTAAGTCTCGGTTAGAAGGACCCAAGTTTCAGCCAGTGCAAATTGATTCATCTAATGGACCCAAGTCACAGACAGTGGGACCCAAGAATGATTTAGAAGATCATTTTGAGATAGGTGAATTGAGTGAAACAAATCCAAAATCAAAAAAGAAGGAGCCTAGACTTGCTAGATATGTCAGAATGCATCATGCGCTATAGAAAATCATTGGAGATCAGTCAGAAGGCACAATGACAAGGAACAAATTAAAAGGTACATGTTTTCTTACTAAGTTTGAATCTAGAACTTTTAAATATGAATGAAGAGATTGATCAAATTGAAAGAAACAAAACTTGAACTCTTGTTCCTAGACCCGAGGACAAAAATGTAATTGGCACAAAATGGATATTTAGAAACAAGTTGAATGAGAATGGAGAAGTTTCAAGAAACAAAGAAAGGTTAGTTTGGAAGGGTTATGATCAAGAAGAAGGTATTGATTATGGGGATACTTTTGCTCTTGTTGCAAGACTAGAAGGTGTTAGAATACTACTTACATATGTAGCACACAAAGGATTCAAAGTATATGAGATGGATGTGAAATCAACATTCTTGAATGGAATCTTAGAAGAGGAAGTCTACATTAAGCAACCAAAAGGTTTCATAGATCCTAACAAAATAGATATGGTTTTCAGACTACACAAAGCCTTCTATGGTCTCAAACAAGCCCCCAAAGCCTAGTATGAAATATTACATAATTATCTCATAAATATTGGTTTTCAAAGGACCAATGATAAAAAAAAAAATGCCTATACATCAAAGAAGGACTAGATAAGGAGATAATGTTGAAAGAAATCTTTGTGGATGATACATTATTTACTGGAAATGGTGACTTTTGTAATATTTTTCTTTGTAAATGAGTAAATAATTTGACATGCCAATGTTTGGAGAGATTAAATTATTTGTTGGCTTGCAAATTCAATAAATGAAGGATGGTATCTACATTCCTCAATCAAAATATATCAAGGATATATTGAAGAAATTTAGAATGGAAGATTCTAGACCAGTTGGAATACCTATGTCTATTAGACATAAGCTTTCCAAAAATGATGATTCCAAAGAGCTAGACCAAACTACATATAGATCAATGATTGGAAAACTTTAGTATGTAGTTCACACAAGACTTGATATTAAATTAGTAGACAGTATGGTGGCAACATTCTCTACTAATCCCAAAGAAAATCATAAGATGGAAATAAAAAGAATCATGAGGCATCTAAAAGGTATTGAAGATACAGTTTGTGGTATAAGAAAGGAGGCAACTTTGAATTAAAAGCATTCACTAATGTGGGCAAGAATTTTTTATGAGAGGAAGAGAACTAGTGGTGGATCATTCTTTCTTGGAAAGAGGCTAGTATCTTGGAAAATCAAAAAGAAGAATTGTATCTCTAAGTCTACAATACAAGAGAATATGTTGTAGCATCAGCCAATTGTTCCAACATTGTTTGGTTCAAACAATTTTTGTTAGGTATGAGGGAGGAGATCAAGGACCTAGTTGTTATCTTTTGTGACAACACCAGTGCAATCAACATATCCAAGAATCCACTCATACATACCAAGATCAAGCACATTGCAATAAAATATCATTTCTTGAGAGATTTGGTGCAAGACAAGGAGGTGAGATTAGAATATGTGAATACAAAAGAATAGATTGCAGACATATTCACCAAGTAATTGCCTAAGGATGTATTTTTGTATCTAAAAGGTAAGCTAGGGGTCATTCCCCTATCTAAAGCTCACTAATCAGATTTTAGTGATACATCAACCAAGCACTTTGAAGATCAAAAAATTTGATGTCATATTGACAAAGCAGATTGCATATGAATCAGTACATTAGGTATAGGAAAAATACAGTGATTGTTGTATTTGACATAGCTATCAAAGAAGGAGAGTTTGTCATATCAGAAATCATAAATTTTAAGTCAAATGTCAAAGACTTGAGTTTTTTTTTAAAAGGATAAATCAAAGAAATTAGAGAGATTGACATCAGAGGGAGATCACACTGATAGAGGGAGTTGTCATAGATGAGAATCAGAATTTAACTAAGGATATTATCCTTCTATTTTTTGCTCTAAAAAAATTATTTGTAGCATGACATGTTGTGTTACCATCAATGCCAAAGAGGGAGATTGTTGAATACAATTATTCAATTGTATGGTGTCATTGATGTTACACAAATGTCAATTTTTTATCAAGAAATTAGTTGCAGTCAATCTCACCCGAGCATTGAAGGAAGTTTTTTACGTATGCCAAGTGTTCTATGAAAGACAGCACATAACTAGTGTTAACCAACTTCACTTAGTTACCAAAGGAAAGTTGGCATGGAACTAGTGTTAACTAAGCCCACTCAATTAACAAAGGAAGACTACAAGAAAGTCTCTTCTAAGTTAGTGTTGCCTAAGTTGGGTCAGCTAACAAAGGATTTTCATGTATCAGCATATTGGATATGACAATTTTGTTGGTTAGTTCTAGCTGACTCAACGGATGACAATTATTTGTTTGAAAGTGTATTCAAGGTGACTTAAAAAGGTAATTCATATAAATATAAGGTCAAGTTGAGGATTGAATTGTAAGAAAAGTGGGATTTAAAAAGATAAATTAAGGAAGCAAATTGGAAGGATATCAGAGTATCCAAGTTGATAGAGATGCAAAGAACATTTTGATAAAGGAGGATCAAGTATTCAAGCTAGAATAGGGATCTGATATTAGCAAAGATAGTTGCATCAATAATTAGTTCAATTCATTGTGACTCTCTGATAATTGTAGCAATGACTCAAATCTCCTAATAGAGTTAGCCTAACAACTATTTGGTAAATCCTCTAACAAGGTGGCATTTTAGATTGAAGTGCTTGAAGACCTTTAACAAGGCCACTCCTATTAGGGTGAATTAAATCCTTTAACAGGGTCACATCTAATAGTGTTTTTTGTAACCTTTAATAAGGTTGGCTTCTAATAGGGTTCACTTTAGAAGAGTGCAAAATAGTAACTAGTTACAACTGGTGGTTTTCCCAAATTGGGTTTTTATGTTAAATATTGGTGTCTCTTGTGTCATGTTATTTTCTTTATGATTTTTCAACTAAGTTAATTAAGGTTAAACACACCAAACATCTTAAGAAGTGGTTATTTCAGTGTTTAGCGATTTAGCGAGTGACAATGATTGTTAGTATAAATTGAGTGTTCCTATGTTAACCAAGTAACAATAGTATTTTAGTTTCAACAGAGTTTTGGTTTCATGCTATATTGACATCTTAAGGGATCTTAGATTTTTTTTTGTGTTAATTGATTCACCCCTCCCATCTTAGCTACTTCTCTTATATTTCCAATAGTGATACCTATGCAACAACCAAAGGAGAGATCAAGTGAAAGGGGAAACAATTGCAACTATCACTACTGAGTGATATACCCTTCAGATCTTAAGATGCAAATCATGCAACGCAGGATGATGATGAGTCAGTAAATCTTGATGAGGTAATTACATTACCTAAATATGATTTGAATAATCTTACACTAGAGAAAATGCAAGAATTACAAGTCTTTTTCATTCATAAGGCAAAACAAGAACAACTAAAAAATAGAGTAGAAGAGAGGACATGTATTACATACTATCAAAGATATTTTCTTAGATGCATTTTAAATTACAAATGTAAACAATTTGCATCCAACTTTGGACCAACTAGTATATGTGGTTGAAAAAATTCAAATAGATGATATAGAGGCAAATGAGAAGTTGTTACAATGATCTAAAAGGAGAATGAAGCATAAAGTGTTATAGAAAGTCTTGCATGAACTAAAAAAAAGACAAGTCAAGCTTTTCACATCTATTAAATAGTTGGAAATAATTTTGAACACTATCAATTCTTTATATGTAAAATTGTTTGATATAAATTTCTTCATAGTGGATACTTCATGCTCATTCGAGCTATTGCATGCAAGCATGAAATCTAATGTTCATTTGTTGCAAAAGTATGTGAGTTCAAGCTCATCTTCTTACAATGAACTTACATTCAATCAAAAAAAATTAGCCAAGCTTATAGTTAAAGATGCAAGGACAAGGCATAAGTTGGCATTAATTCAACTTCAACTATTGCCACATCTAGGAATACTGTAGAAGGTAATCTCTATGGCTGGAGATATTTTGAAGAGAGAGATAAATTTTTCATAGATTGTAGGATTTATTGACCTAGCTATTGAGCTAGAGATTCACTTTTAGATTTTGGATCAGGTAAAAGAAAGATGGAATACTGGCTATGACAATATTGTGGCAAGTCAATAATAGTTTTTTGAGAAATACTAGCTCACCCCAATAGTCCCAAGTTCCATCAGTGACAAAAAAAGGGGAATGATGAAAAATGAGGAATGATGAGAAAAGATGAAAGAAAAAAGGGGTAGATAAGAATAGATTGAACATAATCAAATTTTTGGTCTCAAATGGGAGAATACATTTTGAATGAAATGATTTCATGACAAAGTGTTTTTGCCACTAATGTCAAAGCGGAAGATTGTTGATCTCTAAGCCTATGTTGCTGATTAATATCCCAACGCTTAGTCATTTACAAGTCATTTACTAGGAAATATTACAAGGTCATCACTGTGATCGAGTTATCTAGTAATGACCGACCATATAGAACACTTATACCAAGTGAGATAGTGATTATCAAGTATTCAATAGAGATTGAGTTGTTATGAAAGTTGAGGAATATAGTATGAGCCTAGAAACATAATTAAGATCAAGCATATTGAAATGTTATTAAGAGATGAGCAAAAAAACATATAGAAGATGAGTAACAATAGGAAGGTTTATGCATGACCGAGCATCAAAACATTCAAGTGTCGAGTAATTTAGTTTTGATATACGAGTTTTTAATGGCACAAAATCGTATATAAATGATTTTATTCAACATTTCCATGACATTTAATATTTGTAGAGAAAAAATACATGTTGGTTATAGCATCATTATAGAAGGTAATGATCCCTACACATACAATTTAACCAATCAGAAAAAGGGATGTAAACGAAAAAAGATGATGAAGTTCAAGCCATTGATTAAGATCTAGAAATTTTACATGACATCTATTTAAGGAGGATTCTAACCCTAGGATCAATATATAATACAATTAAAATGCATATGGGATATGTAAGAGTGAAGGAGCGAAATGAAGTATTAGAGGCAGATCGACGAAAGAGAAATCAGAGCAGTAAAGGACTTAATAGACTTATTAGATTAGGAGAATCAGATTATAGATAAAGGAAAGAGGAGGCCCAAGATAAGCTTTCAAAGAAAACCATGTTGGAATTACAATAGGAAAGGTAAAATTTGAGAGGGGGGGTTGAATCAGTGCTTCAAATTTTGACCCATAAAATATCCATCACACATCCATCTCATATATTCAATAAGTAAACTAAAATACCATGTAAAGCATATACATCTAAAGCATGTAAACAAGTAAGCATTCACACATATGACACAAGATATGATTACCCAAAAACCCTTCAATGAGAAGGTAAAATTGGGGTGGGGATGACACCCACAAATCTTTACTACTGCAACAATAAAGTGTACCTAATGAAGGTTACAATGTTTGATCATGAACCATGTTCTACCCTGTGAAAGGTTTGCCCTATTAAAGGCCTACAAAGACTATTAGGTCTTACCCTATTAAAGGATTTCAATTAAAAGTGTGCCTTGTTAAAGGACTTTAACTCACAATTAAGTAAGCACCCTATTAGAGGATTTCAATATAGCGTATTAGGACTACTCTATTAAGAGATTTAATTGATTAACTTGTTAGAATGTCTCAACAATGATCCTACAGTTACCACTTTGTTGCTTGATGATAGATCACCTCTAAACTGATTTATACTTGATCCTTCTTGATTAGATGTCTCTCTGTTGTTCACTATTTCCTTCCTCTACTCTCCTTTAACTAATTCTACAATACAATTTAGATCATAATACCTTGGTCACCATGAATGTCCTAGTTTGCACATGCAAAACTCTCCTTGATCATTCATTCATTTCATTTCATGCTCTTAGAAAGTTTAGGGTTTTTCCTCCTTAAGAAGACTGAGGTGACTTAGGGTTAGGTATGAATAAATGATTGTGATTCACCCATATTTCCACTTAAACCTTCCTTTTACTTGATTGGGTGCATGTAATGCATAGGTATTCCAACTTAAGACTTTTCCTTATCACAAAAATATCATAATTCAATTTGTAAGTTGACTCAAAAATGGTTTACATAGTAGTTTGTGCAAATACATACAACTATGATAAAACTATGTTACTCAGCATCTAAAACCCCTGATGCTTAGCACATACTAATTTCAATACTGTCACTCAACATGTAAATGACTTGACATGCACTACTTACTCAGGTCCTAAATCACTCGGCACATACTATCTACTTGGCACATGAGTGACTTGGCACTCACTATTTACTTGGCATGCTCTAACTTATACATGTTGTGCTCGGCATATGCTACTTGTTCAACATTAGCTAAGTAAATAATTTAAGTATATAGACACTTACTTTTCAAAACCAATCTAAGATCAACAATCTCCCCTTTGACATGAGTTTCAAAAACACTTGGTGATGTATTAATACTTTTATCCAAATGAGCATAATGTAAACTCTTATTTGGCTTCTATACAATATTTCAAAATATCAAAATTTTGCAACAACTTATACCTCAAAAATCTTATAACTCCCCCTGAGTTGTTTTGATCTATTCTGTACTCAAAATCTTACTCCTACTGAGTAGATTTGCCTCATCTGATACTCTTCCACTTGTTTGTTACTCTGCCTCTTTACTCTTTCTCCCCCATGCTTGCATACCTACTCCCCCATCGCTCTTACTCCCATTTTTTGACACTGATGTCAATGGGTTATACACTAATAGTGTGTTTGTCCAAAAAATATTTATAGACCTCAAGAATAATCTTAAGAGCAACATCCCAATAGTGACAAGCTACCTCCAAATACTTTATTTAGATGACCATCTTGGTAGCAAGGTGTACTAGGCTATCGAATGTAGAAATATTGGGGTCTTTCTTCATAAGAATTTCTGCGTAGCCTAACTCCTTGCGTAGAAACTCCATGTGAGGAGTCAATGTAGTCTAGACACTTATTAGTTTCACCCTTATGTTGGCTTCATTAGTAGATAGTGTTGCTAACTGACTCTAGGTTTGCAATAGGGTCCTAAAGTGTTTCTCACTTTGAGTTGGAGTAATGGTAAATTTAGCTCTTGATGAGTTCTTTTGACTTTCCAAGCTCAGGATGTGATTCCATATTTCTTTTGTGAAGAGTGTAGGATTATAGAATTTGGTGTATAGAGAGAAAATGTTCGCTAGTACCTTCTTCACACTTTCTATCTTAGTTGCAAATGCAAGTTGTGTAAGTGTTATATCACTAGATATCTTCTCATTCACTTTATGCTAAAAATTCTTCTTAGACCATTGTAATAATATTGCATTAGTATCAAGGTTTGTATCACTTACATTTTCCACTATGTTAGTCAATTATTCAATAAGTGGCTTTGTTTCATATAGAGTAGGCAGGCTAAATGCATCCAAGAAGATGTCTTTGATATCAAGCAAAGCTTGCTTCTACCTATGCTCCCTTCTGAGCAGTTGTTGATGTTTCTTTCTTGCTAGGGCTTCTTGAAGTGCACCCATCTGCTTAATTGTTATTACTGCAAGATCAAACCTAGGAAATATAATTTCTCCATCTAGGCTAATATCTCCATAGCTTATTACCTTTTCTTCCTTGGATGAACTTGGACTCAACACTAAGAATTGAAAAGGTGTTGCATCTGTGCTTTGCCTCTGAAGAGTTTGACTAGAAGGAGTGCCAGATTTTGGTAAAGTTACTAGTGCTTGAATTGCTGATAGCTCCTTCGGCCTGGGTGTCAACTCAGTCTCTTCAGGCTTGTCCTTTTCTACCTAATTGCTTTGAATTACACCTTGAACTTGTATTGGAGGTGCAAATGAATCTATCTAACCTATTTGACTATGTTTCTCATTTATGAATGGTGTCTCCACCTTATCCTCTCCAACTATCTCAACCTTATGTGTTGCAAAAATGGTATATTTGTTGAGACTATAGTGCCAATTGTGTGTGTACTGACAGTGCATTCTATAGTATAGATTGGTCAAGTGTCTTTTTCAAGTCTTCCTCTATTAGGGGATTGAATTTTTAAGTAACAGAATCAGAAACATCCTTTACTATAATAGTTTCAATATTTACACCTATTACCTATGGAGGACTAACACTCGGCATTTGTGTATCTTGTACACTCTATTCTTATTGCTACTCTCTTTGAGTTGTTGCCTAATCATCTATGTTCATATCAGTGCCTCCCTCAACTGTGCCTTCTTCATTGTCATAATCTTCATCATCTTTGACCTCAATAGGTTCTTGTTCACCTATTTTCACTATGACTAGCCCATATGTGATTTTCCACATCTATGTGGTCTTCTTTACAACATCCTCTATGTTGTTATGTAATATGTTGAATGCCCTATATTTAGGAACAAATCTAATGGCATATTTCTTTATGGCTATAGCTATTTTTTCCTTCCTAAGTTCTGGCATAACTTGGGCGAGGGATGTCTCCCTGATTTTCCTTTCTGTATCTAAACAATAGTGTCATTTTTTATCAACTCTTTCATATAGGCTTTTAGGTATGGAGTTGACAATCTCTAAAGGAGCCTTCTTAAAAGTAGTCATTGTGGCATATATTGCCTCCTCCACTTGATTCTTCTCAACTTTACAAAGATTTTAAAAATCAACATGAGAGAAACTTGATAAATCAACATTATTTCTAACATTCTCACATAAGTTATCTAGATCTAAAAGTGGATTATGACTCACCACTTGGAATTGGCTTTTGTCATCAAATTTAGTTCTTTCCTCATTAGATTCAACCAAATAAAAATATTTTCTTCTAGTCTTCTCTATGCTCCACCTTCCTCCTCTATAGGCTTGGCTTTCCCTTTGGCCTTTTGTGAAATGACACATGTACTGGCCCAACAATAGACAGAAGAAGTCTTCAAACAACAAGGAATGGTAAGATTTCACAGTTCCCTCAACACCCAAGGTGAAGGGTCCTAGTGCAAAATACCTATCATAAGTATGGAGATGGGCTTATAGGAATTTTATCACAACTCTACAAGACAAGGTAACCTAATCACTAGGTCTACCCAAGTTCTAAGCACCAAAAACTCAATATGCACTCATGGATTTCCTTAGCCAAAAAAGGGATCAAAACCCAAAAACTAGATACAAAGACCAAGGGTGGCCTAAAATCACTTATATGGCCTATTTAGGTCCTAAAAAACATGAATCAATGATTCATTTAATCAAAGACAACTTATAGCATGAAGTTGCTTTGAAAAACCACTAAATTGGCTTATAGCCCTCCTAGAATGAGGAAGAGGCATAAGTTTGAATTCTTCCAAAGGACATTGTGACTTTTCTAGAGATTTGGATACCCTTTTGGGTTTTATTAAACATGCCAAAGTTTCCAAAGTTGGAAGAGAATAGAGGTTATTTTTGTTGCAACATTAGACTGGATTTGAAGGCCTAATTAGGGCTCCATTTGCACTATTGGTATACTTTTTACAAATGAGAAACACAATCCAACTATTATGATATGTGGAGGAATGTAAAAGATACAATATTCCAAGGTCTTACCCTCTAGTGAATCCAAAAAATCAATCTAAAAGGGACTGTTGTAAATGTTGATTGGTGTACTCTTCATGATGCACACTTAGGGTATGGTGGTAAACTCACCTCCTTGCATCTTCTAGAAAAAAATTACATAATCAAAAAGCATATTGTTACACCTTGCATTACACCAAATGGAATAAATTTCCCATGGTGGAATGTGCCAAAATGACCCAGCTCTACCAAGTTGCTAATTTTTACATTGATTTATAGGTAGCAAGCAAGAAAAATGGATAACTTTCAAACTATGGCTGATCAAAACATGAGACTTGGAGAAAATGAAAGTAGATTCAATCCTTCAACTTCTAAAACCACTAAGACATTTCCTTTCTTTTGTAAAATTCCTTACTAGGGTCTACAATATTTGCGTTGCAAGGAAAAATGTTGATTTTTATTGCTTTCAATGCCAAAATTACAACTATATCCTATCACCTGCCTATAAGGGCTTATATAGTATGCTCCCAATGGTTAGATGACTGGTTTGAACCTGTTGGAAATATAAGAGGAGTAACTAAGAGGGGAGGGGTGAATCATTTACTAAAAAAATAAATCCTAGATCCCTTTTGATGTCAGTAAAAAATCAAACAAGTAACTGAATACTGTTGAAGCTTGGTAAACACACATAATGTTGTAGCTTGGTAGTAATTGGATTAGCTCAATAAAATATTAACATATAAATTATTAGATGTTATCTATGATTACCATTACTTTAACTTAGTTCAAACACATAAAGAAAATAGCATGAACACATTTGACACCAAGATTTAAGATGGAAACCCAATTTGGGAAAAAACACCAATAGCAACTAGTTACTAATTTTCACTCTTCTAAAGTGAGCCCTATTAGGAGCCAACCCTGTTAAAAGTTAAAAAACACACTATTAGGTGTGACCCTTTTAAAGGATTTAATCACCTCATTAGGAGTGGCCTTGTTAGAGGTCTTGAGAATAATTTAATGGAATTGTCACCTTGTTAGAGGATTTACAAATAGTTGTTAAGCCAACTATGTTAAAAGATTTAGATCATTTCTACAATGGTTAGAGAGTAAAAATGAGATGACCTAATTTCATTGAAACTAATTTGCTAATTTCATAACACTGTTTTGGCTTGTACTTGATTCTTCCTGATCAAATACGGCTTTTTTGTACCACAAGGATATTTAGCTTATCCTTCAAATTCGCTTCCTCTACTTATCAATAGATCTTCAATCACATCATCATAATTTACACATTCTCTTGAGCTTCCACTTTCACACTTACTTGCACACATTGAAATCACAACTTTACCTTATACTTATACCTTCCACTATGTAAAGTTGGCTGAAATACAACTTATGATAATCACTATTCATCACCTTAGTCAGCTGGAATCAATAGATAGATCAATTACGCTCAATACAAAAAAATAAGAAAATCCTTTGTTAGTTGACCCTGCTCGATAGAAATTGACTCTAAAGTGATTTCCTTTGTTAACCAATAGAAGCTTGCTTAACATTGCAAACTTGCAAAAATCCCTTAGCAATCCAGTGAGCTCGGTTAACATCAGTTCCATCCAATTTTCCTTCAATACCTGAGTGAACTCGGTAGACACTACCTTCTGAACTAGGCAAACACATGAATGTTCAGTAGATACTAAGAACTATATTCATTGCTTGAGTGAGGTTGGCATATACTAGCTAATAATTATTATGACATTTGTGTAATATCAAAGACAACACACAATTAACCAATTTTATCCCACAATCTCCTTCTTTGGCATTGATGGCAACACAACATGTCATAGCACAATGAAATTTTGGATTTGAAAAATTCATCTATCAGTATGAGCTCTTTCTTTCACTTAATTCTATTTGCAATAGCTAATACCAACTTCATTTAGAACATCCTCCCTCTTTCAACATACTTTACCTTTTAGAAGACTTCTCCCTCTCTGGTTTCTAACTATATTCTAGTTCCAAAAAAAAAATCTCAAAGATATGATAGTAAAGCTCTCCCTCCTTGACAACACATGCCAAAGAAAATAACTTTGTAAATACCAATGTACCTTAAGTAATGAGTCGTCTACAATATGCCCTTTCCAATTTTACACCAACTAATTGATTTTCAATGGGTTTTGGTTTATGCATTCACTAAACTTCATTTAGTGAATTTCAGATAGGGGAATGACCCCTAGCTTACCTCTTAGATATAGAAATGCATCCTTAGGTAATGGCTTCGTGAATATATCTGCAATTCATTCCTTTGTATTCACATATTCCAATCTAACTTCTTTATCTTGCACCAATTCTCTTAAGAAGTGATATTTTATAGCAATATGCTTTGTTTTGAAATGCATTACTGGATTCTTTGATATGTTGATTGCACTGGTCTTATCAAAATATATGACAATTAGATCTTTGATTTCTACTTTCATTCCTTCCAATAGTTGTTTAACCAAACAATGTTAGAGCAATTGACTACTACTGCTACATATTCTGCCTCTATTGTGGATTGAGAAGTACAATTTTGCTTCTTTCTTGTCCAAGATACTAATCTTTTACCAAGAAAGAATGTTCCACCACTAGTTCTTTTTTTCTCATCAAGACTTCCTGCCCAATCAGCATCAGTAAATACTTTCAAGTCCAAATTTCTTCCAAGTTTGTACCATAAACCATAATCTTTAGTACCTTTCAAATACCTCATGATTCTCTTGATTGCCTGAGAATCTTGCCACTATACCAATTTCTAGAGCAATATCAAGCCTTCTGTGAACCACATACTACAATTTTCCAATCATTCATCTATAAGTAGTCTTATCTACTTCTTTGGAATCATCATTGTTGGAAAGCTTATGTCGAGTAGACATAGGTGTTCCAACTGGTCTTGAATCTTCCATTCAAAATTTCTTCACTATCTCCTTGATATACTTAGATTGAAAGATGTAGATACCATTCTTCTGTTGTATTTACAATCCAAAAAAGAATTTTATTTCACCAAACATGGACATCTCAAATTCTTTACTCATTTCTTTTGAGAATGCTTTGCATAAACCATCATTTCTTATAAATAGAGTGTCATCAACAAATATTTCTGCTAACACAATCTTCTTATCTATCCTTCCTTGATATATAGACTACTATTAACATTAGTTCTTTGAAAACTAATCTGTACCAAGTAATTATGGAGACTTTCATACCATGCTCTAGGAGCTTATTTGAGACCATATAATGCTTTGTGTAGTTTTCATACCATGTCTCCTTTGCTAGAATCTACAAAACCTTTTGGTTGTTCAATGTAGACTTCCTCATCAAGAATTCCATTCAAGAATGCAGATTTAACATCCATTTGATATACTTTATTAACCAATTGTATCCAATAGAACAAGCTAGTCATTTGGGAGACAGATTTACAAGTTTTAACAACTTTTTAAGAAGTTTCTCAAAAGTTGTTTTGACAACTTTTAGAGCAACTTTTACATGTTTTGAAATATTGTATATCTAGTGACCAAAATTATTCCTAACCTTATTTTTATGATCCTAATGGATCCAAACATGAAAAAAATAAGAAAATCCTAGGATATGGAATCATAAATGACCAATAGTTAAACCAAGGACTTATAAAATGTGAATCTTGGAAGTATGGCCTTACAATAAGATCCAATGTGAAATCATTAACCTGAGCATGGCTAGAGGCCACAAGGACCTTAGCTTGAAATCTTAATGTTGTTTTTTGAAGGTAGAGTGGATGCTCCTGCACCAGTGTTGTACATTTGGGTAGGCTTGGTTTAGAAACCTTCTTAGGCCTTGTCTTTACTTGTATCTTGGCCTTTCTCTTCTTTTGATTAGTAGGAATATTTTCTTCCTTGGCTTCTTCTTCCTCGACACCTTTTGTAGTCTCTATTCCTTCCTCTTGCTAATCCTCACCCTATCCTTGTGTCAATGCAAGTGGTTCTTGAATCTGAGTGTCTTCTTCCTCCTTGGGACCTTAACCAAATTTCTCTTTCAGTTTCATTACTAGTTTATCCTTCTTTCTAATGAAAGTGGTAGTCTTCAAATCCATCATAATCTTTGATTTGGCCAACTCATAGTTACCAAAATCTTTTCCATCTTTGTTCACTTCTTCTGTAAGTAAAGTTTTGATTACTACAGAGGCCTCATCAACATTAATCTCATAACCTAATGGCCTTAGCCATCTCACTCTAGGAATTGTTGCCTAAAAAAATGCATGATCAACATCAACTAAGAAAAAAACATCATCATTATATTTTTCCACTAATGACACTAGAATCCTTAATCTCTTCTTCGTGGATTGTTTGAAATTCTCAAAATAACTAGTCATTACTAACTCAACATTTTCACCTAACTATTCAATGAACTCTCCTATTTGAACTGCAACATATCTATTTGTCTTCCATGCAACAATACCAAATGTTGGAAATGTGTTTTGAACATAAAAGAAGATAAATACCAAAATAGATCTAAATTTACACTATGTACTCTTTGTTTTCCTTATTTCTCCTAGGTTTTCAATTAATTGTTGTAGCTACAACTCAACAAGATCATATGTATGATCCTTCTTCCCAATCTTGTAGCCCATATCCATTGTAATGCAAGATACACTGTTCAATCTAGTTGATTGTTAAAACTTATGTACAATTACCCTTACTACAAAAGCTATCAGAGGATATGTGATTGTGTCTATGGTCATTCCTCTCTTGTTCTACATAACCCCTGTGTTCTTTTCAATAACTTCTTGACTCACTTCTCATAGTCTTTGGCCAATCTAGGGTTAGGTACCCTGTTACCCTATGAATTATCCTTTTTTTTATTTTTATTGGTCCATTGTCTAACCACACTGAGCTATCATGAATTCTACTCAAAACAATCCTGATCCACTTAGTTTTGAAAATGTTAGGGAAATTTAGGGCACAAGTTAGCCCTTTCTTTTCTACAATCTTGAATTATTCCCTCAACACACCATTTTCACATAGTTTTCCATATGCTTCTATGATTTTTATATCACTAATACTACCAATCTTAAAATTAAAACACTTTTTGACATTAAAACTTGTGGTGGTATCATAGATAATGCACCAGCAAGATCTTGTTTCTATGCTATGTCTGGAATGACTTTGAAAATAGATTATTTTATCTCATTGTTAACCAACTGAACATTTAAAACCTCTTTCCCTCTACACCTTTTTCTTTTGAAGAAGTAAATGCAATTTTATAAATCTAGGTTTAGAAAATTCAAAACATGGCTCATGATAAATACCTTGTAAATCCTAATGAAATGAGGTCAAACAGCTACTCAAATCTCCTACAAATGCTTCGGATGAAATTTTTAGATCGCCTTTAGCTCTTCTTGCTCTCTCTCAAATTTGATTGATTGAATGATGTTAAATGAATAGAAATCAATCAAATACCCCTTTAAAATACTACAATTAATGTTAAGTGCTTACATAAGTGTAATCTCAACATGAATTTATTTCTAGCTAACTTAGTATCCACTTGTCTTTCCATTTGTTTGGAAACCATTATGAGCTCAGCATAAACTATCCAATTTATTACGTTGGCATCCACTAGAATTTCACTTAGCAACCATAGGAAACTTTTCATGCTCAAAAGTAACATTAAAGAGTGACAAAACTTAAAGATTTTTCTTTGATTCCTAATAACACCTTGCATCTTTATTCATGCTTATGTAATATTTTAAAAATTAAATCCTTTGGAACTAATGTATGGTATCACTTTTAAATATTAATCCCACGTACCTCTTACTCGCTTAGTTTGATGAGGTGTGATAACCTGACCCATTGGGTAAAGTGATCCCTTCTCCACTTGATGTGCTATAGTCCTCCTTTCTCTTCCATGTCTTTTTCATTTCATTTTTGACATTTTCAATATCTTCCTTGCCTTTTCCTTTATTGAACTCACAACTTGGTGCCTTTGACCTTGTTGGACAATATTGGTTGAAGTGACTAGTCTTCTGATAGTAAAAACATGTGGTTTGACTCAACCATCTTTTGTAGTCACTCTTGAAGTGTGTTCTAATATAGCTCTCAAGAATATGTCCATACTCTTGATAGTAGTGACAACTACACCTTGTATTATAGTCCTAATTATAAAAGTTTCCATTTTTTCTTTACTTTTGTTTGCTTGTTTGATGACCATATTGAGTTAAATCTGCACTCAAAAGCTCTATGTCCATACTTTTGATAGTTGTAACAATATCCTTCAAACCTTTGAATTTGCATGATCATGGTTCTGCATTCATGCTCCTGTTGACCTTGTTTGTTGCACTTATGGTAGTGACCCATGCTCCCCTACTTATCATTTTGATTTACAATCTTGCATCTACATACATTGGCAATATGTCCTTTCTCACCACAATTATGACAAGTAAGTTTGGAATTCTTACCTTTTTTACTCCTTTCTTCAGCACTTTTGGATGATTCTCTTTCTTCAATACTTGTGTATCTGAGTCCAGAAGTATCATTGTTGAATTTAGGGGATCTCATCAATTGTTCAAAGCACTTGATGACTTCACTAGGTTTATTGAAACTTTTAGCAAACTCATTTTCTCTTTTTAGGTCATTGCTCAATTATTTATTCTACAACTTCAATGTTGTTATCTCAATGTCCTTGGCATTCAGTTCATGGTTGGCATTCATCAGTTGACCCAAAGTTTCCAATTGCATGTTAGCAATCCTAGTTACCTCTGATGATCTTTCTTCTAGTCTACTAGTCAAAACTCTTTTGTCATCTTCAATCATGGCTTTGTCTTCCACTACTTTCTTTTTCTATTCCATCACCTCACATAGTAATATGGCTTGTGATTATTTTTCTATCTTAAGATTTCTAATTTTTTCAGCTTGGGTTATGCTCTTTTCCATTAGATCTACAATTTTTGCATCAAATTCATTGGAGTCTCCATTTTCAAATAGCTTAGTAGTGTCCATCTCTCTATATTGTGTGTCATTCTCCTCAATGGTGATTTCCTTCCTTCTCTTCAGTGATTTCTTTAGATTATCTCTTGCTTCATTCAACTGATGTAGGATGATTTGTATTTCAATTCCTTGATTCTCAATGATCTTTCCCAACTTGTAGACTTCCATTTCCAAGATCTTTCCTCAAAGCTACAAAGCTTCTCTTTCAAAGAACAAGCCTCTCATACCAATTGTTGGAATTACAATAGGAAAGGTAAACTTCTAGCAGGGGGGTTGAATCAGTGCTTCAAAATTTGACCCATAAAATATTCACCACACATCCATCTCACATATTCAATAAGTAAACTAAAATACCATGTAAATCATGTACATCTAAATCATGTAAACAGGTAAGCATTCACACATATGACACAAGATATGATTACCTAGAAACCCTCCAATGAGAAGGTAAAACTAGGGTGAGGATGACACCCACAAATCTTCATTACTACAGTAATAAAGTGTATCCAATTAAGGTTACAATGCTTGATCATGAACCATGAACAACCCTATGAAAGGTATTCCCTATTAAAAGCTTACAAAGATTGTTAGGTCTTACCCTAATAAAGGTGTGTCTTGTTAAAGGACTTTAACTCACAATCAAGTAAGCACCCTATTATAGGATTTCAATACAACCTATTACAACTTTCACACTATTAGAATGTCTCAACAATGATCTTGCAGTTAGCATTTTGTTGCTTGATGACATATCACCTCTAAACTAATGTATACTTGATCAAATGTCTCTCTATTGTTCACCATTTCCTTCCTTTGTTCTCCTTTAATTGATTCTATAATGTAATTTAGATCATAATACCTTGGTCAGTATGAATGTCTTGGTTTGCGCATGAAAAAATCTCCTTGATCATCCATTCATTCCCTTTCACATTGTTACAATGTTTAGGGTTTTTCCTCCTTAAGAATACCTAAGTGACTTAGGGTTTAGTATGAATCAATGACTGTGATTCACCCATATTGTCACTTAAGCCTTCCTTTTACCTAATTTGGTGCATGTAATGCATAGGGATTCCAACTTATCTTTTTTCCTTATCACCAAAATATTGTAATTTAATTTGTAAGTCAGCTCAAAAATGGTTTACATAGTAGTTTGTGCCAATACAAATATATATGACAAAAGTGTGTTACCTGGCATCTGAAGTCCCTAACACTTGACACATACTAATTTCAATATTATTACTTAGCATCTGAATGACTTGGCATGCACTACTTTCTTGGCTCTTGAATCACTTGGCACATACTATCTTCTTAGCGCTTGAGTGACTCAGCACATGAGTGAACCGGCACTCATTGTTTACTCAACATGCTCTCACTTGTACATGTTGTGCTTGGCATATGCTACTTGTTCAACATGAACTAAGTAAATGACTTAAGTGTATAGACACTCACATGTCAAAACCAATCTAAGATCAACAAACTAAGGGCCAAGTACTCAATTAGTTATTTTGTAATTGAGAGAAGGTAAATTCTTAACAGAGTGGTTCTAACAAACATATGTAAATCTCCTAATAGAGTCCTTACTTTATTGTGAGTGTAAAATCCTTTAACAAGCTGAGACCTAATAGCCTCTTAAGCTTTTAATAGGGTAGACCCCTCACAAGATAGATCATATCTTATGCTCAAACATTGTAACCTTAACTGGTTAGTTTAATTTTTACAACAATGAAGATTTCTGGGCTTCATCCCCACCCCAATTACCTTCATCTTGAAGTATTTATGGGTAACCAAATCATTATATTATGTGTTGAACTGTTATGGATGTGATATATTTTATTTATATTTTACTATTATAGTTTTATTGATAGATCTTTGAAATTATTTGGATATGAATGAAAGGAAACATTTTTTATGACAAAATTTTAAGATCCTGATTCACCCCCCCCCCCCCCCCATCTTGTTTCTCGTATACTTATTCAAACATCATCATAAAAAGACTAACCATGAACACATCAAATATCTAAATATAAAGCATCTCATCAAATAGATAATCCAAACATGTAAATAGTATTAACCAAATCAGGTAACCAAGTACTACTAAATCAAATCATATAACCATGAAAAATGGCCTAAAAGAATTCCGCAATATAACAAAAAGAAAACTAGGGGTAGGGACTACAATTATGGTGAGACCTTTTCACCTATACCAAGATTGGAAGGAGTCAAAACTCTTTTGGAATATGCAACTTTCATAATATATAAGGTATATCAAATGGATGTTAAGTCTTCATTTTTTAATGGAATATGGGAAGATGTATACATAGAGAAAGTAGAAGGATTTGTTGAGCCAAATTAACCTACACTTGAAAAGTGAATATGAAAACATGGTATTCATTGCTAAAATATTTGTAGATGATATCATATTTGGTGGTAATAATTTATTATGCAAATAATTTGATGATCAAAGGAGTAAGGAGTTTCAGATGTCAATTTTTGGTGAGACCAAAATTTTCATTTGTTTACAAGTTCATCAAACAAAAGAGTGTGTGTGTGTGTGTGTGTGTGTGTGTGTGTGTGTGTGTGTGTGTGTGTGACTCAATCTAAGTATGTTAAGGAGATCTTGAAGACATTTAGTATGGATGAGTTAGCTTTAGTTGGTACACCTATGGTGACTAGATGCAAATTATCTAAAGAGGATAATAGTGTTGTAGTGAATGAAACATAATACACATTAATGAGTGGTAAATTAGTATGTTGTGCATAGTAGACCTAATATTGCACATGTGTTTGGTATAGTTGTAACATTCTTCTCTAATCCTAAGGAAACACACATTACTATTGGTAAACAATATTCATATACTATAAAGGAATAGAAGACTATAGATTATGGTATAAACAAGAAGGTTATTTTGAACTTAGTCCACACTAGTGTTGATTGGGTTGGAAATGTTCATGACAGGAAAATTACAAGTGGTGGAGCTTTCTTTTTAGGAAAAAGATTAATTACATGGTTTAGCAAGAAAAAAAGGTGCATATCACAATCTACAACTAAAGTTGAGTATGTTATTGTTGTAGTTAATTTTTCAAATATTGTTTGGATTAAAGAATTATTGGAATGAATGCAAGAAGAAGTAATCAAGATTGTCACTATCTATTGTGATAATACAAACTGTACAATAAACATATCCAAGAATCCTATGATGCATGCAAAAACCAAGCATATATCTATCAAGTATCATTACTTGAGAGAGGAAGTACAATAAAAACAAGTGAAGCTAGAGTATGTGAAATCTAAAGAGAAAATTGCAAAAATATTTACAAATCCATTGCTTAAGGATTCTTTTCATAAGTTTGGGGTCCTTCCCCTATCCAAGATTAACTAAGCAAGGATGCATGTTGCATCAATTCATGGATGAACAAATATATCTTTCTAGAGTTGATGCAAGAGTTCACTCTTTATGGATTGTTTCCTAAAGTGGTGAAAAGTGAATGTAATGAAACTAATGTAGATAGTACATCCAGGGTACAAGGTATTACTACAATTTTTTATAAGTTTCATTGTGGAACTTATAGTTACCTTTGGCATTGTTGTCAAAGGTGAAGAAAATTAATTAGAGAAAAGATGTAATGAGCTAGATAGGGGGGAGAAAATCAATAAAGAAGTAATAAGATTAACAGAAAGTGAAAAAAGAAGTACACCCAAAGGGAGAGAATTTGTAAAGTTGAAGATGTTGATGTTACAGACAAAGTGAACCTTATGTTGAATATGTTGTAGAGAACTTGAATAAATTTTGACATTTGAGAGATGTGTTAATTTTCAATACATACATTTGATTATCTTATGATGTAATGTTTTGTAATGTAAAATATTATGTTTATGTGTTGCCATCAATGCAAAGGGGGGGATTGTTAGCCCTAATAGATAATTATGTTAATATATGTGTAAAATTCATATCAATTGTTATGATGTCATTGATGCCAAGCCCTAGTTGGCTAGAAATTATGCTAATTCAATAGTGTGTCATATCATTTGATTGATGAAGAGGTTTTGAGGAAAGTATGTTAAGTTAGAGTAATGATAAGTGATGGGGACACAACCCAAGCACAAAATGGACACAACAGGAAAGGGGAAAACTTTATTAACTATGTAAATATGCTAATACATTCAGTATAGAAAAAATACACTTCAAAACATGCCCTATGGGCTTAAAATAGTATAAATCTGGAGATAATTTCTCCTTTCAGTACCTCCTCTCAAACTCCACTTCGAACTGCCTTTTACAATGCTAGAAATGTTCTTAAATAGACCCCGAAGGGTTAAGGATTAGGAATGCATTCTAGAAAGTGCTAGTTGGAATCCACCAACCAAATAGAAGGCTCCAAAAGTCACATTAGAAGTCGGCACAAAATTAGAAGAATCCAAAAATGGTAACCGAACTTCTGGGAGGCATAACTTTTGAACTGTAGCTCCGATTGACAAATCGTTTACATTTCTAAAAAGCTCTCGAAGCGCTCTATAGCCCTATGGACAGCTTCACTCATCTCCCATTTTTTGGCCCTGTTCAAGGTTATTTAATGCCCCTAACCTAACTTTGAAGCATTCTTAGGACGTCTCCAAAAATTGAAAAATTGCGATAACTTTCAAACCATGGGGCCTTTTGACCTGATTCTTTTTTGGGAATGCTCTAAATTACAATGAAAATCATCCAACCAATTTACACCTTCTAGTTCACCAAAATGATGGCTCAATTACATACTCATATTTTTCCAGCATTTACACGTATCCCAAGGTGATTAAAAACTCTAACCCATAACACTAATAGTGGAACTATGAGAGTTGGAACCTTTATTTGACCCAAATGGGTATCCAAAAATGAAAGCACATGAAATAGAAACTAAGTCTAAGTACTTTTTTTGGGTGACACAGGATTGCCCTTATACCTCTGGATGCTCCTGCATCAGACACCCAGGGTACATTGAAAAGTGACCCTGTCACTTTATGAATGGTAGAGGAAATCCCAAATGGAAAACCTCAGTTGATGATATCCAAGTTGAGTCCTCTATCGGCCATCCTTTCCATTTGACCAGATACTCTTCATACTACCTATTTTTGGTACTCCTATCCACATGACTATCCAGAATCTCCTCTATCTCCTCCTTCTTAGAAGTAGGAATTGGACATGGCTCTAACATCAACTCCTCATCTGCACCATCATCATGATACTCTGATAAGTCTGCAATGTTGAAAATAAGAGAAATGTCAATTCCATCTGGCAACTCTACTTCATATGCATTTCCTGAGCCATGTTTCTTCAAAATTTTGCAGGGGCCAAATTTTTTCATCTTCAGCTTGTTGTAAGTACCGGCTGGAAATTTTTTTTTTCTTAAGTGTACCATGACTATATCCCCTACTTGGAACTCCTTATCTCTTCTCCTTTGATCAGCCCTAGCTTTACTATTGGTTCATCTTGGTAATGTGTGTGTGGACCTCCTCATGTAGATGCTTGATATGTTCAACAAATTCTTCAACTTCAGCACTTGTCCTCTCCCCTTTCTCTATCTTCCTCAATTCTGGTGCAGTCCTTGTGCTACTTCCATATACAATTTGGAATGGTGATCTACTAGTACTCCTATTTATAGAGTTATTGTAAGAAAACTCTGCTTGTGGTAGAATCAAATCCCACCCCTTGGGCTTATCCCCAACTAAACATCTCAGCAAATTGCCCAGATTTCTATTTACCACTTCTGTTTGGCCATCAGTCTGCAAGTGATGTGTGGAACTAAATTTCAAGTCTGTTCTCAACTTCTTCCACAATGTTCTCCAGAAATACCCCACAAATTTAGTATCTCTATCAAAAACTATACTCCTTGGGAGACCATGTAGTATTACCACCTCTCTGAAAAAAAAATCTCCAATATGGACAACATCATGATTTTTGTGGCATGGAATGAAATGTGCCATTTTGGAGAACCTATCAACCACCAAAAATACTGACTCATTACCCCTTTGTGTCCTCAGCAATCCAAGAAAAAAATTCATGCTTATGTCCTCCCATGGCTTTGATGGAATAGGCAATGGCCGATATAGTCTATTATTGTGACTAAATCCCTTGGCCACTTGACAAACTTGGCAATTCTGTAAAAACTTCTTCACATCCTATGACATTTGAGGCCAAAAATAATGTTCTTTGAGAATGACAATGGTCTTATCTCGACCAAAATGTCCTACCATCCCTCCACTATGTTTCTCCTTAATCAGATTTACCCTCATGGAACTCCTTAAAATTCACAATTGACTGCCTTTGAACAACATACCATCCTGAATCAAATAGTCTAGCCACTTGGTTCTATCTACAGCAATAGGCTCTTTACAAGCTTTACACACTTCAGAAAAATCAAGATCCTCAGGGTACAAATTCTTGAGTTCATCAAACCCAACTACTTCAACCTACATTACTGTAAGCAACAACTGTCTCCTACTTAGTGCATCTGCAACCCTATTAGATTTTCCACTTCTATGCTTCAACACAAATGTATAGCTCTACAAGAACTCTACCCACTTCATACGCCTCTGATTCAATTTACCTTGGCTATTTAGGTACTGTAATGCCTGGTGATTAGTATATAAAAAAAATTCCTTTGGCAATAAATAATGCCTCCATTTCTTTAAGACCTGAACTATTGCATAGAACTCTTGATCATAAACAGAATACTTCTTTTTCACATCATTCAATTTTTCACTAAAATATGCAATAGGCTTACCTTCTTGGCATCACTAAATTCTCTCCTCTTTTTGCATCCTCTGAATGTGATGATTATGCATCCTCATCCACATGAGCAACCCTAACTTGACCCTCAGCTCTCCTATCTGTCCTTCCTTATCATTGAGGGCATTCAAAGGCACGATGACCTTCTTCATTGCAATGGAAATAGGTATCACAGAAGCCTCCTCTTCCTTGTCCACATCCTCTACCTCTTCCTCTCTGATTTCCAAAGTCTTGATCATGGGAGCTGTTGAAACCTTCATTCCTCTGGTTCCTACTAGTACCCACATCTTCATTTTTCTTTTGGGTTTCATTTCAGCCTCCAGATGACCTACCACTACCCCTTCCTCCTTGACCATGACCTCTTTGTCTCCCTTCAAACCTTTTATTTAGCTTCTCTTTAACTCATAGGGCAAAATGGTATGCCTCCTCAACACTGGTCATTCTTACCAGACTTAATTCCTCTTGGATGCTAGGTCGCAACCCATTGATATAATGAGCAACCTTCTCCTTATTTGATTCTACATGCCCTGCTCTAATCAAAAGTTGGTAAAACTCCTCTTTATATTCTTGGACTGATTTTCCTGCTTGTTTTAACCCATGCATCTTCTTAAACAAATCAAGCTCGTAATCAACAAGAATGAACTGCTTCTTTAGTTTGTCCACCATGTGATCCCACCTTGTGATCTTATCCTTTCCTCTTTTATTTCTTTTTAATTGAATCTCTTGCCACAAATTTTGGCATGGCCTTTTAGTTTGGCCTTTGCAAACTTAACCCTATGTGGATCCTTGATATCCTCATACTCAAAGTACTCTTCCAGCTCATTAATCCAATCGATCAACTCATCTAGTTTCTGATTTCTTGAAAATACACCCAGATCAATTGTGGGTCTTTTCCCAAACTTAGTAATGGCCCTAAAAAGCCTTTCCTCTGCCTGATTCAAAACTTCCCCTTATGGTCCAATTTCTTCTTCTTCATTGTCATCCTCACTTTCGTCACCTGTAGTAACATTTGTTCCTCTATAGAGCTCCTTCTATAATGCTTGAATCTACCTTTGGAGGGCTCTAACCTCCTCAAGATTAATAGCTCTAGCCTTCCACTATGCTCTCTTCATGGAGGAATCTTCTTAATTCAAACCCACAACCACACAGTCCTGGTGTAAACTGCCTCACAGTCAGTGCTTTGTCTACACACTCAGGAAAACCAACTCTAATACCACTTGATGGGGACACAACCCAAGCACAAAATAGACACAATAGAATAGGGGAAAACTTTATTAACTATGTAAATATGATAATACATTCAGTATAGAGAAAATAGACTTCAAAACATGCCCTATGGGCTTACAATAGTATAAATTTGGAGATAATTTCTCCTTTAAGTACGTCCTCTCAAAATCCACTTTGAACTACCCTTTACAATGCCAGAAATGTTCTTAAATAGACCTTGAAGGGTTAAGGATTAGGAATACATTCTAGAAAGTGCTAGTTGGCATCCACCGACCAAATAGAAGGCTCCAGAAGTCACATTAGAAGTCGGTACAAAATTAGAAGAATCCAGAAAAGGTAACCAAACTTTCGAGAGGCATAACTTTTGAACCAAGTCATTTTAGTGTTAAGAGAGTGATGTATTTCCCAAATAAGGTTATAGTTTTTATTGAGGATAAACAGGAAGAACAAGTTAAGAAAATATTTAATCTCAAGTTGACATGTCATGGAAATTAAGAATGTTTGAGAAGTTTCAAGGATAAGGAAAAATTTAGTTATAAGATCAATGATTGGGAAGAAATTCAAAGAAGATCTGATGAAGAAGAATTAACAATTTGAAATAAGACAAAAATTTCAAGGAAGTCTCTTATCTAAGTGTCTAAATGCAATGAACCTAACATCTACAATCGTGATTAAGTGACAAAATCTAGAAGATTATGGAAAGGCAAAAGATTTCCATTTGAGGGGATGAACAAGATGTTTCTTATTTCTCATCATCAGTGATTGTTTCTAATGGAAATTTAAGTGGAAAAATAAGGCAGGAGCTAAACAGAGAAAGATATTATTGTGAAGATCAAGAAGATGAAGTGCTAAGTGAAAGAGTGGTGCGTAAATCAGCCAAAAAGAGATTAGATGGAAAGAGAGAGCAAAGCAAAAATTTGAATAAGCAAGGTAGTGTTAAAACCTAATAGATCACTTAACTATTACTTTCCTACCATTGTGGAAGAAAAATATCTTAACCAAGTAGACCTAACAAGTATTTAAAATCCTATATGGTAGCATTCAATAGTAATTTTTTGCAAATCCTTTACAAAAGGCCACTCTTTAGTAATGTCAAAGAGTGATATGGTCTAGATGATCTTTCGCAAAAACCCTCTAACAAGATCACACTAAAATTGTGCACGTAACCTTTAACAAGGTTGGCTCCTAATAGAGCTCGCTTCAAAAGAGTGAAATAATTTGGGTTGTTGGTTCCTAGGTGGTTTTTTCCTTTATAGGATGTCCACATTAAATACATGTCTAAAATTTGGGTGAGTGCACCAAGTTGGTGTACAAAAAGGTGGACACCCAACAAAAATGAGAAAAAATCTCAATAACCCCATTGGGTTTTCAATAACCTGATCAGGTTATTTAAAAATCAAATGTAGGCCAGCCTAGCCATTATAATTCTAAAAACTCAATTGAGTTTTTTAATTTATCTTAATTAAAAACCCAGTTGAGTTTTTTAAAATTATATTTCTTAAAACCCAATCAGATTTTAAGAAACATAAATTATTCATGTTTCTTGCATTTGAGGGCATTTTTATACCCTCAAACAACAACAACAACGTGGATTGGAGAGGAACAAGGAAAAACCTGATCAAGTTTGTAAGGAAAAGATAATTTTTTCATATTTTCATTCATGGCACTCCACAAACAAGCTATTTCTTCATTCTCCTTGTCATTTATGTATTTTTCCATGATAGTTTGTCATGTGGTTTTGTAATTTTTAAGTTTTGTAAAAAAAATTCATAATTTGTAATTGTTTTTTAAATTTATTAATATCAAATGCATCAATGAATCCAAGAAAATAAGGAAGAGGTGAAAGATCATCTCCTGTACAATCAAACCCTCCACCCATTGTAACAAAAACACAAAACCCTCCACCCCTAGTGACACAACAATAAAACCCTCCACTCAATGTTTCCATTCAACAACCATCGCCACTTATAAACTCTTCACACATATCATTACATCATTTAAATGCTACACAAGAGGACCTCATAAACTATCTTACACAAAATAGTGCTCATTTTACCCAAATGGTCAATAGGTTGTGGTCATCTACACTTTCTCACCACTCAACCCTAGCAAATGCACTTGAACAATGACCCAAAATGTGAATGAGTTGTCTAGGGAGGTTATGAAATGAGGTACATGGAGGGAGAGTTGTCGTGCATTTTATGTCAATGGGTTATCATATTAGCAAGTGAAAGATAATTATATAAAGAAAGTTACTATATGTTCTCTTATCACTGATCCTATATCAAGAAAATCCCTATTACACACAACAAAAACTTTTCCTATTCATTGGTGCACTCATACTAGGATAAGATCATATTTTTGGGATAGGTGGTATATGGTATTTGACCTACCACAATGTAATAATTACAAGGTACCTCTATATTTTTTAGAAAGTTTTATTGTGAGTTCATCCTTGTCAAAAATCCAAATTACTTTGACATTTGTGAGTTCTAGGGTAGATGGAAAGGCTCTGCACATGATAGACATGGGGCTTGTAGGGTGGTACCACAACATGAGAGGATACATACAACATGAAAAACCATGCGTCATGTTGTACTCCTATAAATTGTAAAGGAGTCTATTGATTTATAGACTCTTCATGCAACTACATCATTGACAGATGTTATCATTGAGCATGGCTCATAGTTAGGTGGTTTTCCTTTACCTACAACACCTCAACCATCATCAGATGCACCTTTAGGGTCATCACAGCATGTGACAACTCCATCATCAACAACCATGGCACCTTGACCATCATTACATGTTCCTTTAGGGTCATCACAACCTATGCCAACTCCATCAACATCACCTTCACCACCAATGTCATCCCCACTTGTGTCACTTGCACCACCAGTGTAATCCTCACTTGTGCCACCTACATTATCATCACATGCATCATTACAGTCTTCAAGGCCCAATCAATATTTTTTTTTAAGTTGTCATTACATGTGTCATGGGATGTATATTGAGGCATCTTGGGATGGAGTGTCATCTCATCCATGTATACATTATGGGCATACTTATTATTCATACAAAGGTGGAGATTTCACACTCACAGATGATTTGATGATGATGGTCTCCAGTGGATAGGAGACAGAGTTTTTTTTGTTTGAGTTTTTACATGATATTATTTAATCACCTAAATATTGTAAAAGTAAACTAAAAAATATATTTTATAGAGCACTCTAGATTGATATGTGAACAATATGCAATGTAGGGTACAACAAGCAGTACAAGAACACCAAAAAGTACTCAGTCTACAAGAGGTGCAAGGCTAGGAGCAAGAACACCCAAGGTAAAGTTTTTTAAATATTCTTAAAAGTACAATACATTTTATTAGAAATATTTTTTCTTAATTGTATGATACTAACAACACAAAGCTCCCTAAATTTTTTTTCTTAATTGTTTTACAACAAACACCTAGTCTCTAAGAAGTCTTACAAGGAAGCCAATAGAATATCCATGTCTAAGTTAATTTGATGAGGACATCTCATCTGATTACATCATATGAAGTTGATAGCATGTTGAAACCTTTGCATCTGTTGCACTCATCATTCCTTTTCCATGTCCCAGAACTATCGTCCCCCTTTAATCCAATCTGCTTCTAGATCCTGCTCGATTTCCTACCATTATTTAAACCCCTCTTATAAATGTTCTTCTATCTCCTACCATCATTAAAACCCTCCCATTCATCAAATCAATCCAATTCTCATCCACATCTCTTGCTCCTAGCATTACCCAAACCCCATATAATGAACCTCATGAGTTTTGACATGATATTATTTAGTCACCTAAATATCATAAAAGTGAAGTTATTTATTTTATAGAGCACTCTAGATTGATATGTGAACAATATGCAATTTAGGGTGCAACAAGTGGTACGAGAAAACCACATAGTACTTGTTCTGCTAGAGGTATGAGGCTAGTAGCAAGAACACCTGAGGTAAAGTTTTTAAAATATTCTTAAAAGTACAATAGTACATTGGCTTTAAAATATTGTTTCTTAATTGGTATGATACTAAAAACAAAAATTTCCCTAAATTTTGTTTCTTAATTGTTTTACAATGAACACCCAATCTTTAAGAAGTCTTACAAAGAAGCCAATAGAATATCCAAGTCCAAGTCAAGTTGATGGGGACATCTCATCTAATTACATCATGTGAAGTTGCTAGCATGCTAAAACCTTACCACCTCATGCACTCACCATTCCTCTTCCATGTCTCAATTAGTATGAATTCTAATGATACTACATTGGGGGAGTATCCTAAGCATTAGAGAGTATTGACATGCTGTATTTAGGATTATGTTTGTCATTAATGTCAACTTAAAATGGTTTCTGTAAAGACTTCCTAAGTACTAGACAAAGATCTTAATGGTATAGAAAATGGTTTGATTATTAGATAATGTGCAATTATAGACATGTTTAACATTGTGTCTTGATGATATGGTTAAGTGTGAAAAGTTTGAGTCAAAGTCATACGCAAGATGTACCTAATTTACAAAGAGAAATTTAGAGACATGGTATTGGGAAAATAGTTCTTGATGTTTGATTGTTATCTTACATTTGAGATACAATGAGAAGATGCATAGTTAATTAGTGACAAAGGATAGTTAGGTGGTAATGTCAATGAGTGCAAAAGCCCTAGTATTGCACGTGTGAAGTTTTGTATAGACTATGAGCCGACAGTGCTATTGTAATTGTAATTAATTAATTATCTTATTATAATTAATTGGGAAAGCCTCAAGGTTGACTAAAGCAATTATTATGAAGATATGGTATAAAGGAAATATGCTTTCCTTGTTTTTAAAAAGGAAGAATGATTTTTGTGATTATTGTATGGAGTGTGAAGTGCAAAAAGGAGCAGAGTGCTTATTGAATGTGTGTAAGCAATCCAAGGGATTATTGGATGTGAGATTTGTGATCTGGTTATAAGATCAAAAGAAGCAAAAGTCTAGTTGAAAGGAAAGAGAAAGAGAAAGGAACAGTATAGTATAATTCTATTATTTTGTAAGGAATAATGCAGAGATCATTTGGACAATGGGTTCATTTGTCTGTCTCTTGAAGCAGTTTGGGCAGTGGGTCTAGCTATCTTCCACAACTCCTAACAGGGTTGGCACAACTCCTAATAAGGTTGCAATCTCCTAACAGGGATTCAAAGTCTCCTAATAGGGACTCATATGTATTGAATGTATTCATAGACTCCTAATAGGGTTCATCCTCTAACAAGGAACATTTATATTAGTACATCATCTTTTGGGTACCATGCCCACTAAGGTTTTCCTTCTCTTCAAAGATTTCCCTAGTTAACATTATCTAGTATTATTGTGTATGAGTATCTTATTATTGTTTTAGTTTATATTGTTCATATGATTATGTTTGTTTAAGATTGATAATTGTGATAATAGTTGGATAACTAATTCATCCCCCTTCTCATTTATATCAGTGGACTATATATTCTACCAGTCTCATACCTATCATCTCTCTTTCATCCAACCCACTTATAGATCCTCCTGAATTTCCTACCATTATTTGAACTGATCTTATCCTACCATCATTGAAACCCTCCCAAATTCATCAAATCCATCCAATCCCATCCACATCCTTTGTTCTTAGCATACCCAAGCTCCATCTAATGAACCTCATGTGTTCATCCTCCATATACCCATCTATGTCAAAGAATCTCCATATGACATAGGGTGTCTTGCAGGAGTGTGGAGATCATGAATCTACACTTGTATTTCTTAATAAGTTGCCAAAATTCCATTCACGTCTCTCTTTTCCTTTCCAGTCTCTTTGTTTTCAATTTAGGCCTTGTACCCTTTTAGAGCCCCAATTTTCCCATCTTTCAACTATCCTTCCAATCATCCTTCAAGCCTTTTTTGTGTCTTCTTTCCCTACTCTGATCTTCTTGTTGTTATTGTTCCTTCTTTCCATTTACAAAATTATCTCATATTTATAACAATACTCGTTACTATATTATAGCATTTTTTGGGGGTTGAAATTTCTCAAGTTGATGATGCCACACTTTCTACCATTAACTTTGGTCTTGACAGCTATGTGATATCATAGCTTATACACCTATCTCCCTAAAATTTGAGTTGAACTCGTGATGATGTTTCTAATTGATTCCTCTCATATTATATTTGTTTCTTCTTTAGGGTACTCCACATAGCTCAAGGTCTAGAGGAAAGGGAAGGAAATCAGCAAGAACACCCAAACAAAAAAAGGTATTAAATACAAATCAACTTTATATTTTGAAATTTATTATGAATGAGTGTATAAATATGTACTCAATATTGATGAATACATGTTGAATTGTTTGTTGAATATATGTAGAAACAATTGAGTTTTGTAGAGTTGATGAATGCACCTGAGATTTTTGATGTTGAGGTAATAAAGAGGTAAAATTTCATATTTTCCTTCTCATAAATTTTAGGTTATATTATGGATTTTTTCTATATACATATTGAACAATTGCAATTACAAATGAGTACATGTTTTTTTTTCATTTTTATATTAATTATCAACAATTTGACTTATTAACATGTGTTATTTATTTTTTACCTATTACAACTCTCTTTGAGACTTCATTCAAATCCTTTCCCATTTTATTTTTTTAGGATTCCTAGGCATCAAAGATGGGGTCAAATACAACTGAGGCCAGAGGTATGTATGGAGATTCTTATTTGAAGCCCTCTTGTGATCTCAATTTGGATTGCTTGTGTGTGTGATGGAAATATTTAATGCCTACTATACAATTCTAACATTTCATCACTTACCATATAGGTTATGCCTCATACCAACACTAATTCATCAATGGTTGTACCTCTTGCTAGCATGGGAGATACAACTCAAGTTGTAGCATGTCTTTTGTTTTTTTACTCTATTTTGAATATGTAATGTCACTCTACAATACTAACATTTTATCACTTACCATAAAATTTGTGCCTCATACCAGCACTGATTCATTAGTGGTTATAACTCATGCTAGCATAGGAGATCTAGCTTAGGATACAATATGCTTTTTGGTGTTTTACTCTATTTGGAATCCCTAATGCCACTCTATAATTCTAGCATTTTAATGCTTACCTTATAGATTTTAAAACATACCAACACTAATTCATTAGTGGTTGTACCTCTTCCTAGCATGGGAGATCTAGCTCAAGTTGTAGTACATCTTTTTTCTTTTTTACTCTATTTGGAATCCCTAATGCCACTCTATAATTCTAACATTTTATTGCTTACCATACAGGTCGTGTCATATACAAGCACTTATTCATCAGTAGTTGTGTCTCCCATCGTCACTCTACTTCATCATTTTTTAGGGGTCCCCACTCATCAATGAAGAAGCCCATTATCCATAGTATTCAATCCAACTATGGGAAAAGGGGATGAGGTAATGAAAAACTCAACTATCCAAAATTTAGAACCTAGTTTTCTTTTTTTTTCATATTACTTATAGATAACATATTGGACATGATATTTTAATTTTTCTTCTAGAGACACCTGGCAAGCAACATACTACATAAAAGCAGCTCAATTTTGGTGATCTTGCACAGTCATAGATATTGATAGTGATATACATATGCAGTTCTGCTCATTACATGACATTGACATATATTCAACTTTTGTATTATATATATTCAAGATTTGTATTGTGCACATTCATCATTTCTAGTGTACACATTCAACATTTATCGGGTATTCAACTTTTGTATTGTACCAATGAGATATAACATATTTTTGTAACTATATAATTCATATGACATAATATATTATTCATTTTGATATACATCAAACTTTTATTTCCATCCAACTTGTTTAGTGTGTGCATAAAAACTTGCATTTCATCTTACTTTCTTGCAATTGATCAAACACATGAACATTCATTATTTTATAGAGAAAATATAACATTTTTACCAAATTTATTATAACATGTAATCAAACTCATATGTCACTTATTTTGATGTAATAAGACATTAAAATTAAAAATATTTCATGATTTTTGTATTTGTGTCAAAGATCACAGCTCGTTAGTGCTTAGAGACGCTTTTGTTCAATGTGGTCAATACCATCAGATGGATGTTGTGTCTAAAATGAGGTTTCTCCTAGACTAAACCCAATCAACTAGTACTAACAGATCAGACAATCTAGTCATAGGACCAATGGTTTCAAATATACACAACCTTGCTCATTTGAACTAAGCAACATTCCAACTTTTGGCATTTGGTGAGAAAGGAATGCCAAATCTAAACAAAGTTGAATCTCTAAAAAATTAGATAGGTTGTTTTAGGCCTAGACAACATGATCCTATAGTACCTGAGAGTTCATTAATGCCTCACATGATCTCAGAGAAATGCTCACTTAAAAATCATAGCCCAACGGTACTTAGAGACCCTTAGGGACACTTTCATTTAGTGTGGTTGATAGCATATGAGGGATGTTGTGGCTGAAATGAGGTTAGTCCTAGCTTAAACCCAACCAACTAGAGGTAATGGAGAAGATGATTAAATCCTAGGACCAATGGTTTGAAATATACATAACCTAGCTCATTTGAACTAAGCAACATTGCAACTTTTGGCATTAGTTGAGAAAGGTATGCCAAAATCCAAACAAATTTGTATCTATAAAAAATGAGATAGCTTGCTGTAGGCCTAGACAAAATGATCATGTAGCATCTAACAGTTTTTCAATACCTCACATGAGATCAGGGAAATGCCAGATAAAATATCATAGCCTGATGATGCTTAGAGACCCTTCGGGACACTTCCATTTAGTGTGTTTGATAGTGTTTGATGGACTTTGTGGCTGAAATGAGGTTGTTCCTAGCCTAAACCTAACCAAATAGAGCTAATAGAGTAGACAATTCAATCCTAGGACCAACAGTTTGAAATATACACAACCTTGCTCATTTGAACTGAGCAACATTGTAACTTTTGGTATTAGGTGAGAAAGGGATGCCAAATCCAAAAAAAGTTGGATCTCAAAAAATTGAGATAGGTTATTGTAGGCTTAGACAACATGATCCTATAGCACCTAATAATTTGTCAATGCCCCACATAAGCCCAAAGGAATGCCCACTGAAAGATTACAATCTGATGGTACTTAGAGACCCTTAGGGACATTTTTGTTCAATGTGGTCAATAGCATCCTAGTGAAGTTGTGGCTGAAATAAGGTTGTTCCTATACTAAACTTGAACAACCAGAGGTAATGGAGTAGACGATTCAATCCTAGGACCAACAATTTGAAATATACACAACCTTGCTCATTTGAATTGAGCAACATTATAACTTTTGGCATTAGGCAAGAAAGGGATGTCAACTTCAAGTAAAGTTGGATCTCTAAAAATTGAGATAGGTTGTTTTAGCCCTAGATAATGTGATCTTGTAGTACCTAATAATTCACCAATACCTCACATGAGCTTAGAGATATGCAAGAAAGAAGTATTGAGAGGTGTACACAATAAGAAAGCATTGTTGGAGGGTATAAAGTTGATGCCTTAACAAGGGGTAATTTTTTGAGTTGATTTTGATTCTATAAGTTGAATTGAAGGTGTACATTGAAATAATTAGTTTTGAAAGTGTTTGGAGAGTGAATTTGTAGAAGACCCTAGTTTTTAGGAGCAAATGGTAAGGATTTGATGGTTGGAAAGGTAAACAAGGAAAAGGGGACTTTAAACCTACTAAATATATGGTTTTGACACCTAAGAAGGTATTCTATAATGTTGGGGACTCAGGGGTTAAAGATAATGAGTAGTTGCTTTATAAAAGTGACCTATTTTAAGCTTAAAATAGGGTGTCATAGTGTGATAGCAAGGACATAGTCCAAAACAACCCTATTGAATATTTTCATATTTTGTAGAGAAGCCAAATGGTTATCCAAATATATAATTTATTTTCCTAATGTTTAGGGAAATTTGGGAGAAAAATGCAAGAGGACAACCATCTAAATCCATATAAGTTGAAGATAATTGAATATTTTTTAAGGATACATTATCATCAAATCCATGAAAAAGAGTTCAAGGGAAAAATTTATAACCATAATAGTAAATTCAATGCACAAATTCATAACAATAATATACACTATTTATATCTCTTATCGATTTTATATACAAAATTTGGCATCTAAATATGCACATGTGACATCTCTTATCAGATTTTTATACAAATTATGGCATATAAATATACACATGTTACATGTCTTCTCTTTTTTATATAAAAAATTTGGCATCTGCATATCACATCACTACGAAGTTGCAACATTTCGCATAACATATATACAAAATTTTCAAAATTATTCTACCATATGTAGAATGATTCAACTAAATAGCACACAATCAATCAAGGGAACCTTCTGGATCAGCTCTAACCTTTATTTTATCAAGTATTACCTCATGATAAAATTCACGTACTTTCCACAACTTCTTGTTAAGAGGCCTACTATGATATGGTATCAATTGAATATTCATTGCAACAATAAGGTTAGAGTAATAAAGAATATGTTAGTGTGTCTCAAAATCCTCAAATAACAATGTGGTACAATTCTTGATAGGGTGCCTACATTTAATTATAAACATAATTTAAAGTCAAAATTGATACATTATACATGAAAATTTGACTCAAAGAGATCTTCATGGAAGGGGACATAAATATACTACCTTCTAAGCCATGTGCCTATCACAATGACAGATCCTAGTGGGTACTCAATATCCTCAACATCAATGATTGTAGCTATTAGTTTCTTTTTGGGCTTAATAAACTAAAATAGAAAGAAATTTGTTCCTTCATCATTATTCTCATATAGAATAACTACATATGCATGACCTGCACTATATAGAAGGATAATTTAATGCCAAATTTGAAGGTAATCTATTTTAACCAAATATTAAATTGATAACTTAGTACTTGGTTCAACTAGGTTAGATACAAGCTCAAAATTTGTTGATGCTTCAATTTAGTTGAGTTGTAGTGTCATAGAAAGTTGATATGAATCAATTGGATGCAAAGGTCTACAAGACCATTGGTCCACCCACTCTTTTGATTCACATTCATCCCATAAATGATGCATACAAGAAGAGAAAAAGCATGTAGTCTTTCTAGTATGAATAGCTAGTGACATTGCATTTGAACTTCGAAATGAATTTATCTCACTTGATCCTATAAGTGTACAACATTATTGATCTTGAGTTAGCTGTGGTAGTTCATGCCCCAATGAAATGGAGACATTTCTTGTTGGGATGTCATTTTGAGCTTCATAGTGATCATCAAAGTCTACAATATATATTTATGCAGCCTAATATGAATGTTAGACAGACGCATTGGATGGAGTTTCTTTGTGAGTATGAATTTGAGATGAAGTATATTCAAGCAAAGGAGAATGTGGTAGCTAACACTTTGATTAATAGGAGACATGACATGCTATATTTGACTCTTAGTGTGAATTTTACGAGTTTTATACTTTAGGCACTTCCTACAAATACTTGGTATCAGGAGGTGAGCATGGAGATAGATTTAGGTAGACCATTGGAGGGTAGTTTTCAGGTTATGTTTTGGATTCAAATGGGCTTTTATGCCATTAAAGAAGGATCTATGTACCACTATTGGATGAACTTTTTACATTGATCCTATCAAAGGCTCATTGTGCACCTTACTAGACATACACAGGTGTCAAGAAGATGCATGTATATTTATGACGTCTATACTTTTGGATAGGAATTAAGCATGATATAATTGATTTTTTGGTTAGGTTTCTTGAGTGTTAGAGACTCAAGGTAGAGCACTAGCATCCATCAGGGCTTTTATAGCATAATCTCATTCTTTCATAGAAGTGGGATATTATCTCTATGGATTTCATTGTAGGATTTCCTATGACCGCTCATTGACATGATGCTATCATGGTCACTGTTGATCAATTGACTAAGGTGGCACACTTTTCACCAATGAAGTCATCATATACTATGGCTTCAGTAGCTAATGTCTTCATGTGTGATATCATGGGATTACATGGTATTCCCCATAATATCATTTTGGATAGAGATCATGTATTCACATCTATATTTTGGACATCCTTGCAGCATGATCTTGGAGAGAAATTGAACTTTAGCTTAGCTTATCACCCAAAGATAGATGGTTAGAACGAGAGAGTGAATCAGGTTCTAGAGGATATGTTGAGGATGTATGTGATGGAAAAATAGACTCTTTGGGAGGACTATCTTTACCTAGTAGAGTTTTCTTATAATAATGGATATCACAGTTCTATTGGGATGGCACCTTTTCAGGTTTTATATGGTTGTCCTTGCCATACATCATTGAGTTGGGACAGTTTAGAGGGTCACATCATGTTGGGTCCTAAGATGCTTTGAGATATGGTGAAATTATCATTCTTCGATTGAAAAATATCTTTATATGAATTGATAATTAGAAAACCCTCATTTGTAAAATTTTAGAAAATGGTATTTGGATATGGGAAGGGTTAGGAATAAATTAGAATTTGATATACATGTGAGTTTGGTTGTTCATATTTTCCTATCAGTTCTATTTTATTGATTGGTTTTTAAAAATAAAATAATACACACATGTTTATGTATATTATAAAAATGATAGTTTTATATAAATAAAACTGGTGTTGTTTTCTTTTTAAATCACCAATGTTCAAGAAATTGGATTCTATGATTTTAAAATAGGGAAATGCATTGTTGTTTTGGTGGCTTCATATTTTTATTTTTTTTTTTTAATTTAATTTGGGAGATTTAGGTTTCACAAGGTTGGGTGGTAGTGCTTTTTACTTTTACCATTGAGATCTGGTAGTTTGATGTCGTTCTTGGAGTTCCTTGTTCTATATTACCTTTCATTATACTCTCGTGTAATATGATGGATGACTATACTCTATTCTATTATATTTGATTTCATATATGTTATGAGATGATGTAATCTATTTGATGATGTATATTCTTTCAATCTTTCATACCCTGTGACTTGTACAGTGGATGATTGTGCATTTTGATTATTGCCAAGTGGCATCCTATTATTGTATATTATTTAAATAGTTTCATACTTGTAGTTATTCTTTGATGTGGATTTTTTTTATTGTATTTAGTATTAATTAAACTTAAATGTGATTCAATGCCATGGATCCCTTAAGAGATGTAATATGTTTATGTGTTGCTTGTGTATGTGTGTATGTTATTTCTTACACTATATTATATCTGAAGGTCTTCATGTAGCTTTCAAACCTCTCTCCAAGCTCAAGAATCGGGTCCCTCCTATCAAGGACTCTAGAGATAGTCATTCTAACTCTGGAGTTTACAAAGTTCCCTACTTTTGTGACACACCTTATATGAAATGGGTTGCTCATTCCACACTTGAATCAAAGAACATGTTGCCAACATTAGATACGATAGAGTCTACAAGTCAACCTTAGTTGAGCATTCCTTTTCTACCAAACATCACATTTGCATGGAAAACGCACAAATCCTTGCCAAAGAGGACACCTTTTTTAAAAGAAAGCTCAAGGAAGCCATTGAAATCAACAACCACCCCATCAACCTCAATTGTGATGATGGTTGGGTCCTTAACCCCACTTGGTAGCCTATGCTTGCTTCCTAGGATCATCTTCAGGGCTAATCTTTTTCCACCCCACTTTTTCCTCTTCTTTTGCACCTCCTCTCCATCAATAGGGGTTCGCTGGCTTTCTCTTTCCACCCTTCCTTTGCTTGGTTGGTTTATGATCCCTGTTGCTTAGGTAGTGTCTCGTGCGTGTCTGGGGGGTT